>NWSH02000323.1:9392531-9424145 GCA_002382865.2 Heliothis virescens
CTGCAAATATTTTTTCCTAACAGCTGTACCACATACGGGACGGTAGGTCTAAATGGGTTAAACATCCATCAATCCATCCTTTCGCATAGATTACATGTTGTGTGACTAGTATGCTTTGATTAGTCTGTCTAGGTAATGCTGTTCATTAAGATGATATTGATCAGATGCGAAAATTAACCGTCATTCGAGCGATTAGCCATCTGCAGACAGTATTTAGTGCAAGGCTGCAAGTCGTGACTAGAAGCTTAGCTTTGGTACGCCTATGTATAAAGAGGATATCAACAGTTTGATAGCGCGATTAAGCCTTAATACGCAGCTGTATAGCTCAAAGACCTCATTTGTGCACAAACAGTGACAGGATCACAGAACAACTACTAAAGTACCTTAGGGATCTTTTCTCACTTGACTCATGGGATTTCTATTACAATAAATGTATAAAACATTATAAAGCTGCACGGCTTTCAAAGATAGGTATTTCTAACAGACCCTGTTGTATTTAGGGTTGATGAATACCAGGATTAATCAAAAACTGCTAAAATAAAAACTCTACAGTTCTGCTACGTAGAAGCAAATATGCAACAGTCATACTAATGAGGTTTTGATGAAAAAGGTTTTGGTTTGCTTTGACGACTCGACGAGGGATGATTTTTTTAGAAATAAAATCAACCAAGTGCTAGTCGGACCCGTTCATCCAAGGTTCTGTACTTTGAAGCGAAAAATAAAAGATGCTAATTGCCATTGCCGGATGCATATTTAAAGCTTTGAATGTCACGGAGGGTCGATATATTTATTTTATTATCGTGGATAATTTGACAAAGATACTGAAATATGTATTGAAATTTTGAGACATTATGTTCCATATTTCTCCCGTTCATTTATTTTCAATCACTCGAAAGGCTTCCATATCAAGTAAATAGCTGAATTTCCCAAAAATGAGATGCTGTGACAAACAGGGCGTAGCACACGCTGTCATTTTATCATTTTGCTTCGGAACCCTAAAATAGCCAACGTTCGGTATTTGGGCTGTACCTAAATGAGTTTTCCCACCGAGCTTTGACCACAAAATATACGAAGCGAACAAATTTTTTGCCAGGACAACACAACGACCAAAACTTTGCCTCTAGTTTTCGTAAACATAAAGACTGATAGGTTCCACTAGAAAAAAGTAGTCACATTCGTGTACCTAGTGCTCATCTTTCCCATCATACTCTCCATCAAAGCTTTTATATATAAGCAAGAGGGTAGGTACTGGCGGCCCACGCTCTGTAAAATAAAACTGACCTAAAAATTATCAGTTTTGAGAAAGAACTATTTCGGAAAAATACAATCTTTTTTTATCGAAAATTAGGATAATGCTATACATAACCCGGTTTCAGGGGTGTAGTCTCTTTACATTCAAGCACACGATCCTTTCACCAATTCTAACTGATCAAATCGCCAGTATCATGGCAACTTGATGGTACAACGGATCGTATATACCAGGCATAAAGCAATAATGTGCCAAGAGTACGGTGTAATTGAAAGCGCTTCAACATTTAGCTTTGTTTCAGTAACAGCAACGCCTCTGTTATAGATTTGCCTTACCAACTCGTCACTATTATGTAAATCATACAGAAAATTATTAGAGCACACCTTATTACAAACGCAAACTCTTAAATTGGTATTAGAAAAGAAACAATGCATTCAATAGAATTATTTTTTACTGGAAGACAGAATGACGACAAATTAATATAATCTCAATGGCAAATTTCTAAGGCATTTTACTACGTACAGGTACTCTTTAATCCCTCTTTCATTGGTATTTCATCCTACCTATAATATTAGAGTACTTTGAAAACGTGAAGAGTATTTTCGCAGCCAATTAAGTGCTTCTTATAATGTAGGAAAATCCCCACCCACAAGGCAACTTTTAGCAAACAAATATCAGGTCGTTAGAGAGAATTAGACCGGATTATATCTATTTAGGTACCAGTGTACTATTTTTTTTCCAATATTGAATATTTAAGCCTTTTATAATGACGGAAAAAAACTACGTACAGACAACAGCACATCAAGTTACCACAATCTGTCTTTCTGCACTCGATTTTCAACCTTATCACAATGGAGGTAGGTTAACATTTGATTGGTAAAATTTGACAGATTCGTATACGTTGACCTGCTGTTGTCTGTACATTCGCAAACAAATAAGATACGAGGGTCGCTTACAACCAAAGATAGTATCATCAAAAAAGGGTAAACAGGACAGATTATGTCCACGGTCAAATAGGATTAATATTTATTATATTTAAAAAACTATAGAACTGTTCGGATGATAGAAAAAACTTGAGACATACTTTGGCCATCTGCGTGCAAGTCAGCGATGAATAAAAATATTATTACATACCAGCAAACTAATTGCGATGGATTAAATAATAATGTTATTCTTTATTTTAAAATACTGATCACATGTTATCATAATCACTACTTTAGTAAAAAAAATAATTTTATGTGCTTTACATCCAAGCTCATAAGTTATTGTGAACAATAATAGCGAGCCTTTAAAGCATTGACACTTGCTCACGTTTTAACCCCGTTTGAATAAATGTCGTGTGTTTCAAAGAAAAAAGTAATTAGAAACAAAAGTCACGTGCTGCTGGCCAGATAATCAGCACTCTACATCACGCTTCAGAAAAAAGTACGAGCCAAAAACTAAATAAAAAAGCGGCCAAGTGCGAGTTGGACTCGCGCACGAAGGATTCCGTTGAAAAAAATACGTTTGTTGTAGTTGAGAAATCTTTGAAAATATCAGCTCTCTGTCAGCCTGGACGGACAGACTTTATGCTTTGGGTACGGAACCCTAAAAACAGCGTGCATGAGGATGTGTCGATTTTTACGTCACTTCGAGCGATTTTACTCTGAATTAACACACAATAATTTACTTGTTATTAACTCGACAGTCTACTATGTTCCGTTTGAGAGGCAATTAACTGCATGGGTTTCTTTAAACTAGTTTCAGTTACAGCCTAAGCTTATCTACTGTTGAAAGTTTGCAATAAAGAACCCGTCACGCCTAAATAATGAATTTATTAGGATCTGACGCTACGTTAAATCATAAGTATTATTGAGTAGACACTATGCTTATTTGCCCTTGATAGCGATGACAACGAATAGTAACCATTTTTAGTTAGTATGTACCAAAACGTAGTCGCCAATACGCACTCGGGTTTTCTGCTCACATATTCAAATATGTAAGTACGTATGTTTGTAACTCACAATTAGCAGCTAATTGAGAACAAACTACCACGGGTCCTACAAATGGTACACTATACAGACGCTATTGCATTTGCAAACTACTTCAGTTCTGTGTAAGTTAGTTTCAGAGAGCTACGAGGATGCGTTTATCCTAAACGCTGCCCATGACATCACGCTTCTGACAGTTCGAGTACTTATAGTTAGGAAAACAAATCTGTCATGAGATCACTCCTGTATGCATGTACGACATGGTTTCCCGCAGAGCAATTAAACTCGGATCAGTCTAAAGTTCCACAGATGAATACGAGTCGATATAAGTCGCCTACTTTAGTACAATATTTGATTCTAGTATCGTTAGGTTAACGTTAAAACACAGGGCTTGACGTGAAAAAATTACGAAGGGTGAAAGTCGGGTCTTCCGAACTAGCACCCTTTAGCGTTTGATTTGTTTTTAATATTGACCTACGATATTGACACAGTCAGCTCGAACATTGTTATGAATGTTGTGATGCTTAGGTATATCGAGAAGGCGTAATCCTTGATATGTAGTGATATAACTAGTGTCCTACCAAAGTTTCGTTTTGCCAAATTTGGCCGAACCTTTTGCCGAAACCGAAACTGATTCCGGAAGTTGCCATGCGCGCTCGCTTAGCTTCGTTTCTCGCGGCATGCTCTAATGCATAAAGTAATAAGCCACTAGAGAGCGTATTCGGCAATTTCTTCTCAGTACACGATTCACCACTGCGGGCCGGGGGACGAGGCAAAATTCGCGGCTGCTATTGGTCAGTTCAAGGTCGCGTTCCATGAGTGTACCTGGTAAGGGATGGCTGTCCTTGGATAAAACAAAAATCGATATCGATAAAATGGATTTCATTGTAAAAAAAATATTCAATAAAAATCTTATACGAATATTTAATCAAAATTAATCTATTAAAAAAATACAACTGTATAAGAAAATAATTAATTTTTAAAATGGATTAATTTGGTATACGTTTTTCGTAGTGTTTAAGGGTTCTGATCGTTTTTTGTAAATGATGAAAATCGAGCGTCTACATAAATTGAATAATGCATCTCGCCAATTCAATCAAATGATTTGTTGATTCTATTTCATATTTATAATTGTCGATATCGACTTCATCCATAAAGATAGCAGCACAAATTTCTTCGATAGGAATACAAAGGGCAAGAAAGAGATAAACGCATTACAATTTCTTAATGAAAGAAAGGGACTTTCCCAAAAGACATCAACGAGCGGGCGCGCGGTTCACCAACCACCATTTTAAATAGACCCCTGGGGAATTTCGTAATCTAATTAAATCAAACGCAAATTTTGGTATTGTTTACTTATCTATGAAAAGTTATGCCACACTTTTTGTAACTAGATGTCCTGGAATGTTTCCCACACCATTTCAACGCGCATGATGGCATTTTTGTATTTTATTAACCAAATAAAACCCACAATAATTTGTAATAATTTTGCGTGTGCAGAGGTCATAGACTTGGTCACAACTAAAGATTCTTACTAGGATCATAGCCTATATAAGCGTGAAAACTCTAATGTTTGGCGAGCGCGGGGGCACTATATGCGCAGTCAAGTGGTTTTATAGTCTTTGCTCTAATGACTAACCCTGGCGGCCATGTTCGGGAATTGTCGTGCGATGTTTGGATAGCTCTGAGTATTTATTCTGAACAAAACATAAGAAAAATTCTGTTTAAAAACTGGAGTTCCCTTCAGATTTGCATTTGCCAACCATCAAAAGTATAGCGCTTGTAGCGCTCACGCATTAAGTTACTTACTAAACTATTTTGTGTGGGCTACAATAAAAGTAGTTTTGGTTTTGAGTTCTCCAAAAGAACAAAATAGTCCTACTGGCTCCGCTCGCATTTTTAGTAACTCTTAAAAAACTAAAATACAATACTTTAGTTTTTTTATAGTCCCAATACTTCGAAAAAGTCGCGGTCGCTTCGCAAAAGATGCGGTTACGTATTCTACTATTAAACTGTAGGTAGTGGCATATTTTACATTATTTCTTTTTGAGTCTTGCAAAATAACAAAATATCGCGTAAATTGAATGAAGGATAATTGGCGACGCACAGGAGAAGGTTGCTTAGGGCATCATGTAATCGGTTCCATACAGTTCCAAAATACATTTTTTTTAAGGTTTTTATACTTGACCAGGTGAGTTTCGGTTTCGGCCGAAACTGAAGCCACAGCCGAACATTCGGTTTCTGTTTCGGCCCGAAAACCAGTTTCGGTCGGACTCTAGTTATAACGTGTTATTCCGTATAAAATAAAGCTAAGTAGGTAATTTGGCACTAATATTTAATTAATTAGTGTGCCTCCAAAAACCCTTTGTAGTTAATACGCGAATCAAGCATTTTTGGATGAGCTTTCGTTATGCGGAAGTTTTGTTACTCTTTCACGCTAAAAATTCTGAACGTATTTCAACGAAACTTGGAACTAGCTTGCATTTAGTGGATAAAACTACGGGCGAAAGCTAGTTGCAAATATTTTAAAAATAAGAAAAGGAACAGCAAAATATATTCTAATCCTCCAACAAAATCATCGGCCCAATGAATAATACAAGTCGTAAATATTTTAAACTGCTGTAAAATAATATGTTCTTTGTGGATCCACCCGAAGAGACTACTTCCAGCGCTTGAATAATAAGAGGCCTATGGCCTTTCTAAGGCTCTATGTTTGCTGTATAAAAAAAATACAATATTTTGATTCAGCAGTTTAGGCATGAAAGCTGGACGGAGTTACTTTAGCATTTATTATATTAACAAGAAGTATGTATGTACCAAAGGTTTGGTAATTGTTATTGCATCAGTTGAGTGTTAGTAAAGTTCCAATGCAATTTTTTAATTTGCTCAATGAATTTATTTTATCTACCATCACATAGATAAGTTGGGAACCTTAATTTAATGTAATTTTTGTCTTACCACAATCAGAAAACGCCTAAACTTGCAGGACACTATACTCAAATAGGTATACAATGAGCAATTCCTATCAAGCAGTGTTCTTAAAACAGTGACAACAATATATTATTGTATTAAGTGTATAAATGTATTATTTATTATAGGAGATTGAAAGCAGCACAGAAATATAAGAGGCCAGTTCTTATTGTGTTTATGACATGTAATGAGAAAGGATGAAAAACATACACTACACATGTGTTAGGAATGATAGAAAGTGTAAGGTAATCCAAAGTAGAAATGGACCTCAATGGACGGATTGAAAGATGTTCGTCTTTAACAAACATTTTACGGACAAAAACTATCATTTATGTGTGATTTTGCTTCATGAGCATATATGTATCATAAACAACTAATATAGTTTTTTGTATTGAAGTTACTGGTTTTGTATGTTACTTTTTCAAATTGGTACAGCTTGGTAACTTGGAAAAACAACAGGACACTTTTTAGGGTGCACTAGGTAATTCCTACAAGATACAATGAGACAGTATAAATTAGTAAGTATTGCATATTTTTTAAATATCTGGCACAAAATAAACGGTGGATGCCAAAGAAAATTCTGAAACTGGTTGAGTGATGAATAGCCATCTAGCCATTGGGCAGTATGCACACCCACAGATTATGGCTGGCCTTTTACAGCCAACATGATTGCACCTTCATGATATAGAAGCATTGTTTTATTCAAAGACAATAATAACATTTATAAACATCTTGATTTACCATCTAAGTATAGTTACTATAATACAGCACAATAAGCATTTGCTACAGCAAAAATTATGTAAATAAATAAGTGTATTTTAAATAAATAAATGACGAGTTATATTTTTTAAATAAATACGTGGAATTATTTGCTATCTGAATATAAGCTTCAATAATTTGTACATGCAAAAATTGAGACGCAAATTTTAGCCTACACTTAATTATAATTATGCGTATTTTAGAAATTTAAATCGACACGACAACACGAACAGTACCTTTTTTGCTGGTAATTAGTTACTTAAATATTATGTTTGTGGGAATAAAAAACAATAAGTATACACACGGCCGAAATTGTCCCCTTTAGCGATACTTCAATTAATAAAACATAGGCCTAAATGTGCCCTACATTAACGTTAAACAAAATATAATCGCGGCGCACCAAAATCAACGAAATTAAGAGTTCTAAAGGTATAAATCGTTCAAAGCTATGAGTAGGCCAGCATATCAATCAACGAGCATAAAGGAGAATGTATTCGTGTACAAGGAGAGCCCTTCATTGCCCTAAACGCAAGTTATTTATGTTAGCGCGAGAGTTGAATGAAACAAAGGCCCTATGTATTCGCATTTTGACAGAAATGCATACAAAATTTAATATAGCAACTTAATTGACAAATAAATATTTTATAAACATCATGCAAATTGCAACGCACCTTCGAGTGCCAGGTACATAGGTGGAACCCGGTGACATGGGGAGTAAATTAACATAACTTCGTCCTGACACTGTTTAGAACACTAGCCATAACTTGTTTTATTTATCACAAAAAGCTCATTCACGACTGAAAACGTTCGACAGACACCATTCTATATTCACGTTTAGTTATAATACTACGGATAGAAATTTCACTGAACGAAATAAAATAATACAACACCTCCAATTAATCGACCATAGCATAAAGCCCTTTGAAGTGCGTTTGTAAAGACCGAGACCGATGAAAGCACTCTCTATGTTAAAATTTCAGGCGAATGAACTGCAAATAATATTAAAACAACCATAGACACAAGAGTGATAAAAGAATGGATTCGAATGAACGAAGAATGAATGGTTCCAAGAGCGGAAGTTCAAAAAAGTAGGTGAGGATTCCTCATTTCTTCTTGCTTTCTAATCATTCCACGAAAAGTAATATCTATGCCAATACTGCTTTATACAAATATTAGTTTCTTACATTATAAGATTGTAACAAAAAAATAGAAGCTGTTAATGGTATCTGCGAAGCAACAAATAACTTTTTTAAGTTGCAATTAAGACTACAAGTCGGTGAAGAACTGAAATTATAATTCGCTATGTAATAAAAATCATAAAACGGCATTTTTCTATTCTCTGAAATCGACATTTTCAAACTAAGATTTTTAAAATCTTAGGTTGACCTCAAGTTATAGATCACATTTAGATCTGGCAAACAGTATCTTTTGAACAATGTGCTGTCTGTGTATGTTGACGTGTTTTTAATCCCGCTTTTTCATCGAATTAAGTTTAATCAAGCCAAAACTCTGGAACGGAAGATTGTTTGAGACTGTCACAAATCGTGATTATAACAAAACTCTTTATGTATATTATTAGTGTTTAAACAATTTCTTGATGAATACGACGGGTAATAATTTGAAAATAATCTCAGTCTTGTCTATACATTCATTTTTCTACTCTTGCAAATATAATTTCTACCACATAGGAAGGTATAAAAAATATCATCTGGCAACACGAATTTGATATCTGCTTGCTTTCAATATTGGTTCGTAGTATCTTCGTCTTCAAATAAATTAACCATAATTTAAAATTATAAAATGGCAAATATAGCAGCTAAACGCATTAAAAGGGAATTCAAGGAGGTCATGAAAAGTGAAGAGGTGAGGAAAGATAAATTTACTTTACGTGTATTGTTAAAAACAGAAAGACGGGAGCAGTTACTTGCACTTTTGTTATATGTCATTATTTTCAGAGAACATCGATCTGTCCGAGTACAAAGTGCGCTTAAAAGTAATGCGATTCAGCTGGATTCTAATTAATAATATTATTGTTATTGAATGTGGCTATTTTACTATGTGTTGTGAATGATTCAGCATGTTTTACGTATAGTGTTGTTGTGTTTGTCGCCCCCCTGACTATTCCAACGTAGGTTTTTAAAGAATACAACAATTAAATTTGATTATTATAATAAATTCAAGCATTTATGTTATAACGCATTGGACTGTAGTTATTGTGCTTTGCAACATTCTAATTATTTGGGAAAACATAACCAAAATATTAATCTACCTTCAATAGTTTTTTGACCTACATATTGCGCATTGCTAATGTTGCTATTGCGATACAGAGATTCGAATAAGAAACATACTAGTAAGTATACTGAATTTGTGAGATATGTTTACACAACTGAACCACTTATTCCTGTAGATAAGAAATGATGAAATGTGTTATTAACAGTTTGAGTTGATTCCTAATAATTCAGATTAAATCTGACAATGCCTACCACATAACTTGCAATGGAATTAAAGTGGGTCACTTAGTGATTTCCTATTGCCCAAAAAGCTGTTGCAGATTTACCACATCCTAATGAAACTTGTTTATGCAGCAACATAAAAAGTAGCCTGTTACCATCTGCAGGCAACCTGTTGCAATATTTGATAAAACACACATTAGGCCTGCTTTACAGAACTATAATTACAGATTAACATAATTATTGATATTTGATTGAGAATAAATTATGAATTCCTATTAGCCAAGTGTCAATTTGTCAAGGTAAAACTAATCTGAAAGTTCATGCTTTATCAATAACTGGCTATTCTCTGCAGTTTCACCTGCATACCTAGTACCTCTCTAGAAAACAAATATTTCCAGAATATACTACTCATCATGACTATGTGTATTTAATTTAAATAAAAAATAAGTTGAGTCAGGATTTTTGGCAACCAAACATATGACTTTTATTTGTCTTCTTTGTTTTTAAAGATTCAGTTGAAGTATAATTATTCCAAATATAGATTGACTTTAGTTTGAAATCATTTAATTTCATCATGCAGATCTGAGTCGACCTATAGCAAGTAGCATTGACCTTGATTCGAAGCAAATGACGCTTAATAGTTCTCTATTGGCTGTGCAACAATACATACAGTTGTGGTCATATAATCAAAGAAAATGTAACTTATTCAGGCTGTTGATCTGAATATTTTTTTCTTTGATATGTTTTTTGGAATGTTGTCCTCAATTTTTTATAATTTACTGATTATTGTATATGAAAACTAAACATTGTTAACAATAATCTAAGGGGTAATTTTTTATTTAGTAGATACTAATTTTAACCAGTAATAAACTTACTAAGGCCTAACTGTTATTATTTTAACCTAAATAACAGTAAATCATTTCTGTAGTCATGCAAACAGTAAATATTTTACAAGTCACTGTGATATTTTGACTGATAAATCAGTATGAAGGTGATAGACATACATTGGTCTTTTGAACTTCGACATTCTGTGGTACAGGCCCAATACTTATCATAAGGAAAACATGTATATTACTATGGAAGCTTGCATCAAACTTGACAACAAATGGTTCTTGATCCTTTTTCCCATTTTTGTGTGCGAGTACCATATGCCCCTTTATCTATTATTTTTAATCAACTTCAAAAAAAGGAGGAGGTTTTCAATTTGGCCGGTATATATATTTCATGTCCGCTTTCTCCAAGGTTTCAGAACTGATTAATGTAATTCTTTTTTTGTTTGATGCAGAATAGCTTCAAATTGGACCCATAAAAATTTTATTCAGGCTGGCCCATTAGTTTTTATTTTAGGAGCATTTTTATGAGCTTTTCATCTAGTTTTACCTGTCTGTTATCAAATCTGGTAAATTAAATGTATCCCACTTCCCAGTGTCTGATTGAACTGAAATGTTACATACTGGCCCTTTCCCGATGAAATTGCAGGAGTACACTAAAAAGCATAAAATAAAAATAAATCATCATCTTCCTGCCCTGTTGCCAATTTTATTTGGGGTTATCGCAATGTTTTCCGCTTCCATTTCTCCCTCGTCACACTGACATTCACTCCCTTCTCATTCATATCATCTTTCAGGCAATCTATCCATCTTTTCTCTTCCTCTACCTATCCATTAATCTACATTCATTCCCATTACATTCTATGTTGCATGCATTTCCTCCCATAAAATAAAAATAAATATGTAGTAACCAGGCACCAACATCAAACCTATTAGTTTTCCTTTTGTAATGTACTGAATGCAGATAGCGAGTGTTGTAATGCGACTGACTTGATTTGTGTACAGGCAATTGCAAGTTACTTAAAGGTAAAAATTCAAATTTCGGACAATTTTGGTGCTTATCAGATTTATAAACTTTTATTTACTGTTGAGATGCTATACTTTAAACTAAGGAATGAAGATTACCTTGTGTTATTAAAGCTTGAAAATTAAAAGTCAAATTATACATTTTGGGATTGGCACCTTCCTCTTCAAGCGTGCAAGCTTGGGTTGGATGGATAAGCCCATCATTACCTTCATAGGGTATTTCCAGTGTAACAATGTAAGGCCTTCTTTGTTACAGGTAGCAGGCGGTACCATTAAATTGGAGCTGGTCAACGATAGCTGGACAGAACTCCAAGGCGAGATAGCTGGCCCACCAGACACACCATATGAAGGTGGAACATTCCTTTTAGAGATAAAAGTGCCTGAAACTTATCCATTTAATCCGCCCAAGGTAATAATACTGTTTGCTATGTAGTTAGTTATGCCATACACCGTTTCCATTGAAATGACTGAAAATATGTGTGAGTTATTGCAAGTTTTGATAACCATGGCTACAAAATTAATAATTATTTTACATTGGTTTTCAGATTCGCTTTATGACGAAGATCTGGCACCCTAACGTATCATCAGTAACAGGTGCTATTTGTTTAGATATACTGAAAGATCAATGGGCGGCTGCCCTGACACTACGTACGGTATTGCTGTCTATTCAGGCGCTTCTGGCTGCAGCCGAGCCCAACGATCCACAAGACGCCGTCGTAGCAAAACAATACAGAGAAGACATACAATTGTTCAATTTGACAGCCAGACACTGGACCAATTCATACGCTGGAGGACCGACCGTCATTTGGGAGTTCAATCAGAAAGTTCAAGTGTTACTAGATATGGGCGTCGAAGAAGATCAAGCGAGAGTCGCACTATCTACGTTTAACTGGGAACTAGAACGGGCCACAGAACATCTTTTTAGTTAGGATATTGATAGATAACTATAGCAGTTAGCATTAGAGCCAACAATGCTACACTGCAATATAACTATAATTGTCCCTGAGCCCAGGGATATCAGGGTTTTGTTATAGCATTAAGGCTGATTTTTTTTGTCCACGCATCCCACAGTGTGTAAAAACGATTAGTACAAAGTCTACCATACCTGTTGAGGGATGCGGGAACATAAAAAATCAGCCTTTAAACTATGATTTAAGCCTGATAGCCACGAGCCATGGGTCTATAACGTTACTTGTGATGCAAAAGTTTCTCCTATATATCGCCTGCACGAACTCACTTAAGTCTCGCAACCATTCGAAATATTTTGAGTATAATCATGGATGATATTGCAGGAAACATTACGCCTTGAGCGAAATGTATTTGATTATTTCTTAAATTAACTAGGTGGTATACAAAAGTAATTATATCCATTGCATGTTTTATATGGCATAGCAGCTAGTTATCTAGCACATAGGTTATTTGTACTTCATGTTAGGTTAGGGACGAAATACATGTAGATTATCAAGATGCGAGAGTTTATATATTGATGCTACTTGAAATCAACAAGTGTTCGAAACAACCCTTACAATCTGATAATCTTTATGTATTTTCTTCCAGAGCTTATTGTTCGAAGAGTTTAATACATATTTTTATACAAAATTGTTATTTCTGCTTCCTTGCTCGAGAGCCAAAATTTAATGCCCCTACTGTTAATTGTACATTAATGACTTTTGAATTTATTTTTGTTTATAATTATAGTTTTGTCATTTAAACTGAGATATCTTTTCATTGAGATTGAATGCATTCACAGAGAGTATGTCATAGCATAGTTAAAATATTCAATATGTCAATAGCATAATGTGATGATGTTGCCTCCAGTAGTTAACGAAATGATGAACTTTTAATATGTTACAAAGTGAATGTTAAGATCTTAGGGTCACTGTGTACATATGAAAATGGAAGAAACGGTATGACCATAGCTTCCTTTTCCTGTTTTTATATTAATATAGTCCAAAGTTGGAAATGGAATTTTGATGGCAATTCAATCGCTCCGGTTCACTTCCATCCTAAATAATATAATTAGATTATCTTTGTTTGTGTTCTAACATAGAGATGTTTTGGCAGAGTGGGAGTATGTACGTATCAATTCATTGTTAGTGGCTCCAGCTGTAAATTAGCTATCGAATGAGTAATGAAGACCCATGAAGGCATTAAATAATGTTGTAACTTCGAATCATTTTATTCAATTTAATAGAGTTCTATAATAGCAATGCGTTTTCGTCTACGTGAATGTTGATGTTTGGGAGGATCGTTATACAGTGTATTCTATCTAATGCCGTTATTATTGCAATAAATCACTTGAAAAATGTTAAATAAAACGGATTTTTGTTGCATATTGTAAAGCTCGCAAGTAAATGTCTACTCCATGACTTTCATAAGTTCATGTGGGACATAGATACCATAAATTTAAAAGGGATATGTTTTTTAGTGGCTGAAGACACTCGCGGGCTTTCTCATTTGCCTGCGAAAATATGTGTATGAATTTCCCCTTCAATCGGAAGTCTAATGTCTTCATATGGTGAATAATATCACTATCACGAAAAAAATACGGAGACATTAACGTCTGATTTCTCTTCATTCATTCCAAGTCGCAACGGACTGGTAAAAATGGCCATAACAGCTTGCCTTTTGACTAAACAACCCCATTCATTCTCTTCTACAGCGTCAACTGCTAAAGATGATAATCTGACGCATTCGAGAGAACGTTCACTCCAATGATTGCTTTCATTTTGTTTCATTCCATGTTCACCATCGGGGTGGAATGAAAGATGTCGATTGTCAATATCCAATATCGTTGGATGAGAATGGAGCCTCTGATCTTAGCATTATACATGTTTGATTGAACCTCTATTATAATAGTTAACTGCGACATCTTATAACTATGGCAGGGCCATTAGCGACACATTATGAGTTTTATTTTCCTGGCAAGGATTGAAACAAAAATGATTAATAAAAATATATAAAATCATAAATTTTTATTAATTATTTTTGTTTGTGGCCACGCACGATGCAACATAAACATGTTCTGTGAAGGTACCAAACAGGCTACTCATGTCTACTCTGTATATACCAACATGAGAAGCGAGATAATTGACTTGACTCGAAATAATTTCGAGTCGTAATTACGTCGACTGACGAAGTTTAACAGCGTTTTCACACTAGCGGATTTTCCACACCGAGCGACACCGCTCGGTTCGTTAGGCCGGTGTCGCGCGTTTAAACGCGACTCGCGACATCAAATATTGAATACCTGGTGCAAAAGATGGCGTTTTAAATCAAGTGACAGATTTTTACCGCTCATTATATGTCATGCGTATTCGCTCGGTTCTGCAAACCGCGACAAAGATCCGCTAGTGTGAAGGCGCTATTAAGGATCTTATATTTTACATTGATTGACAAATCCTGTAGATACTTCCTTGGTTTCCATTCAAAATAAGCAAATTGAAGCCTAATAATTCCTAACATTCACTTTGAATAAATAGTAAATATTTCTTTTGTAGTTTTACATCTTAGTTAGTTTTGTATAGGCAGCTAGGTCGAGTGAAACCCGTGGGTAAGGATCTAAAAGTTGTAACAACATTACATTTAAGAAAATTCTATGTGAAATCTGTCTTTTATTGTGCTTTTCCTAACGTACCTATGTGTTCATTATGGAATATGCTGCCTACATTATATAAAACGACGATTACTTTTTTTTATGTAGGTTAAATCTGGAAAGTCGAGCGACGTTTGGACTTTTATTAACTAAATTCCTGATGCCTTCTGAACCCTTCGTGTACCTACATCACGCGAACTGGTCCGCGGTCAATACCGCAAAGCCCAGCAGGTGGAAGCTCTGAAAAGGAGGCTTTTTACTCCTATTATACCACTTAGGGTTTACCTATCCACCCAAATAGTTTGACCTACGGGAGTATTTTATGTTTTTATTGTAACATCTTCCCTATTAGAAAGCTGAAGAGTTTATTTGTCTGAATCAGAACTACGAAAAACATACCGTGAGCTTACCTAAGTGTCACTCACCTGACGAGGTAGCTTCAGAGGACACGAGGGAGGTATCCTCGGTTTAGGTGCAGGTGTTTTCTAGTAGCGACGATCAGGGACAGCTAATGGAAGTCGAGAAAGGGCTAGCAAATGTGAAGCAATTTCTTCTGCATGCCGAGTAGTTATGATAGCGACCCGGGGCGGCAGGATGATTGAAGAAGGAAACCCCTGGTTGCTGCTCTAGACCCTCCAGACGTTACCAGCCGCAACATACTTTCCCGGGTAGCCTGTTCGTTTTTGAGGGCATCGGAAGCTTTCAGACTGTTTTGGCAAAATTATTAAGTACGACAAAGTGCAGCACGGCCTGAATACAAGACGCGAACCTTAGAAGCATTGTAATTACGTGCATACATCTTTACTTCTTTTTATTGTAGGTAGCTATATAGAAACGGGTTACAGAACCTCAAAACACTCATAAGTAAGTAGTTTTTGTATAGGGTATATCTGTATCTATCTATCTATGGGTAATTGGGTATATGTGCACTGGCAGATCAATCAAACCATATGACTGTCCATACATGATGGTGATTCTTATTTAACCAAAATACCTGTTTTCGGCCATATTGAACACATTTTGATTCTAAAACCATTCGCCACTTAACCAAGTATCTACCAGTAAGCAATAAGTTTCTTTGTTTCGGACAAAAGATATTGGTAGATACTTTGTGTTTCGTTAGTGTTTTGACGTAGGTACATTTACCGAAACCTTTAAAGCTATAATCGAGTTGGAATGTCTTCCGTTTAAGCTAATGAAATGCATTTTGCATTCACTCTTAGGCTATATGCAAGTACTCCTAACGCCATCTAGCGGCAAATGCGATGACGTTAAGCAAGGCTGGTATAGAACCTGCGAGAGGGGCTGCGCCCGCGCAGTCGCGCCGCGTTTATCACGCATGAGCAAACAGCGAGCGAGTAACTTGAACAACATGGCAAGCAAGGTATCATTCATCAGTCACAGTTGACGTTACTCTGTGGACGGTGCTCTCGCGCGCCCCTCCTTTATGCTCTGCAACAGTACGGGGAAGGCAGAGTGCATAACACATCACCAGAATGTGACATTATAAGTGCACTATTTAGTTAATACTTCCCTTCGCCTTCCCTAGTAACTAACGCCAAAAACTTTTTATTACTTTCTAAAACGTATTTAATTTTCCGCGTGTGTCTCGTTCCAAGCTCGCGCCAACAAACGTGTGTGTGTATAAATAAATATTAATTTAATAGTGTGTTAAGTTGTACCAAACATGACTATATCATACGCCGGTGAAGTACCTAATGGCAGCAGTTTCGGATGTTTCTGGCGGATCCTTTGCAAGTAAGTTGGAATGTTATTCGTGGAGTGCGAGGCTTTGACCGCGGAACCGTTCGCGGCGGCCCCGGGCTCGGAACCCGAAGGCATACAGCTCGGGTGAAACAGCTGTTCGAAACGGTGTGTATATGCGCCTCGGTCCTAAATGACGAAATCACACACCGATCATCCGTAACCACACAATAAAGCTACATTAACAATAGCTAGTCTCTTGTCGTCCGTTTATTGTGGCACCAACTTATAAATGTTTAATTTAGAAATAAGTCTGTTCTCTCCGTGGCATGTTTACTTTGAAAACGAATGAAAGTTTGTTATTAACTACAATGGTTTGTAAGAGAGCGAGATTCACGAAGTGGATGATAGAGTCGACCTCGGCTGGCGGCGCGCTGATGAATGCTACTCGTATAATGCGAACTAGAAGCGATTCAATGCCTGTTTGCAGTTCGCTTGGCCCTGACAACGAAAGGCGGCGAAAGTAACCATGACGCGTGCAGCAATCGATTAAAACTTTATTCAATCATGCTTATGATCACTTGATTTCCGTTAATGTAATTCAAATTGAATTCCACTAAAATTGCAAGCGCTTTGATGTCCAAATTAGCGCCTATTTCGTATTTTCTTATAAGCCATTAGGCAAGAGTTTATTAGTAGGAGGTATTTAGTTAATAGCATGCATGTTGACATTAATATAATTACCTAAATGCTTAGATTTTGCATTCATTTATCGCTAACACAGATTTAATTTAGCTATAGGATCTTTGTCGGAAAATGTAGAGATAGACCACCAGCCAACTACAAATACTTAAGTAAGAAAAATCTAAAGTAACATAGTAATAATTAATAATCTAGCTATGGACTATTTGACCGTTGGTTTGATTGGTTCGTATCATGTATTGATAGAATACCGCTATGACCGAACTACGTTTATTTATTTTATTTTTCAAATGGCTAACTGAACGGTAAATGCAATAAGTCACAATGAAAATAAAGTTTCTGTTATATATGCATTTACATACATATGTGTGATGAACATCGGAACCCGTCTGAGTCAAGTTACGGTACCTATAGGTACCCATTTACCCGAAAGTACCTACAACTTTACGACAACCATAAATATTCTGTGACATTAGAATCTTGTGTAGGCAGGTACGAATATGACAAAAAATATTGGTCGGTTTTATATAGAGTTCAATTTTAATGTGAAGGTGTCATCGAATTAAAGCTTAAGCAATAAAATTATGCCACAAGAAAATCGAACGTCAATACATAAATAGTTGCAATAAAGTCAAGTGGACTTAAAGGCGGTCCGGATCGATTTGTATAAAATATTGCTCTATGCACTCTGAGCTAAATAAGCTTTACGTTTCATAAAGCACTTATTCCAAACTCATTTAAATAAAGGCAATGACAGTAAGTTCCACTTACCTACATACTAGTTTATAGATGAACAAAACGCCTACTACCAATGTATCGTAATTATAATATTAGCTCAGCACATTTAAATATAGCACATACGCATGGCAGGTTATCAAAGTTGCAGATCTGATGTTGAGCACCCTGTGACTTAACTACAAGGTTGTTATAATTATCCGACCTGTTAACTCACAACTTATTGTATGTATAACGATTATAACACTTCATAAGAATCCAGTTGGAATCCAGTGTGCAAATAAGCGTACAGGTAAATTTTAAGTAGAGTAGAGGCACTTAAAAATATTTTTGTAAATTTTTGTAGACACGAAAGACCTAGCAGCATCTCATCATCATCCTGTCAAAAATGAATATGAGCCTTAATATATGGCCTTTCATAAGAGAAAGGCTCCGAAGCTACAGATCTGATAAAAAAATCTTATACCTTTTGGAAGCGCCACTGTGCTCGGATAACATAGGCTATATTTTAACTGGTTAAGGGCAGTAGTTTCCACATGACGCGGGTGAAACTGAGGGAAACAGCTAGATAGTCACGCGCAACCATTTCAATTCATTACTTCAAAGTTAAGAATTTTGCATACTTTCACAGCAAATCTTCTATAATGACAGGAAATAAAATAAGACTCATAACGTATCATCGTTATTATTGCCAATGTTATGGTATGTATAATTAAGTAGAATCTAGAAATCCAAACGTGTTTCTTAGACTTATGTGTTAGCAAACTCGACAAGACAATAAATAACATATTACCGGGGCTGTAAAAACATCAGACGTAGAATTATGTTCCATAAGGATGTAGTACAATTATTTAGATCCTAACCCAGTATAACCATTCATAATCCGAGATCGATTAAGCAATAGATTTTTTGTTGTTAAGTACAGATTCCGAAGGTCGGTCGACACTGATATTAGTAATTAGTAAGCGGTGTTCACTAGCTGAGCTCGACCGTGGCAACATTCTGACAAGGTCAAAGAATTTTGACGATATCTGATTTAGTATTCCGCATGTACAGGATCTGTGCCACTTGGCAGTTTCTCTGATCATTCAAAAACTTATGTGACGGTCACGGGAAAGGGAAAATTCCGCAATTTTCTCTATTAGTATTCGGAGCATTCGATACATCATACTTTTTTCGCAAGATACGGTTCTGTCCGCCAAAGGTTACGCTAAAAGTCTCCCATTGTTTTCTTTTAAAAGTGTCTCCTCATGCTTTGTGAAGGCCAGTCAATATAGTGATGGAATGTCAATAGATTTAACCTGGGCCTGTATTTCGCATCGTACGGCGCAAGAACCGCAACTTCTGTTGAGTGTGATCAGTGTGACCAGTGATTTACATGCAGCAACTCTTTATCTTACTCTCTCTTACTACCCGGCAACTCGATACCCCGTGGAAACCGTAAAACCCATAGCTGATGCCAAAGATGTTCAAATGACAGTCGGATTCCACCAATAACATGCCTTCGGAAATACGTTAAGGAATTCCCTTGACTTTCTGGTGTTTCCACCGGATCAGTTCTAAATTGCAGGTTTTAGATCATTTGCGTATACAATTTTTTTTAATAGTTGCTCTAGATTTATCTAGGTTCTCTTGGCTTGATAAGATATGTCAGACACAGTGGACTGGACAGTTTACTTTATGGACGCATCAAGAGTATCAAACATTACATAATCGTGCGTTGCGAAACAAACATTTTTCAAAGAATTTTGCCCTGATTCGAAAGTGGCAATTACAGCCTTGCTATGACATTCCTTGGGTTATTAGAATACTAACAGAGAAAGTTTCGATACCCATTGAATAGAATATTGAAACAGTGTCATTACCTATGTGTTGTGTTTATGTTACGGAGCTCTGATGTTATATTATTTTTCGAATTGAGTATTTTCAACAACAATTGGTTATACATATTATAATATAGTATAGATAACAATATCATCCGCGTCCTGGAGCAATTTCTTCTCGCACTTGGAAAAAATGTAGCCTATCACTCGGGGATAGTGTAGCTTTCTAACAGTGAAATATATTTTTTAATCGGTTCTGTGATTTTTGAGTTTATTCATTACAAACATACAGAGACATGCATAAAAAAACAAATCTTTCTTCTTTATAATATTAGTGTAGATATAACACATCGTCTAAATTAAGATCATCATCTCCGCCGTTTAGGTATGTCTTCATTTCTCTCCCTGGTTCATATTAGGATACCTACGCTTTGAAGGTGTATTTTCCATATCTAGCTAGGCAATTTTTAGGGTTTTTTTTCTAGTATAACTTTATCGATTTGCGATTCCTTTCCGAGTTGATTCTTGTTTTTGGCACATGCAAGGTTCCTTCCCCGCCACCTTGGTGGTAACAAAACTTGCAAAACCTGTCTCTTCTTTGGTCAACAACTCTAATACTAAAGAAACAGCTATTCTTGAATAAATTGCTCAGCTTGTATGATTGGCAGCGCTGTATCTATGAAGCTAGGAACAAAAATAAATCGGGTACGGCAACAACTTCATTGGCAATTAGCGAAATACTGTCAGAGCAATAATTAATAGAAGATTGGGATATTATGATTGAAAATTCAAACTATACTGCAAAGGAGCAACACACTTCATTCCAGGCACGTCCATGTATCCTACCTTTAAAGTCACACTAGTTAGTTGTATGTACAATGTAATTCGATAGCCACTGCTTCCGACAAAAAACAGGTGTCATGTGTTCATTCACTTTCCTAATTCGTAGTCGCGCTTACCGTTGAGCCGGCTGCTGCCAAATAAGGATTCCGATTCTATTTTTATATGTATTGGCCCCAACATCTGAAGCAAGGGCACTTTTAATTAACGAAAACAGTGGGCGTGTCTTATAAATCTTTCCTGAAGCTCCTAGCAAAGTCGAATGGAGTGATACAGATTTAAAATATGAGGTAAAATATTTTGTAGATAGAGTATACTGGAGCATAGGTCTTTCTTTTTCTCCCCACTATTTTCAATTTTACTTTTGTTTAAATAAAAAAAAAGTAATTATAAAATATGAAAAGGTACCTACATGTATTGAGTAGATTAATTAATTTTTAATCACTAAAATAAAAAATATATACTTATAATAACCGAAAGAAGAGCGTAACAGCAAGTAACATAGCTGCACGGGTACCTCAGGTGCATGAAACAATACATAAGTAATTTAATTACTGTTGTGTCATGGCGGTCGCGCGTAAAATGGAAATTTATCACGAGATCAGGAGACTGCTAGCTGCAGGCGAGTGTCTGAGGAATGTAGGCCGATGCTCCGACAGTTGGCCAACTATTCAATTAAACTCATCCTACGATCGATGTAACATTTAGCGCGTCAACATTATTCCATTGTCTTACGCGAATTACTAGGCAGTGAGTGCACGACACTCGGAACAATGTGTTTTGGTGCCATTTGGCTTACTGTTCCAGCTTAGAGCATTTCTATAAAGGTTCAAGTAAATTAAGTATCAAAAGTTTGGCATTCTACTCAAATCTGTCTAAAATAATCAAGCGAAGGTGCTACGGCCAGTATTGACTACTTTATCAAAATCGTTGTCGACGTTCCTAGAATCATCCGCCTCACGGTTAAGCCATTAGGTGTGCAATTAAACTCAATTTTTTGCTTGACACCCTGACGCCAAACAAGTTTTTCGAAGCTCACATCACTGTAGCACGTCACGGCCGACCGATTCTGTTTTAGTTCTCATAATATTAAGATTTGAATACTAAATTCCTCTATCCCCGCGTAATTCGTAATTCGTGATTCGGTAGTAATAATTACACAAGATTTTTTGCAACAGCAGCTAAAGTATTTTGTAGGTTATAATAACATCTACTAAAGTACATGTCTAAAGTATTCCTTATGCTGATGGCATAAAGTCATAGCCACGTAGCTATTATCGTGGTAAGTTATCGATGTATAATAACAATAAGTTTTCTGAGAATAGTAAAATTACACGCATGTGTCATGTATAATCGTAAGCAAGGTCGGCTGGGCAGTTAGAGCACCGTTACACAAACCATGGCTTTCTTCCTTATTTTGTAATACGCTCATAACGATTTATAGTTCATAGCTTTACTTTCGCTTGCAGATGGAGAGGCAGCGTGTACAAGCTGGTGTGGCGGGAGTTGCTAGCTTATCTCACCTTATACTACACCATCAATTTATTGTATCGGTTTGCGCTCACAGAGCAACAGCAGAGGTGAGTAACATGAACTAAATATTATTCACATTCAGCACTGCTCAACTCCTAAAATATAATTCATATTATTTTAATTAAATATTCAAATACAACCTTACGATGGGTATTGACAGTCAAAACATATGTTTCAAGGTACCTGACCCCTAAAATATTCATCGCCATTTGAAATAAGTATATGTAAGTAGGACAATATGTTACAATATTTCGTTCTAAAGTAGGTATGCCTTCTGGTATTAATACTCATGTAGGACAAAGTAAAACGATTCTGTTTGTAAAAAATCATAAGTGATTATTGGACCTTGATCAAAATTACAATAAAAGATAAGTTAATGTTTTAATTAAGCATTATAAAGAAGTTGTAACCAGTATTTTTAAGTTATTTACAACGTCATAAGAACATATAGGAGAAGTATATAGTTACATTATCATCCTCCAGCCCGGAGCAGCATGTTTGCTTCTTCCATACTTTTCTCACTGCCATCATCCCCCAAGTGGATTATATTCTATCTAGCCATGACGGCTTTCTCACAATTCATCTATCGTTTCTATAGTCGTCCTCATCCTCACGCAGTATATCCATCCACCTTCGTGCCCAAAACCTCTGACTCTCATTCCTCCGCATCACATGCCCATACCAACAGTTTTCATCTTCCTCTTACATACCCATTCCCTTTTTTTTTTTTTTTTTTTTTATCAGGGTGAAAATCCTCATGGACTAACCTCCACCTGGGGTCGGTGGAGGGGCGTGCCGGACTCTTACCGATTCTATTCATTCGTATAGCATAGTTATTTGTGTTACAATTACAAAAGTGAGCAAAGTCGGTATTTGTTGCGAGATTTTGAGTTCCGAGTCCGAGCAAGCGAAGAATTCTGTTTGAATGACGAGGGTAGCGCGAGTTATTCAAGAGTAGAATCCTGAGTGTGTTGAGGGATTCAAAGGCGCGAGATTCAAAAAACTTTTCTTGTTTTGTTTTATTTTTCATTGAGGTCGAATTCTAAAATGGTGTTTATTTATTTGTGCACTTACTGATTAAAAGATTATTCAGTATGGCCATGCTTTGTCTCATTAGTGCGTAAAAATCGATTTTGCTCACTATTTAAGCGGTAACCCAACCATGTTTGGACTAGTGATGTAAAAATTCCTCTTAATATTCTCATCTCTGCTGCATGCAATTTCATTCATCTTTTTTGTGGGCCAGCACTCTGATCTAAATAGGACAAGTACAGACAACAGCAGGTCAACGTATACGAATCTGTCAAATTTAACCAGTCAAACATTAACCTACCTCCATTGTGATAAGGTTGAAAATCTAATGCAGAAATTTGACAGATTGTGGTAACTTGATGTGCTGTCGTCTGTACATATATGCTGCAAAAGTAAAAATGTCAAAAAAGCGTCCAAATATTCCTCTTCATCATGTACAGAGCGTGCCCAAGAAGCTTACATTGTCATGTTGGCATGCTTACCCTTTGAGAAGTAATAGCCAGCGTTTGGATCACGCGACTCGACAAGTTCGGGTTTGTGCCCCATAAACTCGAAAATATAGTTGCTGATGAAGCCCTCATATCATACCTCAACCTTCGGGTTGTATGAGTATGAGCAACGGCAGAACTTGAAAGATGGAGTGACGAGAGGGCGGTTCATGACTTAGTTATTTTTAAAGATGTTTGGGTAAACTTTAGTTCATAATATAAGACACATGTATAACATCGACGAATACTATTTAATTTATTTAATACCTTCATCAGGTGCAAAAAACTGTAATTGTTAGCTTCACCTTACGAACAATGCTCAGGGCGTTGCAGTTGTCGACTTTGTTTTTCTTTTGGAGTACCCCAGCGGACAGACTGCTAAAACAAGTTCATAATCCTAAAAAAAATATTGAACAACATTTAAAGTTTTCACTATAGCTTCGGTTAATTACGAGGGAAAATTCGACGATGCTATAAATATCGTGAAGGGAAAATATCGTGATTCTACAGAAAGAGACCCTTTTTGTAAACGTGATTTCTGATGGTAACCAAACAATAATAATAACACTGTTAGTCGAATCACGAAACATGACGTCAAGCAAAAGACCTCGGTCTTTGGTTAATTAATCTCCAGAGTCCTTAGTTTTTCAAATAAAACATTTTTTTCAATCATTGCTAATAATAACAATGGTCTAGCGACATTGAGTATCTCGGAAAGAGCATAAATAGGGGTCATATGCATTTGTTTCTCTTCTAGAGTTTTTTTACAACATGAAAATCAACTAAAAAGTATGCGGGCACATTGTGTCAGCTATGATTTCCAAGTGGAATTCCCGTATACAGTGTGAAGGTGTAGCACCTGGTGCGGCAATACACGTTTATTTACAACAGATTTTACTTTGTTTTAATTTGTGCACTTATTGAAACATAGCAGAAGGTCATTGTACTCAAAATTTACGTCAAATATTTATAGGATCAATTTTGTGGGGCTGCTCCCACCCAGCAAAAACGCATGAGCGTTTATAAATTGGTTTTGTTTTGGTACAATGTGATGACTTTCAACTTTATTAGAAAAAAAACCGTTTAGGTTAAAAAGAATCATTGTGGCCAGTTAGTTCGGTAGCAAAATTTTAAGTGCACGAGGTGATAAAGTATACGGAAGCAGACAACAATATATCTGAGTGACTGGCTGACTTGTACGCAATAAGTAAAATCGGAAAAAAATCAAAAAGGTGTTGACGCAGGTTTCGTGTTTTTTCGTGTAATGTTATTTCCCTGACACACAATAAAATTAGCACGTGACGTAGCAACATTTTGAGATTTGGTAAATCCTACGGACATTAGAAAAAAACAGTTCTTATAATATTAGGTATATACCTACTTATACATATTTACTGGTTTTCTTTGTACTAGCGAATGCAATACATTAGGTTGTCCGTTAGGTAGTTGACCTACAATAAACAAATTAAAAATATTACTACGTTCGTCTTTTGTTTTCGTTTTGGAGACTTCTTACACAAACGAGTGTCTATAGATTGTTTGATTGGCCGTGAATTGCCAATTAATTAGTCCAAACTCATTGTTCGACAGCTTAGTGACCACTATTCTGTAAAGTTAGTTCGCTATAGATTTTGAACACATAAAACTTTATTTACTACTAGCTTCTGCCCGCGACTTCGTTCGCGGATCATGACGCTTATGCCAGCGACAACGGGGTCGTCAAAATTAAAGATCTGAAAGGTCTGATGTCAAATTCTAAGAGCCCACTACTGTCCACTACTATCAAATTCTAAGGAAACGACGGAATGTGCGAGACGATTCGAGTTGTTTCAGAACTTCCATTTTTGTAAGTCAACAGGAAATGCCCACCAGACTAAACGACTTTTACTAAGACGTCATTCCTATACGTGTTCGGTATCAGTGTTCAAATTTCTTTAAAGGATATTTTTTTTTTGGTTTGAAAAAATCCTTACTAGCACATAAGAGTGTATTATGAGGAAATACCAACCCATCACGGGTGAAGTTGCTGCTAAGTTCGCTAACAAAGGCTCAAGGATGCATCATGCAGCATGTCAAGCAAGTCACTGACCCCGACTTTATTAATTGCATACAACATCAGTTTACGACTTTCTAAACATAATTTAGTAAGACGATTTCTTTTCATTAACTTTTATACTTATCATAAAAAAAAGTTATATTGTAGCTGATTGGTCATCTATCAAAATTAAAGACACCCATAAATTATTGTCGATTGATAGAATTTTAGTCGATCAAGGGATTTAGTGAATTTTAGAAACTTCGTAGGACCGTAGACCAATGGGAAAGCAAAGATCTCGACATAAAAGATCGTGACGGACTGGCGGACAGCAAGCTCTTTGAATAGAAGCTGAGAAAAACACAAACACATTTTGCAGAATTTTTATGGTCGTGTATCATGACTGTGCAAAGGACACACGATTTACTAAATACCACGAATTGAGTCAAATTAAAATAATTTTTTTAAAAATATCAGCATAATCAAAACTATATTCACTACATAGTCATCGTCACAGCCGAAAATGCCCACTGCTGGTAAAAGGCCTCCCCCAAGCGGAGGATTTGCCCATACGCTTGGGCATGTGCGTAAGTGAGCGCAGTACGGAATATTTTTTTACGGGTCCGCTTTCCGTATCCTCTTCTTCCACTTCACTCTGTCCTGGACATCTTCTTCTTCAAACTCGCAGCTTTCCATATCTTTCTTTACGACACTCATCCACAGTCTGTCAAATTTCTACAATAGATTTTCAACCTTATCACAATAGTGGAAGGTTAATGTTCGATTGGTAAAATTTTACAGATCGGGCTAAGTTAACCTGCACGTCTGTACTTTTAACCGAAATACTCCTTTATTTACTTATGAGTAAATAAACTATACACTTGTGCCTTCAAAGGGAAACCTGTTACAATCGATGAATCCACACAACAAGAACGGGTGTTTTTTGATACTCTACCTAATGGATATAATTCTATTCCAAACAAGTTTTTCATATTTACATTGAATAATTGATGTTTATGACAGCGTAAAAAATACCACCAATAAGGAAAACAATATATTAAATGAATTTAACATGAGTGCATCTTGATTAACTCTGTGTGTACTGTACATTGTACTCACTTACGTTATTTTAGTGTACTTATAAAGCTTCAACGATGACAGGTGACTTGCAGGCTTATTAAGTAATTTGTTGCGTTCTAATAAAAATCATAAGTATGTAAGAAAATATCCTGTAATAACTGTGTTTCGCGGTTTTGAAACTCACAAACTTTACTTACTCCTTTATTATTTTACTTCATATAGATTTATCTCTTTGTAACGGAGACCTATGTACATAAACTTATTTAAAAACAGATGTGTCCCTGGCAAGCCTGTTACACCACTTGTTTATCTCGCACCGAAAACAACATCACTTTTCGTAAAACAATTGTTTACTTTTGAAAATTGAACGTGAAAATTAGTAGTAGGGGTGGATCTCCAGAAAATACATTTTTTTACTTTAAATCATTATTCCCAATACCAGTTTTTTTAATATGTATCGTTTAAAAACACCAAAGTTTAAAAGAAAATATTTTTATTCGTTCTTTTTGGATAGAAAATATAATTTTTGAGTGTTTCTGTACCATACAATATTTTTATAATATTTTCTCTCCCGAATATATTATTTTGGAGTGTTGACCGATACATATTTTTGAAAAAAAATAGTGTGGAGGATAATGATTTAGGTAACGTAAAAAACATATTTTCTGGAGATTCAGCCAGTTTTCATTTTGATCAATCCCCGTAGCAAAGAAAATGAATTTATTGAGATAGCGTGACAAACAGACTTTCAGCGTCACTGAGACTATAATATGCAATAGGTTGCCTCATTCACTATACAGTGACGTACGTTTATGTATACAAGTTTTAACGATCGATTACGTCAAAATTCCGATTAATTTTATTCTAGGTATGCTTTTACTTTTTTGTGTAGTTGCTATCGATTCAACACTGTATGCGTGAGTCAGGACTGCATACATAATTGAAGTCTTCGGAATTATATCAACATCGGTGGGAAAACTTAGGCCCTAGGAAAGTTCATAAAAATTATAGCGGCATACTTATTTAGCCAGCTGAATCCTTCCGAGGTACAGTCGATAGCACCTACAACAATCTGTCAAATTCTTCAATAGATTTTCAACCTTATCACAATAGTGGAAGGTTAATGTTTGATTGGTGAAATTTGGCAGATTCAGATACGGTGACCTGCTGTTGTCTGCACTACTACAGCCCACATCATTTACCCATCCGTCATCATCATCATACAAAAAGTGGTTTATAGCTATATCTATTCCACCTCCCAGCATTGGAAACTCCATTTAAGTCTGTCGCATCCAAACTTTCTTCATAAACAAACGAACTCAGTTACAGATTTAGGTATTAAGTATAGATTTCTAGGGTTCCGTAGCCGAATGGCAAAAAACGTAAACCTTATAAATTCGTCATGTCTGTCCGTCCGTCTGTGTCTCACAGCCACTTTATTCCGAAACTATACATAGAGACTACACAATTAAAACTTATTAGATAGATGTTTACCGCTAATAACGATTTCGACACAAAAATAATAATATTTCCCCCCTCGAATATTATTATTTTGGAACAACGCTACATGGAACTGAAATAAAAAAATGTTTTTTTCAGCAAACCTATATTTATGGGGTGTTTACAGATAGGACTTTAAAAATGAGACTAATGTTCCTAAAACCATTTATCTTTCAAAATACCACACTCCCAAAGTGCTAAAATGTGTGCCCTTCTCCCCACTCTAATTTTTAAAGTACCAAACTGAAAAATATAGGTAAAAAAATATGTTATAGATCTCGATGAAAACTTTCAACGAAAATTGATTTGAACGAGATACAGTCAGCAGTTTCTGAGATATATAGCACTTTTCAGAAACTGCAAATTATAACTTTGTTATTCTATTCATATATTTATATGAAAAACAGTTATCAGGGGGCACGGCAGTGCCCCCGCCAAGTCAAGCAGAAAAAGCGGCACGGCCGTACCATCCTTTTCTCGAAGCAATTCAGGCTATTTTCGACCCACTATAATTTCGTTGTGGATAAAACAAGAAGTCTGAATTTTTGGTACCTAATTAGGCATTGTATAAATACGGTGTATTTATAATTTCAGACAATTTGAACCAGTAGTTTAAGAATGACAACTTGTTAAAGTTTCTGAATTTTGTCACTCACTGACTCACCGATCATCAAAAGTCCAAGGCACTTCTAGCAGACATAGAAGCTTCAAATTTAGAATACATATAGAGTTTAGTGTCCTTATTATGGGAAAACTTAAACATTTTGCAATTTCGGTCCAGTTTTCTAAATACACTAACTGCATGAATAACTTTGTAATCCTATATAAATGTATAGGATTACAAGGTTACATTTGCAGTTAATGAATCATTACTGTACAATAGANAATAATTACTGTACGATAGAAAATAATAGGTTTAGATAGATATCTACTATATGAGGCATAACGGGAGGGGGTATAGAGTGGGTAAGGGTGTGTTTAGCCCATGAAACTGAACAACATACCCGTGGGAAAATATGATTAATTATGAAAAAAACGTCTGTCTTTACATTACTTATGTTCCAAGAGAAAAGTTGTTCAGTTTCCTGGGCTAAAGACACCCTTTACATATCTTTTGTATATGTAAAGATAAACTCTACAAAAAGAAGTGAGATGCCATTAAAAACATCCTGTAAAAAACCCAAGTCTCGCAGAGAATCTACCGTAAAAAGTGTGAGATCCATGTAATACCAAGTCGGTTAATCTATTTAGTCTCTACTTAAAGGACCTTCTGTCTTTGCTTATTACATACGTTTAACAAATAGAACGACTTGGCCATCACATGAAACACAGTGAATATTACAATTATATTAGATTTTTTTAGTCGTCGCGCCTCACGCGATTGAATTCTCGAAACCAATTCATTAATTGGTACTCTTGTTCGCCATTGAAGTTTCAGGAACATACTTCTTTAAGATATTCACCTCAATCATCATATTCGGAAGGACTCTGGTGAGGAATTAGGTTGCTGGCCCGTCGTGCTGTGTAACCACATCATGCGATGGCCAAGTCGATCTATTTGTTAAACGTATGTAATAACATAAGACAGAAGGTCCTTTAAGTAGAGACTAAATAGATTAACCGACTTGGTATTACATGGATCTCACAACTTTTTACGGTAGAGTCTGCGAGACTTGGGTTTTTTACAGGATGTTTTTAATGGCATTTTTGTGCCGAAAAATGTTTGTGTTTTGTCTAATTGTAGGTAATAGGCACCTTATTTTTCATAGATAACGGAACGCAACCCTTTGTGTGCGAGTTCAACTCGCACTTGGCCGGTTTTTTTATAAAACCAGTTGTTAATATTGTTACATTGATACAAGCACTCTCTGAAACTCCACAACAGGATGTTGCTGATTTGGGAAAAAACTCACTTTTCACGCATTGTTGTTTTTGTATTATTAACATAAAACAGTTCAGAGCTTAGAATTATAAATTATATAAGTTATTCATTTTGCAAATGTGTTGAAAGCCATACTTTTAGCGTTTCACAGTTCAGACATAAATAACTACAACATGAAACGAGCAATGTAGGCTGGCGTCTGAAATGATGTTTTGAAAAATGTGATTTTGGGTGGACCTGTCCCATCCATTTTGTCACTGAACCATGAGAAAGGACAATCGGTTATACCGGTTATAATAGAACAACATACTGACAAACACGAGTATATTTTAAAGCAAAATTATCATCTCATCGCCTTTTTCCAACTAACTACGTGAGATTATCAAAATAACATCTTTATTAAAGTATGTAGGTACATGAATTTCCTTAATGCATGCAAAACCAAGGTCATTGTTTGATGACCTGGCTGCCTTTAATTACACCTAGTGCCTATACATTATGTAGGTAACTATAACGACGAGTATAATGAATTGTTTTTATAGTTCCGAAGGTCTTTGTACATATTTACCAGTAAGAACAATGATGTGACTGGTCTAATCTAGGTCAGCTGATACTCATCCAGTACAGAAATGGCAAAGAGAAAGAGTTTAGACATAGTTCATAATTAAATTTTTAGAAATAGTTTCAGCACATATTAGGGTTTAGATCAGCAACTCCAGTCGCGTTAGAAAACTTCCTTTCAAAATAATTATTCGGTTTTTGACTTGACCTCATGTTCTACGGTGTGGTGTGTCTTCATATTAAACCTGAAATTAAATAATTAAAAATTGTATTAATAAACGCAATTGTGCAGAAAAGTGATTTAATGCAAATAATCATTGTCCCTCTGTCCAACGACGGTCTTACCACACCTTTGTCAAGCGGGAGCAATAAATATTTGATTCATTAATCATAACACATATGATATTATTGTTCCTTCATGACAGCCAGTCGGGCTTTGTTATATTGTCCTTAGATCATGTCATTGGATAGCATGTTAATTTTTTTACGCCATAGTCACGAATTGCATATAACCTCTTACTAACGGCTAGGTATTTACGAGTAGGTAATCAAGATAATTTAAAGTTTCCAGACGAGGTTAATTTTTCAACATTATGCTGCACCTGATAAGGGCACGAAATGCATTGGATCCTTGCTTTAAATAAAAAAAAAACAGAATACTTCAAGCATCTTCCAGTTGCACTTTATCTATATCGAGCAAACATGAGCAAAAATTTACCTCTATTTTTTATAAGTAGTTTTCAGAATCTTGTTAGCAGCGACAGAAATGCATTGATTCCCATAGGTTCCGTTTACAATTAGGGCATGAAACCTAAAATTTGCATTTATATGTAGGTATTTTGTAGGG
>NWSH02000323.1:9424170-9439849 GCA_002382865.2 Heliothis virescens
AGTTTCCTGGGCTAAAGACACCCTTTACATATCTTTTGTATATGTAAAGATAACTCTACAAAAAGAAGTGAGATATGCCATTAAAAACATCCTGTAAAAAACCCAAGTCTCGCAGACTCTACCGTAAAAAGTTGTGAGATCCATGTAATACCAAGTCGGTTAATCTATTTAGTCTCTACTTAAAGGACCTTCTGTCTTTGCTTATTACATACGTTTAACAAATAGAACGACTTGGCCATCACATGAAAACACAGTGAATATTACAATTATATTAGATTTTTTAGTCTGTCGCGCCTCACGCGATTGAAATTCTCGAAACCAATTCATTAATTGGTACTCTTGTTCGCCATTGAAGTTTCAGGAACATTAACTTCTTTAAGATATTCACCTCAATCATCATATTCGGAAGGACTCTGGTGAGGAATTAGGTTGCTGGCCCGTCGTGCTGTGTAACCACATCATGCGATGGCCAAGTCGATCTATTTGTTAAACGTATGTAATAACATAAGACAGAAGGTCCTTTAAGTAGAGACTAAATAGATTAACCGACTTGGTATTACATGGATCTCACAACTTTTTACGGTAGAGTCTGCGAGACTTGGGTTTTTTACAGGATGTTTTTAATGGCATTTTTTGGTGCCGAAAAATGTTTGTGTTTTGTCTAATTGTAGGTAATAGGCACCTTTTATTTTTCATAGATAACGGAACGCAACCCTTTGTGTGCGAGTTCAACTCGCACTTGGCCGGTTTTTTTATAAAACCAGTTGTTAATATTGTTACATTGATACAAGCACTCTCTGAAACTCATCACAACAGGATGTTGCATGATTTGGGAAAAACTCACTTTTTCACGCATTGTTGTTTTTGTATTATTAACATAAAACAGTTCAGAGCTTAGAATTATAAATTATATAAAGTTATTCATTTTGCAAATGTGTTGAAAGCCATACTTTTAGCGTTTCACAGTTCAGACATAAATAACTACAACATGAACGAGCAATGTAGGCTGGCGTCTGAAATGATGTTTTGAAAAATGTGATTTTGGGTGGACCTGTCCCATCCATTTTGTCACTGAACCATGAGAAAGGACAATCGGTTATACCGGTTATAATAGAACAACATACTGACAAACACGAGTATATTTTAAAGCAAAATTATCATCTCATCGGCCTTTTTCCAACTAACTACGTGAGATTATCAAAATAACATCTTTATTAAAGTATGTAGGTACATGAATTTCCTTAATGCATGCAAAACCAAGGTCATTGTTTGATGACCTGGCTGCCTTTAATTACACCTAGTGCCTATACATTATGTAGGTAACTATAACGACGAGTATAATGAATTGTTTTTATAGTTCCGAAGGTCTTTGTACATATTTACCAGTAAGAACAATGATGTGACTGGTCTAATCTAGGTCAGCTGATACTCATCCAGTACAGAAATGGCAAAGAGAAAGAGTTTTAGACATAGTTCATAATTAAATTTTTAGAAATAGTTTCAGCACATATTAGGGTTTCAGTCAGCAACTCCAGTCGCGTTAGAAAACTTCCTTTCAAAATAACTTATTCGGTTTTTGACTTGACCTCATGTTCTACGGTGTGGTGTGTCTTCATATTAAACCTGAAATTAAATAATTAAAAATTGTATTAATAAACGCAATTGTGCAGAAAAGTGATTTAATGCAAATAATCATTGTCCCTCTGTCCAACGACGGTCATTACCACACCTTTGTCAAGCGGGAGCAATAAATATTTGATTCATTAATCATAACACATATGATATTATTGTTCCTTCATGACAGCCAGTCGGGCTTTGTTATATTGTTCCTTAGATCATGTCATTGGATAGCATGTTAATTTTTTACGCCATAGTCACGAATTGCATATAACCTCTTACTAACGGCTAGGTATTTACGAGTAGGTAATCAAGATAATTTAAAGTTTCCAGACGAGGTTAATTTTTCAACATTATGCTGCAACCTGATAAGGGCACGAAATGCATTGGATCCTTGCTTTAAATAAAAAAAAACAGAATACTTCAAGCATCTTCCAGTTGCACTTTATCTATATCGAGCAAACATGAGCAAAAATTTACCTCTATTTTTTTATAGTAGTTTTCAGAATCTTTGTTAGCAGCGACAGAAATGCATTGATTCCCATAGGTTCCGTTTTACAATTAGGGCATGAAACCTAAAAATTTGCATTTATATGTAGGTATGTGTAGTGAATTCGTTTTCAGAGAAGAGCAAGTTGCTTGATGCTTGCTGGATGATTTTAATCTTACATCCCACTGACTTTTATTTCTGCCTGTGCAAAATGATTTTTACTAGACTGACAAGATGAGATGATATCGAAGTAGTGGCATTATATTAAAGGTAAACTTTTCAGGGGTATCTTATCCTGAGGATTAAAATTTATCCGAATGGATACAGTATATAGTTTTCAATCAACGTACTTCCACCGTTATTGAGTTTCAAAAAATTTGCATGGTGTAGGTACCAACATAAACACGAAGTCAGTTCTGCGATCGCTAATCGGCCAGTTCTTGGTATTTGACTGTCGATAAACCCGATCGGGAGGAGCCGGAGTTCACATGGTTATTGCACTCACTTATAAAGTCTGTCAGGTAACAAATAAATCATCTATACTTATTAAGGAAAGCAGTCGGCTGATATATACTTGCTACAGATTTTTAGGGTGGCATACGAAAAGGGTAAAACGGGACCTTATAGACTTCGCTGTCTATCCGTCACCTTTTATAGATAATGTATGTATATTGCCGTTATAACAAAAAATACTGAAAACTAGATCGCTGAAGAAAAACATCGGAAGAACTCTGGGTTAAGCTCGCCTTTGTGCATTACCTTTATGTATTTTGTGTGTTATGTATTTTATCTGTGTGCAATAAAGAATAATAATAAAGAACTACCAGAATAAAAAAAAACGAAATCGCCGAGCCTGTTTCTCTAGCCTGTGCGCCAATAAAAAAGGCGATTATGCACTGTTCTGATAATACATTTAACATTGTTACACCTACTAATTTATTCACACGTCACGGGGATTTACATTTAATAAAAAAAATATAATCCGTTCTATTAACACAATCCTCCTGATCGAACAAGGAAAAATTTTATCAATAAGTAAAAAAAGCATTATAAATAGTATTAATTCTATGAAACAATCATTGAAAACTTTTGATACACTTTAGTAACATACTATTTTTGTTAAAGTCGCTAAACAACCGCTATCCAACAGTTTCTTTCAAAGCACATATCGTATTATTTCTCAACGGTTCATTTACTTTCGTACACGTATAATATTGAAATATTAATGTCAAAGTAGTCAGACTGGTTCTCAAGGATGTTCTATCAATAAACTTAATATATGGTGTAGATATATTATAGGCTTTATTGCAACTTTAGAAACTTGATTACTGTAGTTTAGCAGGACAATGTCATAAAGATGCAACTGATTTTGGCAGTCTATGGTTTTCTAATTGCAAGAATAAATTCGCCAAAGTTGTAGCCAGGTTGATATTGCAAACTGCATCTTCCAATTACCATTATATGTATAGTATTTTCATAATCCGGTCTCTTGTATTGTGCATTAAACTACGCTTTGCTAAAAGTGGTTCGCTGATGTCAGGTTTTTATTTTTCTCGATTTTCTCAACATGTTTTCCTTTAAAATTAAGATATGACTAGTATAGGTAGGTACTTATATGTATCTTCTGAAAAGGAAATAGCAACTTTAGAAGTTGGTTTTCCTAACTCATGTAATAAGAATACATGGACAAATATGATGTCGTCATCATCATCATCAATTTAACCATAGCACGGCGGTTCTCTGCAGTGGCTGAACATACTTATTGCTCTCTTATTGACGGATCGGTTGGAAGTGGCTTGTTAATTAATAAATAAATATTATGTAAAAAAAACATAATAATATCAAATCTTATAAATACCGCAAAACGTGTTATCCTGGTTGTATTGCAAGCGTAATTCGTTTGTTTACTAACTTATGTAAATACTACGTGTATTTACATGGGTACTTTTAAGCCAACTTACCGGTAAAGATGTTAATTAAATGGTAAATAATAATGAATACTTGTGTGAGTCATCATTTTCTTGCGATTCGAATTGCTTCTGTATAACTTATTGGAAATAAGGAAGTTGTAGTAGATATTCATCACAATCTAAGGTTGATCAGGAAAAGCATGACGAACAGGCACTTTGGGGAAACTCCAAAAAATGAAACTAAACACAAAAATGTATAGTTACTACGTAATGGATGTCCAGGATATCCTCAAGTTGTTATCCGCAAGAAGTTATTCGGCAAATGAAAGTAAATTATGACGTTTTTAATTTCACTCTTACTGCTAGTAGGCAGATTTATTTACGATATGTTTTAAACAATCTTACCATCTACAGCTGTGTAAAATTTGAACACAGCTAGTTTGTTGGCAAAAATGAAATGACACAGTTAATTAATTTGAGTTCATTAAGTATTATTGAAAGCCCTAGTATTTTATCAGTAACGAAACAAAATCTTGATAAGAGTCTTTTGATATAATGGCGTCCTAGCCGATCGTCGGACACGGCGGCTGTTCTCATATGAGGAGATCAGTCAGCTGGGCAGGAGATATATAATGCACAAGCATTTGCGCAGAAACAAGTGCACTCCCTTCTTCACTCTCATAGCCCGATGNAGAACTACCAGAATAAAAAAAAACGAAATCGCCGAGCCTGTTTCTCTAGCCTGTGCGCCAATAAAAAAGGCGATTATGCACTGTTCTGATAATACATTTAACATTGTTACACCTACTAATTTATTCACACGTCACGGGGATTTACATTTAATAAAAAAAATATAATCCGTTCTATTAACACAATCCTCCTGATCGAACAAGGAAAAATTTTATCAATAAGTAAAAAAAGCATTATAAATAGTATTAATTCTATGAAACAATCATTGAAAACTTTTGATACACTTTAGTAACATACTATTTTTGTTAAAGTCGCTAAACAACCGCTATCCAACAGTTTCTTTCAAAGCACATATCGTATTATTTCTCAACGGTTCATTTACTTTCGTACACGTATAATATTGAAATATTAATGTCAAAGTAGTCAGACTGGTTCTCAAGGATGTTCTATCAATAAACTTAATATATGGTGTAGATATATTATAGGCTTTATTGCAACTTTAGAAACTTGATTACTGTAGTTTAGCAGGACAATGTCATAAAGATGCAACTGATTTTGGCAGTCTATGGTTTTCTAATTGCAAGAATAAATTCGCCAAAGTTGTAGCCAGGTTGATATTGCAAACTGCATCTTCCAATTACCATTATATGTATAGTATTTTCATAATCCGGTCTCTTGTATTGTGCATTAAACTACGCTTTGCTAAAAGTGGTTCGCTGATGTCAGGTTTTTATTTTTCTCGATTTTCTCAACATGTTTTCCTTTAAAATTAAGATATGACTAGTATAGGTAGGTACTTATATGTATCTTCTGAAAAGGAAATAGCAACTTTAGAAGTTGGTTTTCCTAACTCATGTAATAAGAATACATGGACAAATATGATGTCGTCATCATCATCATCAATTTAACCATAGCACGGCGGTTCTCTGCAGTGGCTGAACATACTTATTGCTCTCTTATTGACGGATCGGTTGGAAGTGGCTTGTTAATTAATAAATAAATATTATGTAAAAAAAACATAATAATATCAAATCTTATAAATACCGCAAAACGTGTTATCCTGGTTGTATTGCAAGCGTAATTCGTTTGTTTACTAACTTATGTAAATACTACGTGTATTTACATGGGTACTTTTAAGCCAACTTACCGGTAAAGATGTTAATTAAATGGTAAATAATAATGAATACTTGTGTGAGTCATCATTTTCTTGCGATTCGAATTGCTTCTGTATAACTTATTGGAAATAAGGAAGTTGTAGTAGATATTCATCACAATCTAAGGTTGATCAGGAAAAGCATGACGAACAGGCACTTTGGGGAAACTCCAAAAAATGAAACTAAACACAAAAATGTATAGTTACTACGTAATGGATGTCCAGGATATCCTCAAGTTGTTATCCGCAAGAAGTTATTCGGCAAATGAAAGTAAATTATGACGTTTTTAATTTCACTCTTACTGCTAGTAGGCAGATTTATTTACGATATGTTTTAAACAATCTTACCATCTACAGCTGTGTAAAATTTGAACACAGCTAGTTTGTTGGCAAAAATGAAATGACACAGTTAATTAATTTGAGTTCATTAAGTATTATTGAAAGCCCTAGTATTTTATCAGTAACGAAACAAAATCTTGATAAGAGTCTTTTGATATAATGGCGTCCTAGCCGATCGTCGGACACGGCGGCTGTTCTCATATGAGGAGATCAGTCAGCTGGGCAGGAGATATATAATGCACAAGCATTTGCGCAGAAACAAGTGCACTCCCTTCTTCACTCTCATAGCCCGATGGGACGGCACTCCGACACGACCGGAGAAAAACCAGGCTCAAGAACGCGTGCTCTCCGATGCACGGATGATCAATCAACTACTTCTAGACTATAGCCTGCTTGTGAAGATTTCTAAAACCCATAAAGTAATTTTCGCGTTATCTGGGAATCCGACCCAAGACCTCATTGCACAGTAGTATGCGATAACTGGATCAACGAGGCAGTCAAGGTATTCCCTTTCGACATAAATTCGATTTGAGTCCCGTAAGTATTTATAATAGAAGTCAGGGTCTGCAAAACTCTATCAAGTAAAATAAAAACATATTAGGTATATCATTAGCGAATCTCTAAATTAAATTGCTTGATGTACAAGTCACGATTGTTCTTGCTTTTGCAACGTAAGTACTAACTTTTATTGCTGTAAGGAAAACCATTTTCCTTAAGACCTACCGGGTTTGCAGTGTGCAATGCTAAATATTCTGCTTGCTGCACAGATATGATTGACGTCTAAGGAAAACATACTGAATCACAAATAATCGGGAATCTATTCGAATATTTTATGGCACGTGTTGTGTGAAAAGCCTACAAATAAAGGCTATAACAAAATTGTAGCATTGGTTTTTAATATTATACCACAATTTTTTAATATTACACCCAAGATAGTTATTCTGTTCTCAAACGAATAAGTAGGAAGTGGCTAATTGAAGTGTCGATTCCGCGGATAATTTTGTTTGTTAACCTTCATACATTCCTAATAAATTCGCATGCTATCATCATAAGGCAGAAGGCTTTTGGCTAACGTGACAGGGTCACTGTGCCGTTTAAGCACTATTAATAGCTATTAAGATGAATTAATTGTTCCTATTGTGAAGCAATAACAGTTTTCCCGTATTAGATTGAATGGTTTATAGAAGGATGACGAAGACAGTTAAAATATGATTGTATTTTAATAATGTAAAGTACTGCTAGAGAAAATGCCACTATGTTACTAGGTACCTATGTGTATTTTTGCACCGAGTGTCTCTGTCTCAACAATACATTGTGTTATGAATGGTGTTTACGTATGCTCATGGAGGGAGGAATACTCTCTTTGCAAGTGTATCATTTTTGAAGCTAATAAATAACTTAATTCCAAAGGCCATAAAGCCCCTTTATTCTGGTTGCCTAATTCTAATGCACATATTTCGTTTACAGGATATTCGAGAAAGTTCGCCAGTATTTTGGCGCACAAAGCGAGTCAATCCCCATGTCTTTCGTGCTGGGGTTCTACGTGAGTCTCGTCGTCAAAAGGTGGTGGGAACAGTACAAGCTGCTTCCCTGGCCGGACACCCTCGCTCTCTTCATATCCGCGGGAATACCTGGAGCGGTTAGTAAAGTAAAGACAAGTATTCAATTTATTTACCTATCTATCTCTCTCGTGTTTTCCTCTTCGAACCTTCTTTTAAGAAAATTACCGTTTTTGCCACAGCGAAATGAACATTCCCTTCCTTCATTATGCGAATTTGCAATGAAAGCGAATTTCTGTATACGTGTTTACGTAACTAGAATTTGATAACATGCTTGAATTGATTTCATTTCGATCGGAGAACGAATTGAAGTTTTCTACAGTACTATTCATACAAATGTTGCGGGCGAATTTTTATCCAGGATTACCTGCTTAGTGCATGCCGATGGTAGTATCACCTACTTGTTTTGAGTACAAAATTAAACTACTAATTACTCACCTGCTTAATAATCTTATCGAAATAATATTTTAGGAATTTTATTTGTTATTCAGTTCATGCAATTACCTATTAATTCATTATTTCTATCAGCATGACCTAAGTACAATTATAGTGCACCACGAGCTTCACCAATCTGAGTCAGTCGTTTCCTCATACAATTTGCGATGTTGAAACATTGATTAAGTACAGTTTCGCGAGCTCCGTAACCGCCGACTTTACTGCCATGATAATAGTTTCGTTTCGTCTCTATTATTTATGAAATCTTGTATAGAATATGCGACTGGCTTATAGAAAAATATTGTATGTATTTATGATTAATTATATCTTCGTTAATTGCACCCGCGCCTTGCGAATTCCACAATGAGAACTATTTGAAGTCTTTTAGTTATTATTTTAGGTGTCAACAATAAGCAGATTTTCCCAGCAAATGAAAACAATCGGGAAGCCACTACAAGGTAATGCATGTTAATGATGGAGTTAATTAAATGTTTTATATTGTGTTGTTGTATGGCTGTTATTATGGCAATGAATGAAGTTGGTTTAACGTGGCGTCGCTGACGTGTATCGCGCGCCTCTGCACAAGTATTGTCAATTCATGATCAACTGACTGTAACAATAGCCCATGCTGTGCTCGTTCCGACTTTGTCATTCTTTGTAAACATATTACAGATTGTAAACAATGTGTACCTATTACGTTCGTTTGTGTTTGAACTTTATATAACCGATTGGTCTTCAAGTTTCTGATGTCTTTCTTACACTATTATGGAAACTTTATCCGCCTTAGAGGTCAAATCCATATAACCTTAATCGAATGCAGTCAGTCTAGGTAGATTAATCAAAATATCAATGACTACGAGCCATAAATCAATCTAAATAAGTAGTTGTTGGTTCATGATTGTGCTAGTATGACTGTCATGCTTTTGCAGTCATACTCGTTACTTATTAATTTGCGATTGTTCCTATTTACTGAGCATTTTAATTGGCTACTTGGCACCAAAGGTTCGTGTCTGTATTTTTATTCGCTAATGTTGTAACCTTGGTTATAATGCTAGGTACTTTGCACTGTTAGGCTGTGTACACAGAGTGCAGCTTTAGCTTCAATGTATGTGTTCGTTTTGGTCGCGTGGCTTAGCTTCTACGTGTCAGAAAGAAATAATAACTCTTGTAACTCCTGTATGTTATGCACAGCCAATTCGTCTATTCATCATGTTATCAATACAAAAAGTACTGAGTCTGAAACATAAATAGATATTCTTGACAGGCGAGGACGATTTTGTATGGAATTTGTATTACTAATTGAACAGAAAACTAATACTAAGTAAATAGGTATAATGTCTGGGATACTTTTTCTTTTCCACGATAAAAATTAATTAAGTACTTTATTCCAATTTTCAAGTCTATCCTAAATTCATAGATTCGGTTCCTTAGACTGCTTCTAAGGAGGAAGGTACAACAGTTACTTAATTAGTACCTACATCAATGAGATGTCATTACCGATATAATCTCTCACCTTCTTACCCTGTTAGGTTTACTTTTAAGAAAATGTATTCATAACATTTTCCTAAAATGAATCACTTACTGGTCTTTGCGCTTTATTTACAAGTTGCCAAATGAAAAAAAATAATCAAATTCAAATGAATAACAGGTATATATAACTTCCTCATCTTAATGAAGTTTATCATGATTCATGAATATTGTTAACGATCCTGTTCTAAGAAATTTTAAGCCATAAAGTCAAACTTTCGTTTGGAGAAAGGTGGAAGAGTTTGCGTCACTTATTATGTAGTATATTATACACATTTAATTATTTAATACCATACATATATTATACGCGATGTCAAAAAAAAAAAAAAATTTTGCAACCCACATCGTTAAAGCCGTGGGCAGTAAATAAATCTATCTTACATATAAAATGCAGAAGCTTATTAATAGATGCAAATCATAAAATGATCTAGTTTGTTCTCTACAACTTGGGAGAAAATAAATTCTTTATACTGCTCCATGTTGTTCTTGTAGGGCTAAAATGTTTTTTATGGTTGACAAGTTGTAGGATTGTGTCAACGCGTTGCATGTGCAAAACATTATAAGTTTACTGTATACTGCAACATTCTATTAGTGACCGAATGTCGGTTTATTGTATAGAAGGCATACATATTAAATTGGTTCTAGCACTATTTTATTCAACCAAGCTGACAGCAAACAGCAATGAAATAATGTAACGTACCGATAATCGTCTAGGGTAAAGATGTAAACTCTGTGACTAGATACCTTTATTCCTCCAATACAATGTTTATTGATGGAGAGGAACACCGAAGAAAAAATGGATGAATTGCGTAAAAGACGACATGAATAAGAAGGGAGTGAATGACAGAGTGACGAGTGACGCTGGCGGCGCTGACTTCACCAAATAAAATTGGAGAGAAGGCGGGAACAAAAACCTTTAAGAAATAGTCAATCAAATCAAAAAGCATTTCTTCAAAGTAGGCTGAAGACAACACTTTTCGAACGTCAAAATTACATAAGACAGCCCCAAAAACGCCCGCCCTTCACCACTTCCTATGTGTTTTTGCTGGGAAGAAGAAGTGGCGTAACAAACTTCCCAGCAACAAGTCTATATTAATGCACCAGGTCAGATAAAGCTACATATGCACACATGTATTGGTACAAGCATACTACTTCTGAGCACCATTTAAGTACTCGTTACATTATTTTGATCGTAATCTCAAGCAATTGAAATCTTCCTTCATTTACTCGTGCCTTCATGGCTCGCTACAGTTTTTACAGCAAAGGTATATAGGCAAAAGGTACAAAGTCTAATTACGGTACATGCACATACATTCTAGTTTTAGATGTCTATGCACAGGCTGAATAGAAAAGTTCATAAGACTAAGCGTAGAAGTAGAAGTCTATGGGAATCATACTAATATTGTAAATGCGAAAGTTTGTGAGGATGTATGTATGTAAGTATGCCTGTTACTCTTTGACGCATAAACGGCTTATACTTACATCAGAAATATACGAGTAGGTATATGCTGCTTTTTATTAGGGTTCCGTAGCCGAATGGCAAAAAACGGAACCCTTATAGATTCGTCATGTCTGTCTGTCTGTCTGTCTGTCTGTCTGTCTGTCTGTCCGTCCGTCCGTATGTCACAGTCACTTTATTCCGAAACTATTAGGACTACACAGTTAAAACTTGGTAGGTAGATGTATTTCATTGACCGCTTTACGATTCTTATGAAAAAATAAAAAAATAATAATATTAGAGGGGGGCTCCCCATACATGGAACTGAAACTAAAAAAATTTTTTTTCATCTAACCTATACTTGTGGGGTGTCTATAGATAGGTCTTTAAAAATGAGATTGAGTTTCTAAAACCATTTTCCTGGTAAAGTCAATCATTTAAGAGCTAAACATTCAAGTGCCATAATAGTGTGTCCCCCCCCCTGTATTTCTAAACTCCGAAGTGAAATATGCACAAAAAATATATGTTATATGATCTCAATAAAACTACTATAACAATAATTGGTTTGAACAGATACAGTTACGTGGTTTTTGAAGATATTAGCTTCTTTTTCGTAAGCTTATTTATAACTTTGTTAATTCCATATATTTTGTGTTTTGTGCTAATTGTAGGTAATTGTAAGTACGTTTATTTTTTCATAGATTATTTGGATACGGACGGCTATACGTGATCGCGAGGTCTCGACTACGCACTTGGCCGGTTTATCAAGGAAGAAGTTTCCAACTATACCTAACTAATAATGTGAACATAACATAAAGATACGGTTTGATTGCGAACTCCTCCTTTTTGGAGTCGGATAAAAATGTACTTCCTCTTGCAACTTAAAGTAGTAAACTAATAACGTACGTCGAAGTCGTATATAAAATACACAACTGGTTATAAATGCTAATGAATAAGTTATTATAACATTTTATTGTTATTTTGCTAACAGTGATGATCTAAGCGTGGATGGTGGGGAGCCAAAGCAAGGTTATGTCATTGTTGACAGCATGTTTAAGTTGAAAATATCTGATGGTATATTTTCCTACGCCGTGGATGAGAAAAATGAATCCTGGAGTACAAACATGCCGTAACACGCGCAGTTTGAGTGACTAACAAAAGCGCTTAATAGATCGTCAATTGAATCGCGTATCTTACTGTCCAACCTACTACTCTCTAGTGTTTGTATTGTTTCGACAGATACAGCGAATTTCAAAAGTTGGTTTCGCTAAAGGTAGCAATTTAGTAGCGTGTAATCCACCGTTGTCTATTTACATTTGACATTTCATTTCCGGTTTCACGACGGTAAACTAATGTCCGACAATTTTGCCGTCGATGGTTTCGTTGTATCGTTAGCGTACGATCCCTGTTTGCTACGTGGGCTGCGAACCAAATTTAATTCCGTTCCTTTTCAAATTATATAAAATAGGTAGATAGATGTATCAGAAGTATTGAAGGTTCAAATTCAAATGACTTTTGACGATGAGCAATGAATGCAGACCGGCCTTGGTACCTTGAGTTTTAATTGAGGCATAAATTGCAGTGATGAAAGTATGCCACGTCGCGGCGTCGTTTTGAGAATATAACTTTAAAATTTCATTGTACGACTGTCAAAAGGAAAATTACGAATTTTCATCAACGTCCAAGTGTCATTTAATATAAAGTTCGCTTGAGTATGGTGATAGGTTCTTCTATAACTAATATTATAATGAGGTTGTTCAGATTGTAAGTTGCGGAGGTAATTCTGGATCTGCTGAACCGATTGGAGATGCTTTTACTAATAGCTTTCATACTGTATTAATACATATTTTATCCGGGTTATGAGAAATGTGTATTTGAGTAGGACACGGTGGAAACCGCTGGAATCATCTAGTATTCAATAGTGATTAAATTCGTGGAAGCCTGTGTAAACACAAAAAGTTAAAGAACAACACAGAAGAAAAGAAATCGGTCAACGTGCGGGTTCGCACAACGCTCAACACTTTTTTATTTGCATGCTAGTTTCTAGGTTGTTGCGTTTCCGTGTCAAGTGCAGTTATCCGAGACTTGGTTCGGCTATTTTTAGTTTTATTGTTTTACAAGACAATATACGTGTGTATACATTTAGTTTTTCTTTCCGTTTTTTTTTTTTTTTTCTCTCTCGAAGGTAGGTATACATGGCTAACTTTTTTTATTCCGGGGGTGCGGGCCGAGTAGTTCCACGGGACGACGGTGTAATTTCACTGGCAGAAGCTAAGTATTAATTATAAGAACCAGCAATTTTCCCCGCGGGTCACCCAGTGTTCGAGGAGAAAGAAATCTGTGCTGTAATCTGGATAAAAGGAGACTCCAGAGACTCAGCTAGGGTACTTAGACCACACAGAAATAACTTATGAATCTGTTCTGTGGTCTAGAGACTGATGTATATATCAGGTCAAAAAAAATGTAAGTTTGTTCAGCTTTGTCGAGGAAAACGGATAGACAAACAGTTGCATTTTCATTTGCAGGTTTCCGGCGGTCCACTCCCAAGTGGCCACGAGCCTTGGGAACTAAAGAGTATAAGAAATTTTCAAAACGTCCAGCAGTTCCGGAGCTTTAGGGCACAAACAAAAATTCAAATCCTCTGTTAACTATGTATAAGTAGGGTTACTAGTATTAGATAAGGATGAATAAAACGTTGCGACGATGCTTCTGACACTAAGATAGGAAACATAACCCTCATATTCAATAAGAGATGTGATAACTAGTTTAAAACTGAAACTTTACTTAATTATATGTGACTAGCTAATCTGTAGGCACTCTATGAGACGTACATAATTTCTATACACAGACCATGCGAAGACTCTAGTTAAGTTTTAGCCTTTTCTACATCATGCTCTTTTTGATGAAACTTGAGTTATTATTGATTTAATGTTAGTCGGCGATCATCGGATTCAATACCATATCTTATCTTAATATATTTATATCTGACGGTGATTTATTGGAATACAATAGAACATCATTGATGATGATTAGTTTTACGCGTATAATGACTTAATATGTATGGGCAGGGCAGTACTTTACTAAGAGGTAATAATTTATCAACTGGTTTTGACGATGTTTGTGACACCCAATATATCAACAATTGATACTACATAAACATAACATATGTTATGAGGAAATATATCATTATAGTAGGAAAAAATTCATTTGCGTTATACGCAAAATTGCTAATAGTAAACTATAGGTAAGATTTAATGTAACTTATAATCCGATTTTATGTCGTCTAGTCCAGAGCTATGTATCGATAGGCTGCGTGCGCGCTCATGCTATGCACGAAAATGCCGCAATGGAAGGGCTGGGATTGGATCGAGGGAGATAGATGTAGATGAGTGGCATCACTGATTATAAGCATTATATAGTCAACGGGGTGATTCAGCGTTCCAGCGTAGCCACTCACATTAGCGAGATGGAACAGAGATGTATAATATCGCGTGAGAAAGCAGGGTTGAGTTTTTAAGATATCTTTTGCGGGATATTCAATTTTAATGATCTTTCATCGACCAGTGAGACTCTTCCTATTTTTTGCTCAATTGTTGTAACACTGTGCTTGATATTTGTATTCAGCAAGTTTGAAATCGCATAAATAAAACGGAACGCAAAGAGATCTCGGAGGTATGTTTTTACTTGCGAGGGTTTTACGTTGAATATGTTGGTCGTATATATTGTGTAGTAGTATAGTGTACTGCGTACAATACTCCGATTCGTAAATAGCTGGCAACATATGCAAATCATATCGCGCCTTTTTCCCCTGATAGGGTTGGCAGTCCTGTGCAGTTTACAATGACATAATAATAACATACAAGCTGTTTCCCGCGGTTTGACAGGAACTTCTTCGGTACCCGGACAAAATGAGCATTTGGGTTACTCGGAGATATCTAGCTTCCACACTGATAGATTTCCAACTCGGTTCCTATTTCGGAGCCTTGGGTACAAAAAACAAGAATATGATAAACTGGTATACTCTCATGAATATACTGGTTTTAGCTGTAAACTTTTTATTTCAATAAAGCGTTTATTCAATGTTTCAGCCTCGTTGGTCTAGTTGCACGAGATCTCGGGTTCGATTCCCAGGTCGGGCTAAAATCGCTTATGTGGGTTTTCGAACTTTGTTAAGACAAGCAGCCCGAAAGTCTGGAATTAGTGATTGATAAACCCGTGAGCATCGTAGAGCAAAGTTACAAGCAAGCAGCAAGCATAATGTCGTCCGCGCCCTCTTCAGATCGTGGTCGGTTGCCGCCGTGCATCTGATTAATGAGAGTCATAATAGAGGGAGTGTACCTGTTGTCTGCGCAAATGCTTGTACACTAGAAGAATATGTCCTATCTAGCTGGCTGACCTCCTTATGTGAGAAACAGACCACCGGTGGCATGATCTGTCTGGTCGGTCGCTAGAGCGCCATTATTATTATTAGTCGCTGGTAATGGATTACATTAGCTTAGCTTTCCGGATGGGAAATAGATA
>NWSH02000323.1:9441455-9453715 GCA_002382865.2 Heliothis virescens
TCCCCCCCCCTGTAATTTCTAAACTACCAAAGTGAAAAATCTGAAAAAAATATATGTTATAGATCTCAATAAAAACTACTAACCAAAATTGGTTTGAACAAGATACAGTTAGTGGTTTTTGAGATATAGCTCTTTTTCAGTAACCGCAAATTATAACTTTGTTATTCATATATTTGTGTTTTGGCTAATTGTAGGTAATAAGTACGTTTATTTTTCATAGATATTGGAACGGAACCCTTCGTGTGCGAGTCCGACTCGCACTTGGCCGGTTTTTTCAGGAAGAAGTTTTCCACTTACCTATACTAATAATCGGTGAACATACATAAAAAAAAGATACGGTTGAATTGAGAACCTCCTCCTTTTTGGGAAGTCGGATAAAAATGTACTTCCACTTGCAACTTAAAGTAGTAAACCTAATAAACGTACGTCGAAGTCGTAATAAAATACACAAACTGTTATAAATGCTAATGAATAAGTTATTACAACATTTATTGTTATTTTGTAAAGTGATGATAAGCGTGGATGGTGGGACAAAGCAAAGGTTATGTCATTGTTAGACACAGTTGATAAATATCTGTGGTATTTTCACGCCGTGGAGAGAAACAATGAATCTCGAGTACCAAACATCCGTACACAGCGCGTTGAGACTAACAAAAACGCTTTGGATCCGTCAATTGAATCGCGTATCTACTGCCCCTACACCTATTGTATTTTCGACGATACAGCGAATTTACAAAGTTGTTTTCGTACAAGGTAGCAATTTAGTGACGTGTAATCCACCGTTGTCTATTTACATTTGAACATTTCATTTCCGGGTTTAGACGTAAACTAATGTTCCGACAATTTGCCTCGATGGTTTTCGTTGTATCGTTACGTACATCCCTGTTTCGCATACGTGGGCTGCGATACCAAATAATTCGTTCCTCTTTCAAAATTATATTAAAATAGGTAGATAGATGTATCAAGAAGTATCTGAAGTTCATTCAAATGCTTTTGACGATGAAGAATGATGCAACCGGCCCTTGGTACCTTGAGTTTTAATTGAGCATAAAATTGCAGTGATGAGTACTGCCACGTCGCGCGTCGTTTTGAGATATAACTTTAATTTATTGTAGACTGTCAAAAGAAAATTACGATTTTCATCACGTCAAGTTGTCATTTCAATAAAAGTTCGCTTGAGTAATGGTGATAGGTTCTTCTATACTAATATTATAATGAGGTTTGTTCAGTTGTAACGTTGCAGGAGGTAATCTCTGGATCTGCTGAACCGATTTGGAGGATGCTTTTACTAATAGCTTCATACTGTATTTAATACATATTTTATCCGGGTATGAGAAATGTGTATTTGAGTAGGGACACGGGTGAAACCGCTGGAATCATCTAGTATTCAATAAAGTAGATTAAATTCGCTGGAAGCCTGTGTAAACACAAAAAAGTTAAGAACAACACAGAAGAAAAGAAATCGGTCAAGTGCGGGTCGCAACGCAACACTTTTTATTGCATGCTATGTTTCAGGTTGTTGTACGTTCCGTGTCAAGTCAGTTATCCGAGACTTGGTTCGCTATTTAGTTTTATTGTTTTTACAAGACAATAACGTGTGATACATTACGTTCGACGATGTTTTGAAATAGAAGGAAACATAACCCTCATTTTCAATAAGGTCGTAACTAGTTAAAAACTGAAACTTTACTATTATATGTTGATACTATCTGTAGGATTTAACGTAAATAATTTATACACATGCTCAGCTTATTAAGTTAGCCTTTTCACATCATGCTTTATGATAAATGATTATTTGATTAATAGTCGGGGCGACATGGTTCAAACCACTGCGGAATGTATTAATCAATAGAACATGAAATAAAACGTAATGACTCTAATTATGGAGGGCAGTACTTACAAAGGTAATTTATCAACTGTTTGACGTTTTCGTACAAAACTATAACTTGTACAAAACATAAATATGTATGAGAAATATATCATTATAGTATATTCATTTGCGTTATACCAAGCAATAGTACTATATTGTTTTGTACCTATAACGATTAATGTCGCCTAGTGGCATGTATCGATAGGCTGCGTGCGCGCATGCTATGCAATGCCGCAACGAATGTGTGATGGACGATAAAGCATTATAGAAAGGATTTGTTATGCCTTCAGCGCACACATACAAAGAAAATTATTGATTGTAGCGTTTGAGTTTTTACCATTTGCGCTCAATTTAATATTCATTGTTAGAACCGAACGAGCGGTTTTTATGTCTCGAACGTGATTTTATGGATAGTGTACTGCGTACAATTACTCCGTTCGTAAATAGCTGGCACATATGCAAATCATATCGCGCCTTTTCCCCTGATAGGGTTGGCAGTCCTGTGCAGTTTACAATGACATAATATACATACAAGCTGTTTCCCGCGGTTTGACCAGGAACTTCTTCCGGTACCCGGACAAAATAGAGCATTTGTTACTCGGAGATAGTCTAGCTTCCCAACACTGATAGATTTCAAATCGGTTCCCTAGTTTCGGAGCCTTGGTACAAACAAACAAGAATATGATAAGACTGGTATTACTCTCATGAAATATACTGGTTTTAGCTGTAACTTTTTAATTTTCATAAGCGTTTATTCAATGTTTCAGCCTCGTTGGTCTAGTTGCACGAGATCTCGGGTTCGATTCCCAGGTCGGGCTAAAATCGCTTTGTGGGTTTTCGAAACTTTGACCAAGCAGCCCGAAGTCTGGAAGTTAGTGATTGATAAACCCGTGCATCGTAGAGCAAAGTTAGCAAGCAAGCAAGCAAGCTAATGTCGGTCCTGCGCCTCTCTCCGATCGTGTCGGATTGCCGCCGTGCCATCTGATTATGAGAGTCATAATAGGGAGTGTACCTGTGTCTGCGCAAATGCTTGTACACTAGAAGAATATGTCCTACTAAGCTGGCTGACCTCCTTATGTGAGAACAGCCACCGTGGCCGACTGTCTGTCGGTCGGCTAGAGCGCCATTATTATTATTAGTCGCTGGTAATAGGTTACATCTAGCTTAGCCTTTTCCGATGGGAAAATAGATAGGATAGGAGTCGATTCCAGTTTTACTTACCAGATGCCGCTGAGTGCTAGCAGCAATTTGATTTTTGCAGACGTTTTGATTAACCATATCTCGGTTTTTACAGTACTTTTGATAAAGTTAAATAGGTCATCAAAATAATGTAGATTAATTCATCTCCCTGCCCTTATCCCAATCTATTTGGGGTCGGCGCAGCATGTTTTCTTCTTCCATTCTCTTCTATTTGCCGTCATCTCACAAGTAACATTCTTCCTAGCCATATCGACTTTCACGCAATCCATCCATCGTTTCTTTGGTCGTCCCCTTCCGCAATATCCATCTACATTCATACTCAAAACCTTCCTCACAACATGATCCTCACTTCTCCGCATCACATGCCCATACCATGCCAGCCGNGTAGATTAAATTCGCTGGAAGCCTGTGTAAACACAAAAAAGTTAAGAACAACACAGAAGAAAAGAAATCGGTCAAGTGCGGGTCGCAACGCAACACTTTTTATTGCATGCTATGTTTCAGGTTGTTGTACGTTCCGTGTCAAGTCAGTTATCCGAGACTTGGTTCGCTATTTAGTTTTATTGTTTTTACAAGACAATAACGTGTGATACATTACGTTCGCTGATGTTTTGAAATAGAAGGAAACATAACCCTCATTTTCAATAAGGTCGTAACTAGTTAAAAACTGAAACTTTACTATTATATGTTGATACTATCTGTAGGATTTAACGTAAATAATTTATACACATGCTCAGCTTATTAAGTTAGCCTTTTCACATCATGCTTTATGATAAATGATTATTTGATTAATAGTCGGGGCGACATGGTTCAAACCACTGCGGAATGTATTAATCAATAGAACATGAAATAAAACGTAATGACTCTAATTATGGAGGGCAGTACTTACAAAGGTAATTTATCAACTGTTTGACGTTTTCGTACAAAACTATAACTTGTACAAAACATAAATATGTATGAGAAATATATCATTATAGTATATTCATTTGCGTTATACCAAGCAATAGTACTATATTGTTTTGTACCTATAACGATTAATGTCGCCTAGTGGCATGTATCGATAGGCTGCGTGCGCGCATGCTATGCAATGCCGCAACGAATGTGTGATGGACGATAAAGCATTATAGAAAGGATTTGTTATGCCTTCAGCGCACACATACAAAGAAAATTATTGATTGTAGCGTTTGAGTTTTTACCATTTGCGCTCAATTTAATATTCATTGTTAGAACCGAACGAGCGGTTTTTATGTCTCGAACGTGATTTTATGGATAGTGTACTGCGTACAATTACTCCGTTCGTAAATAGCTGGCACATATGCAAATCATATCGCGCCTTTTCCCCTGATAGGGTTGGCAGTCCTGTGCAGTTTACAATGACATAATATACATACAAGCTGTTTCCCGCGGTTTGACCAGGAACTTCTTCCGGTACCCGGACAAAATAGAGCATTTGTTACTCGGAGATAGTCTAGCTTCCCAACACTGATAGATTTCAAATCGGTTCCCTAGTTTCGGAGCCTTGGTACAAACAAACAAGAATATGATAAGACTGGTATTACTCTCATGAAATATACTGGTTTTAGCTGTAACTTTTTAATTTTCATAAGCGTTTATTCAATGTTTCAGCCTCGTTGGTCTAGTTGCACGAGATCTCGGGTTCGATTCCCAGGTCGGGCTAAAATCGCTTTGTGGGTTTTCGAAACTTTGACCAAGCAGCCCGAAGTCTGGAAGTTAGTGATTGATAAACCCGTGCATCGTAGAGCAAAGTTAGCAAGCAAGCAAGCAAGCTAATGTCGGTCCTGCGCCTCTCTCCGATCGTGTCGGATTGCCGCCGTGCCATCTGATTATGAGAGTCATAATAGGGAGTGTACCTGTGTCTGCGCAAATGCTTGTACACTAGAAGAATATGTCCTACTAAGCTGGCTGACCTCCTTATGTGAGAACAGCCACCGTGGCCGACTGTCTGTCGGTCGGCTAGAGCGCCATTATTATTATTAGTCGCTGGTAATAGGTTACATCTAGCTTAGCCTTTTCCGATGGGAAAATAGATAGGATAGGAGTCGATTCCAGTTTTACTTACCAGATGCCGCTGAGTGCTAGCAGCAATTTGATTTTTGCAGACGTTTTGATTAACCATATCTCGGTTTTTACAGTACTTTTGATAAAGTTAAATAGGTCATCAAAATAATGTAGATTAATTCATCTCCCTGCCCTTATCCCAATCTATTTGGGGTCGGCGCAGCATGTTTTCTTCTTCCATTCTCTTCTATTTGCCGTCATCTCACAAGTAACATTCTTCCTAGCCATATCGACTTTCACGCAATCCATCCATCGTTTCTTTGGTCGTCCCCTTCCGCAATATCCATCTACATTCATACTCAAAACCTTCCTCACAACATGATCCTCACTTCTCCGCATCACATGCCCATACCATGCCAGCCGGTTTCCGCATAATTTTTCGGTTAATGTAGATTAATTGATGAGTGAAATAGTATTAATTTTGTACGTGCTGTCTGTCTATTTTATATGCGACTTAAAGAAAACAATACGGGTCGTCTTGCGTTGTTGCTAAACGGTATGTCCGTAAAACATAACTAAGGAGTGTCATAATAACATTGTATACAAAGAACACCTCACTGCGTTACTCACCATCTCTTCAAAATGTATGTCATCTAAGTATAGAAGCTACATTTATGTTACATTGTAAGAAAGAATATGTTACCTAGATATACCTACTTTCAGAATGGTTCTCGAGTTGAATTCTTACATGAATGCTAGTAGAAAAAGCTATTCCAATATAGGTAGGTATAGCACAGTAAGTGCTAGGAAACTAGTAAGGAAAACATTCGTAACTTATAAATTATAACTGATGTACTTAGATACTTACTAGTTTTTGGATCCGATAAACCCTAAATACCCTAAAATGATGTTTGTTGGATTTAGACTTGATGATACATACCTAGGACATAAAATACTCGTGTTGCCACAACTGAACAAATAAAACAAGAGTGACGTCACATGTTACCGGCAAATAGACCTAAATCATTAATTAAAATAAAGAATGGCCCGATAAAGAATGGACTAATTACTGTTACTTTTCTTTTTCGCAAACAGCTGGTTATCATTTTTGTGTGTTTGTATTTACTAATGAAAATTAATAATTGATCATTAACAAACACGTGTAGTCACCTACCTTTGAAGACTTTAAATAAATTTCGTTGTGAGATTAAAATTAAAAATACAACTTTACCAAAAATAATAAACATCTCTTGCTGACTGTACAGTTCACATACAGCCAACAAACTTGTCTATATAGTTTACAAAATGTTCGTCGCGTTTTTGTCTTTACGAACGTAAAAGTCACGTATTTATTAATAAACATACCTTCGAATTATTAATTTGTATGTTATTGCTTAGTTTACTTGTGAGCTATACGTGAGACTCGCTGAAGGGGCGAACCCACGTCGAACCATTTCAGCTAAATATGCTTTGCGTAGACACGTTCGTTGCCGCATCGCTTTTGTGTCTGTTTGTATTATTTATACTAAAACGCAAGCAACGCTCAAAAATCTGCATTAATTTGAGGACAATCTTGACTGCATATGCAACTGCAATTAAATGTCAAACTTATACTTTGATATGCTGCGAGTTGCGAATGTTACTCGATGTTGGATCTTACCTCAAAAAGCGCTGTGTGTTACACCAGCAGCGAAATTCGTAAAGATTGAATATTTGGTACACTGCAACTTCAGTCTGTAGAAAGGGCCCACTACACATATATCACAAAGCAACGTCCTTTGTTTCAGGACGAGACAGGCCGTCTAATGAGAAGAAACATTGTCAGATACGCCATCTTAGCGTACGTTATCACTCTTCAGAGGGTTTCCCTAAGGGTAAAAAGACGGTTTCCCACGTGGCAACATGTTGTAGATTCTGGTAAGTGCAATGGACACTTTGCGGTCCAAGTTATCTTAATAAAATTCCGAAATGAATATTTAAATCCATTTCAGGTCTCATGTTGGAGAGCGAGAGGAAAGTTTTTGAAAAGATGGATGGAAAAAGTCCTATGTCAAAATATTGGATGCCGCTGGTTTGGGCAACAAATATAATTAATCGGGCGAGAAAAGAGGGCTTGATAACCAGCGACCACATTGTCCAAACGCTGCTGGTGGAGTTATCGGACATCAGGAGACGGCTGGGAGCGCTCATAGGATACGATACCGTGTGTGTTCCTTTAGTGTACACTCAAGTAAGTAAACCGTAATGTCATACAAAGTCTTATGAATAATAAATGTTTGCTGATATTCTTTTTAACGGATCCTTTGTACTATTGTTATAGTAAACGTGTCATTTATGAATAGCGAGTAAATGTGTGTAGCGCACGTCAAAATTATAGTTCGGTTTATTTATTTTACCGTTTGTCTGTCATGTTACTGTGGGACTTAGCAAAACCTACTCGGAAGTTATAAGTATATATTGCATAGACGAGGTGATGATGTATTAAATAAATAATATCGATGTACACATGCATATTTATCCAGCATATTGTGTGTCTTACTGTATCATCATCTAAGAGGACAGGTCATCTTGTAACATTATACGTGAGATGAGATGTGAGCGTCACTTACAGAGAATTAATGTTTAAATACCTGTAGAAAAACAAGACGTGACGACCGATATGATCTGCCATATGTCCAAGCTAATTCGTTCCGATGATAAAACATAGCATAATAATTATCTGTACATGCGGGCGAGGTCTCACGCTCGCACATCGTCATACTAACGTGAGGTTTAGAATTACTCGACATTCGACATGTCGCCGTGGCTGAAGGTTTGAAATTCACTGACTCCTGAGCTCCTTGGTTGAGAGTTCTCCAGATGGACTGTTGAAATTGTCCTTCTATTATGAGGGCTTGCACGCAGGATCAAGTTGCCCTTTTAATTGGATTTTGAAGTGAAAACTTCTTTAGCGTCGCTGTGCACTTTCTTGATGGGAAGAATACTATATTTCCTTCCTCTGTCGAAATATATGATAAGCTTTGTGTGCCATAGCTGCAGTAACTCTTTCGAACAACTCGCAGCCCCGGCAGGCAATGGCCCTAGTGGGCCCCGCTGGGGTTCGTCAAAGTACCCTGAAGTGTTATTAAATAAGATATTATTGACATTACAGGTGGTAACGTTAGCTCTGTACACGTACTTCGTGGCGGCGCTGATGGGTCGGCAGTTGGTACCTCCAGCACCCGGGAGCACCTCCAAATACGAGCCAGACGTATACTTCCCACTGTTCACAGCTTTACAGGTGCGAATCTTATTAATTACGCCAGCGGTTTCACCCGCATCCCGTGAGACTACTACTCCGCATACCCGGATAAAAATGGGCTATATAACACTGCAAGATTTTTTCAAATCGGACCAGTAGAGACCTGAGATTAGCGCGTTCAACCAAAGAAACAAACTCATCAGCTTTATAATATTTTTTATTAAATATAAGTATAAAGTCATTACTGCTCTTTTCTACTACTGAATTGTAAACGTCAGATAACCATGGTTATAAAAATACCACCATATAGTAATTATTATGTTAGTTTTAGAATAATAAGTATCGCAGGAGAGCAAATGATTCTAAAATATCTATTGCCTAATCACTCCTTTTTAAATTGTAATAAATATCTAAGTACAGAATGTACCTATCATATCTCAGAACCATCGGCAGTTTAGCTGTGCAGTAGCAGCCCGTTTTATTTCGGGCGCAGTTCAATGACTTCATTACCAAAAATGGATTTATTATATTTTCAAGTTCTGCTTCTACGTCGGCTGGTTGAAAGTGGCCGAGGTGCTAATTAATCCTTTCGGCGAGGACGATGACGACATCGAATTAAACTGGCTCATAGACAGACACATTAAGGTACGTCATATTATTATTCACTATAATTTTAAATCGCCCTGAATAAAATCGAAATATTGTAAATTCCCAATAATGGAATACCCTTTCAAGTCAGGTAGACATATACATTATGCATCAAGTGATTTATGTCGCGTGGGTACCTAAGTATACCTCCTATTGTTTAAAGATTTATCGAATATCTTCCACAAGCGAAGGTTGGTAGTCTTAACGAACGTTTTTACCTTGCTTCTCGCGAGGCCAGACAACGCGGCGCTAAGGATAGTTAAATGTAATTCTTACTTCGAAATGTCAAATTAAAATGACAATTAATTAGTTAATTGAGTATTGAGTGCAAGAAATGGTAGGTTTAACTTAGGCAAGTTGAATAAGGTTCCTTCAATAGTCATAAAGGTCGATGAGTCGAATGATAAGTTATGGGCCCGGTTCAGCTATTAAACGATGTTACCTTTTGTCCAAGTCCATTAAAGAACTGATGTAATACGCGACCTAGATCGGGGTTGAAGTTCAATATCATAACGTCCGCCATATTGGAAAACAACTTCGTAAAACAGGGTCACAATTGCAGCTGATGAGTGATGCAAGACTAATTTAATCTTTGGAATACCTAGGCTCTTCGTAATTACCATCAACAGACCATCAATGTTTTTCAGGAGGATTTTTTTCTCGTTGTCTGATATTGTATTTTCTTACATGCCTACTCACGCGCGGCATGGTATCGTATAGGTCCATTATTTTCGTTATAACTATAGCTACATAACATCGTCCAATGTTACAGGCTGCCTACATGATAGTCGACGAAATGCATGAGGAGCACCCGGAGCTCCTGAAAGACCAATACTGGGAGGAAGTGGTTCCAAAAGACTTGCCGTACACAGTAGCATCAGAACATTATCGCAGACATGAACCGCCCTGCTCTGCTGACCACTACAAAGTAAAGGCTGAAGATGCAGTCTACGCCAACGTTCAAGCACCAAGGAAAAGTCACGACGAGACTTACGCTGACTATGTAAGCTGGAACATGTTCGACTAACCACTGCCCAGACCATGGTCATCATAATTTGCATTTCCTCTTCCCAACTATGTGGGATCATATTCCGGTTTAACCGGGTTCATCCAGTAGTTTGTTAAGTATATCAAACAACTGTCTTTTTGACGGTCAAAATCTGACTACTCCAAACCAGTTATCTTGGCAACACGATACAAAATATATTACAATATAAAATAATCATTGTTATTTCTTATCTATTTCTAGGAAAGTGTAGACACACCACTAGTGGAAAGAAGGAAAAATTGGTTCCAGAGACAAATATCGAGAATGGGATCAGTAAGATCGGCTTCGACAGCATACTCTTCAGGCGGGCTCTTCGGACGGAATAGGCATAACTCGGTTGTTTATTCAAGCCCCGAAGCTGGTCAGCCTGTGATGCCTCCCGCGCCACATCACAAGATGTCATTGTACGAACGTCTGGTGGGCCGTAAATCTGGCCGCGGACAGCACAGACCGAGTTCCAGACATGGTAAATGTCATTGTTGTAAACATACCTTTCCAATAGCCTACTACCGAAGAGATCTTTGCATGTGTAAAGAAAACTATTTATTTCACTACGTTTCCTTTATATATGTTTTGTGCCTCAACTGTTATGATCTATTAAGACTCACAAAACATGTCAAAAAGTAATATTTTAAGAAGAAAACTTTCAATAAAGTATTTCTTTTTACAGGATCAAAAAGTAATGGATCAGCTGTGCCAATAACTCTTCGTAATAGACCTCGCATACCAACACCGGATGTCACAAAGGAGGTCATGGATCGTGAAAACAGAATTGCTATGGGCATGCAAAATATGGGCGTTATTATGGCACACCAGGGCTACCAAAATGAGGTGCCCGTACTGGGTGCCCTCGTTCTGTCCCCCATCCAGGAACTGGACAGCGGATCAGTTAACAACACACTGCACGCCGGTCAGCCTGGAACGACGGCGCTAGCTCAAGCGGTGCTGTCGCCATCGTTGTCTGCGGGTGGCATGCCGCCGATGATAGCTGCGGCCCCGGTAACTCTGGGAGTTTCGCAGCTTACAAGTTTGGTCAGTTCCACGCCGTCGAGCCCGCGGCCCGACCGAGGTGCGTCTGACGGGTCGGGATCCTCGCCCCATGCCCCTCGAGCCACAGTAACGGAACTACCTCCATCAGACCGCGACAGCGAGCACAGCAATGCCAGCACGGGAACACCACCAGAGTTCACTCGAAAACGCAGTAGCTCCAAAAGGGGAGAGGTCTACGTGTAAGTTAAATGGGTCCGTCCATGGTCCGTCCATGTATCCGTCCATTGCGTGGTGCTTATGAAATTGTGATCGATAAAGTTTTATTAGTCGAGTATTTCGTCTGATAAATGATCCTAAGTATTTACACGTACTTAGGTACTCATTGTAGTTAATTGACAGAGCTAATTTTTATATTATTTTGTAAATCGATTTCCATTGTTATATCGGAGTAAATTGAATTTAATGCACAGACAGGGATTGAATTGTATAATTTTTTTATTATAGTTTTTCATTTTACGAAGTCTTTTATTTATACTTACTTTGTGTGTAAATTCTATAGGAAGATTTAGGATCGGACTACCGTTTTGATCAATGCGTGACAAATAACTATATGTGGTATGAGTAGGTACAAAACCGGCCACTATAGAGGCCTGTAGCGGCCCCGTATGTATCAAACGCTAATTTTAATAACAAAACGACGATAAAATGATTCAACAAATAAGTGCAAAAGAGTACGTTGAACTGCTAGTTCATTGTTTAGTTATTGTATTTGATCCTTCTCGGTTACCTCATAGGTTGACCTACAAGATGCTAGAAATTAAGGAAATACCTAAAACGCGACAGAACCTATTCTGTTAAGTTTACCGCGCTGTCACACTGGCGGATTTTCTGCGCAATGGCAAAAAAATAACATCAAAATCAAAACAAACCTGGTTTTATGCCACTCATTTATTTAAAATCATTTTAATTTTAAAATGATTTATTTTTAACCGACTTCCCAAAAAGGAGGAGGTTCTCAATTCGACCGTATCTTCTTTTTTTTTATGTATGTTCACCGATTACTCGAAGATGGCTGGACCGATATTCAAAATTCTTTTTTTGTTTGAAAGGGTGTTCTTCACAGGTGGTCCCATGGTAAGGAGACCAGGATCTGATGATGGGATCCTGGAGAAATTGAGAGAACTCTTCAAATTTCGTACGCTTTTTTACGTCGATGATACTATAACAGTCGGCCCGACTGTCAC
>NWSH02000323.1:9455632-9466436 GCA_002382865.2 Heliothis virescens
TTCAACCCCTATTTCAACCCCTTAGGACACGAATTTCAAAAAACCCTTTCTTAACACGCGTCAGAGTCTTAAGATGAATCTCTGTGAAAAAAATCAGCTTTATAGGTTCACGGGTTTGGGCCGTGCGATGTTAAGTCAGTGAATCAGTCAGGACTTTGAGTTTTATTTATATAGAAGAGAAGAAGAAGAAGACAGAAGGAGAAGATAGAAGGAGAAGACTACTCGACGCACCTGGATAAAAAGAAACCTATAGCCTTCCTCGACAAATGAGCAATCCAATACTGAAAGAATTTATCAAATCGGACCAGTAGTTCCTGAGATTAGCGCGTTCAAACAAACAAATAAACAAACTCTTCAGCTTTATAATATTAGTATAGATTCAATACTCTTAAACAACAACATTATTTACTATTTATTTGGATAAAGATTAATATTATTACGTTGATACAACTCCTAACAAATAATGCATTCATTTCCACCAAAGATTACCATAAAAACGGTTCTAGAGAGTTAATCTTAAAAGATAGACATATACTGCCGCGGACATTTTTTTAGCTCATTTTAAGAGGAATAATTCTTTCGTACATATATTTTTGGTATCTTGAACCGTTTTCGCAGCGCACGCAACAAAAGCCCTCAAGGATGAATAATTTTTCCCGTTTTTTCCATATTTTCCATTATTTCCTCGCTCCTAATAGTTGCAGCATGATGTTATATAGCCTAAAGCCTTCCTCGATAAATGGGCTATCTAACACTGAAAGAATTTTTCAAATCGGACCAGTAGTTCCTGAGATTAGCGCGTTCAAACAAACAAACAAACAAACAAACAAACAAACAAACAAACAAACTCTTCAGCTTTATAATATTAGTATAGATTCTGTTACTATTAAAAGACCAATCGTTTTCCAATGACATGCCATTGGTCTGTCATCTGCAATGTCATCTGTCATCTGACAGTACATTACGAGTACGATTTTTATTCAATTTGCAGAATAACCAATAACGCTTAAATCGTATTGGAGTTGTAATTGGGTCTCACTGTAGTGACAATTGATTGTTCCTTAAGTTTAAGAAACAGACTCAGGCCCGGTCAAGTCATAATTAAATAGTATATAAAATATTCGATGACAAAAGTCAAAATAGTTAACTGAATATTATATGTATGATATATGAAAAATGAACGTATCTATTACCTACAACTAGCCAAAACACAAACATTTTCGGACCGTAAAAAATAACTGTGTTTTTCATATAAATGTATGAATAATTTGCGGTTTCACACGTTTATTGTAGGTAATTTTTAGTATTTGTTGTTATAGCGGCAACGGAAATACATCATTTGTGAAAATTTCAGCTTTCTAGCTATCACGGTTGATGAGATACAGCGTGGAGACAGACAGACAGAAAGACAGACAACGAAGTCTTAGTAATAGGGTCCCGTTTTGCCCTTTGGGTACGGAACCCTAAAAAAGTGAAAGGTCATTGGGCACTTTTGTATGGAAACCATACCCACGGACGGCGGACACGAAATAAATATAGCACGATATAGTGATATAAGGCTCTGATTTACTATGACTTAAGTCGCATCAATGTGAGGCATGGGAATCTCGAGAAAATCAAGTGTAAACATAAGTTATAGTCTCCTTATCTATGGGGATGATAACCGTCTGAATTGGGCCAATTTCAAAAATTCTTTATTATGTAAGAGTATACTCGCCGTTTAGTCCCATTGCCATCAGGTCAGGATCTGATGATGGAAAACCTGAGAAGTCGAGGACAACTCTCGAAAATTGTTGACATGCATCAAGTAAAAACTTAATATTCGTGTGTATATCGAGTGAGTCTACATGGCCGAGATGTTTGAACCTGATGATGAAGACGACAATCCACATCGATATGAAGCAACTACTTCGTTTTTGGGCTTATTTGATTCGTATTAGCTAGATCTTTGCACTGAAATGTATTATAAATAAATCAAATCATCATATTAAGCTTAAAACGAAGGGAAGGTGTACTTTAGCGAACTACTTAACGGTCGATATCTTAGAAGTTGGTATTGTCATACTGCTCCGTTTGTCGTGGTGGCCGCATCAATAAGTGCCGTGCACGTCTCGGGTTCGATTCCTGGGTCGGCCAGATATCGCTTTATGGGTTTCAGAAACTTTCACAAGCATCCTGGAGTCGGGAAAAAGGCAATGTAACGCCCTCGGGCCCGGGAATGCGAAAGTAGTAATCGTTACAATTTCACGAAAAGGCGTTTATGAACTGTACTTGGTCTTCATTGTAGAACCCGCAATGGCAGTCAACCCCATCTTTGTGCAAAGTTCTCGTTAATGCGAATGAAATAAGCCTAAATACGTGTTAGTTGTCATATACCGTTGAGGAGTTTTTCAGGATTTCCAGTTCATCATCAGATCGTGAACATGAAAATTGAGATCTTCCTTCTTTTGAGAAGTTTGTTAACAATGCAAATTAGCTTTATAACCGGTATAATCCTCTGAAACCGTTTGATTATTATATATTTTTAAACGATTCTGTACGTGCTTCTCCATGGAATTTTTAACAAATAATTATATACAATAGAAGGTCCTATTATTCCCTTTAAATTAAAACTTTTTTGATTCTTGTCCGCCACTTTTCGTAAAGCGGGTCCAATTCGCATCAAAACACAGATTTATGCCGATTTTTATATCGCCAGTGCGGCTACTCCTATTGTATTGGTTGTGTTACAGAATTGCGAGAAAAAAATCGCATAGTGAATATTCGCTGTGCGGACGGGGCCTAACTGCAAAATATAAAATGGCTAGTGGTGTTGATGAAGTGATATTATCAACCATAGTTTGTGGAACGAAACCAGGTCTTTTGATTTGAATGTTTTATTTTCTGACCTGGCACTTCATGTTTCGTATTAGCCAGGAAAACGGAAATTTTAATGTCAAATAAAGACAATACTACCCATTTACGTAAAAATACAAAATGGCCTACTTATGGCTGATCTATGGTTGATGATGTCACAAATCTCACGAAAGAAATGAAGACTACGAAAGACTAGGCGGTTTGGCCGAAAGACTTTAGCTTCGCTTAAAAAAAAAGTTACCAAATGTCACGTTTGACGTTTGACATTAATCAATTATAAACATCGACCAGCCAGCCACCCATTTTTTTAATGCTTTTTATTTGCAGATTTTTTTGCGTTTCGCATTTAGGATTCTGGGGTCTCAGTATGATTTTTTAATCATAGAATCACGATTTAAAGCAATAAAAATATTAGACCCCCATTTGAAAAAAGGACCTGCAGAAATGCAGAGTGCTGCAGACGAAGGTAGGGATTATTAACTTCAACTAACTATCATTTGTTTTAGTTAATTACAACGTATGTATTTTTGCTTCCTTGTTAGTTACCGGTAACCTTAGTATCATAACATGATTTAGAAAATGAATTTTCTAACAATACGAAATATACATTATGTTACCTATTTATTATATCCCTATGTTGTATTAATATTGTGAAGAATTCAAAATACAACATGCAAGTGCATGCAAAATTGTGTTTTCTTCTTGTTTCAATGAATAAGATGGATAAGATTATAAATAATGAATACAGTATGTATGTGTTATGCATTATTATTCTAAGTCTGCAGGTATATACCATGGGAGTCTTAAAGGAATCTCGGAACACTGCGCCAGACACGACGCAGAAATCGGAAATTATTTTAAGGGGTGGTGGTCAGACAGCATACACATGTGCATTCTTTTGGCAGGATGTTATGACCCACAACTTAAATTGCATGTATTTCACTTTCTATGCAGTTGTTACAGGTCCCGAGAAACTGTCTTAAAGGCAAAAAAAAAACTTCTAATCTTTTTCGTCTTCATCATATTAACAATGCTCATGTTAAGGAAGACTAGTTAGAACCCCTAGAAACCAGAAATAAGTTCCACATCAACTAAGTTTTTTTCTGAATTAATATTTATGATGTGTATTACATGCCAGCAAACTTAATAAATAAATGTTGCTGATGCTCATATTTCAGTTCACAAAAGAAAATCAAACATAATGTTATTTCTTTACAGACAGTCAATCCAAATCCAGGAGTGATGAAGAAAATATTAATTTCAGGCCCTCGCCAAACTTCAAACACATGAAAAAATATCTAAAATCAAAATTTGAAGAAGCAAATCAACTCATGGCGAAATCCAGCCAAGAAGGTTCTGGATATGACACACAAGAGAAAGTCAAAAATACACCAGTGCAGAGTGCACAGGTGCAACCACCTTTACCGCCTAACCCACCCCCACCCGATACTCCTCCTTTGATAGTAAAGCAGGAGATTGAAGATGAGGATTACAAAGAAAACGAAACTCCATCAGAGTACAATCAAACTGAAGAGCTCAAAACCATTACAATCAAAACAGACCAGTCTGAAGCATCAGAAAAGCCAAACGTTACCATGTGTAGAAATTTTGCAAGAGGTACTTGTAAAAAAGGTGCTGCTTGCATATTTGCCCATGAATTAATTCTGTCGCAGCTGCCAGGGGTGTATACATTCTGCAGAAACTTCCAGAACTCAGTGTGTGCTTTCCCCAAATGTAAATTTGTCCATGCCACCGTTTTTGAGAAGGAACATTTCTTTAGAACAGGATATTTACCGCCGCACACACTAGCACATCTAAAAGAGGGAGCTGTTGCACAACCACCCCCTCCGCCACCTCAGCCTGAAGGTAATACTTGTACATTTTTCTCATTTATTTGACATTATTCTTTATACATATTAACTGATAATGTAATGTAATTTTCAGAATCTCCTGCAGAAGTGCGTCAACTGTTGCCCAATGCTGCCCCACCACCTTCCATACCTTGGTAAATCTATTTTTATATTAGGAATGTTTGACAATGTATTGTTGAGCCACAACATGTGTACAGATAATCAGTTATTGAATAATAAATGTTCTGCTCTGAAAACTCTCTGAATCTGAAATGTGAAGAGTGTGAGAAAGACAATGGTTCATCATCAAAAACCCTCAGAATATTCTTATCTTGTGATTATGCCAAGAAAGTGTCGTATCTTATCTATACTAATATTATAAAGCTGAAGAGTTGGTTTGTTTGTTTGAACGCGCCAATCTCAGGAACTACTGGTCCGATTTGAAAAAATCTTTCAGTATTAGATAGCCTATTTATCGAGGAAGGCTAAAAGCTACTTTTTATCCCGGTGCGCCGTGTATTTCCCACGGGACGCGGGTGAAACCGCTGGCAGAAGATAGTATGAAATATAAAATATGTATTTACATTTCAGTGTTGCACCAGTAGTGGTGCCCACAGTGGAACATCGGAGCGTAGAACAAACGGACCTGAACATTTTCAAATCACCAACTAGCACTTCCCCGAAACGCGAGTGGTTGGACGGTAGAACTGAAGGTATATATAAAATCACTAATCGTCCTTTTGTAGAGCGTATGCGATAATCTGTTTAATCTTTCTCTTAGAGGTAAAGCATATGTACATACGTACAATCTAATAGAGAGGTCCAATTTAGCTTTGACCATTGTGTATGTTTGTGATAAAAAAATAACTGTGTTATAAGCTGGTTGGGGTTAATATGTGGGTATATAAATAGACGTAGTGTACTTCGGCCGAATCTAATCCCGAGCCCTATCCTATCCGTAGTCTCTAATGCTTGTCGAGACAAGGTTTACATCAATTATCACTACAATAAAACATCAAAATATTTCTTTGCCATCTCTCTCTTTGTTCTCGTTATTGTAAAGTATCATGCGCGAACAGAGCGACCTTCGCAACCTTTCTTTATTACTTATTGTAAAAATGGGAGTACTTTGAAAAGTTCAGGCCCCCTCAGGTTCATTCGAGGGGCCCCCTGAGCTTGGGGACCCCGAGGCACTGCCCCGGCTAGCCCCTTCGTAGCTACGCCACTGAATGTACTTGATTTTCATGCGACGTAGTGTTGCCTAGCAGTCAGTTGTGCTATAAAAACTTGTACTGTCTAAACTATACCTTATTTTTTATTACGTTTTCCAATTTTGTAAATAGTAAATAAATATTGCTACCTTTTATGAAATAAATACTAATCACATTCATATCTTAATTAACGACCAGTGAAGTAATTGATAATAGCAATGTACAATTAAAAGTTGTTTCCTCATTCTAGACATGCAAAAACCATTGCGAATATTATATTCTCATACTAAGCAGACTGTATCTGTAAAAACTACATAATATAAGAACCTGTATGCATAAATATAAAAACCTGATTTTATTATTGAAACTCTTTTTAAGTTACAATATTGCAATATATGAAATATTCATTAAATCTTTGCAAAAAGACAATAATTTGCAAGAATGTACTATAAATACTGATATTTATTATTTAATTTAATACAATGCTTATTCTTAAGATTTAAAATATTTAACTGCAGTGCGATTCTCGAAAATAATAAATAAATCTGAAAAACTTGTCTGTCGTAACACAGTTTGATTACTTAATGGCATTTGTTCGGCAATGGCATGGTATGCTTGTTTACACTGCTATATGTATAGTATATGAGGCCGCACGCGCCGCGATTGTAATGACGTATTGGTTTTGTCTCCAGTCTGCAGCTCGCCGCGCGACCTCCTCTCCAGTGAACCGCTCGCAAAGAAATGCAAAAATTGTGATAGTAATGAGTTCAGGTATCATTTTGCATCTCTTAGCTGCAGCTGTTCAGAACACGGGGTCAAGTAATGCCATGTTGTGTGACCACTAAACTGTTCTATACTACTTACTGGCTTTTATTCATTCATTTCGAGGCATGCGCAGGCAATGTACTCATTCTGCTATTATATGCTTTATATTTGTGTTGACACGAACTATTTAAATATAATGCGATAAACTTGTTATACACAAAGTGTTTGTAGCTTTTAAATTGTAATGTGACTTTACCGCGGGTTTCGAACAGCTGGCTAGTTGAATTTTTGTATTTACTAGATTATAGAATGAATGTAATATTGGTGAGTTCTTGCTAAACCGACTTTGATCTTAGTCGGTTGCGTTTTATTTCGTAAAGTTAATTTTAGTACGTGTTTGATTTTTAATATTCAGCTTAAGACTGCATTAATAAAATCTTAAAAAAAGCGAAATTAAATGTCATAACAATAGTAGCAAAATATAAAGCAATTTATTTTATTATGTATATATTGGCACAAGCTATTTTCATATGAATGACAGTTTACATGTCAGGAACAGCTTTAACGTTGAGTTGTTCAACAGGCTGCAGTTCACTAAGACAAAGGTAGAGAAGTTGACTCGCTCCAACGAGGAGCTAAAGGCGAGATTTGCCAGACTGATTAAGAAGAAGACACAGCTCTCCGTAGTCATTGCGGCGGTCCTCAAACAAACGGTAATTATAAAGCGTTCCTTGAACTATCCACTATGTAGTCCCAGTTTTGGCTGTTTCTGCTTATCGTTCTATATTGGGTAATAACTAAGTTCAAAGTTTGTTTTTTCTCGCGCAAAAACTATTTGTTTCACGGCAATCATTTATAATCAGTCAGCTGTGTGGCTAATGAATGAGTTAATAAAATATGTTTTTGTTTTAGAAATCGGCTGGGAAAGTACAAAATCCGCCTCCTGACAAAGATAAGGTAAATAAGAAAGAAGTATGAAGTGAATACCAAATTGTATTGCCGACGCGTAGGGCACAGTTACAAGTTGAACGCATTGAATAATGCGCTACGTGTCGGGTGGACTGAACTCCTTACGATTCTAGGCGTTTTGTACATTGTGTTACTTTAGTTTGGTAAATGCAGAAGAAAGCCCTACAACATCCAGTAAGCATCCATCCTTTTTGGCAATATCCCGAAAGAAACTGCTCACTAATATAATATTTAACATTGCAGGCCTTACTGAACAACCACAACTTCTCATTCTTGGCGAAGGTGTTGTTGGGAGCCGAGTCCGTGGTGCCTGATGCTTCGTGATATAGGTAGGGGTGTCTGAACATCAACAGTGTCACCCTAAGTAGATGTAGCTTTATTTTACTTGTTAAAAGAAAAATCCACAGTTAACATAGGCGAATCAGGCGACTTCGAGCGGGGGCCGCCCTGATTCTTTATCAGCTCTTAAAAACTCGGTGTACTCTTTTAGACTTGTCAAAGAACCAGCACCTCCGCTAAATTATTGTTAACTCCGTCAAAATATACAGAGTTTCCCTCGAAGTAAGGGTGAAATGGAACAGAGGTCAGGGGTAATTTGTGACAATTTGTTTTCTAAAAATCAAGATTGTTTATCTTTACTTAAGTACCTGGTCAAATGTTATAGGTGGATAACACGTATCTTAGAAAAAAGGATTTTTAACAATAAAAATCTTGACATTCTGGTCAATAAGTTGGGAAATGACTGTGTCCATTCTCCTATTCCCCCCAAAGAAATCTAGTCATTTTTGCACGAAAATAAAAGACATAATGTGCGATTTTCTTACCCATTTGGAGTTATATAACGGTACTTTTTAATCATAGATTATTTTGACTGGGCTAACTCAGTGTGGCGCGTGTGAGCATAGATATATTAGCCTATAGCCGCAACTGGTATGCCTAGTTGCAAGTTGGTATTAGTTCAGCTGTGATTCGTGATCAGTTCAGGGCTTCAGGCTGAGGATAGGAACAAGCCCTTCCTTTCTTAGCCCGAACCCCGCCGACCACAAGTCCCAGCTAGAGCGTTGGTCTAGGATGCTCTCATGTTTCGCGAATCTATGCTAATATCTCTACAGTTGTGAGTTATGAAAATGACAACGATGAGTATTTGGGATGATATACAGACCCAATGTTTAATAATAGTACAAGTTGCCTTCGAAACATTATGGAAATCCAGTAAAGCAATATAATTTCTAATCAAGTATTATAGGCTGTAAATGTATTATTTTAAGTTAAATTAGAGTCACTAGTGTTTGTTCCTAGCAAGTTTCTTAATACAGTACGGATTTCATATGATCTATTTAATATTTTGACTTTTGTCATCTTTGAATACATAATTCCATAATTATATTACACTAGCTTCCGCCCGCGACTTCGTTCGCGGATCATGTCGCTTATGCCAGCGACAACGGGGTCGTCAAAATTAAAGATCTGAAGCGTCTGATGTCGTATTCTAATAGCCCGCGGTAACGACGGAATACGCGAGGCGATTCGAGACGTTTCAGATCTTTCATTTTTGGAAGTCAACCCACCAGACTAAACAACTTTTGCTAAGACTATACGTGTTATGGTGCAGCTAGGCTCTTGGAGTTCCACATCAGGTGTTCCAGATATTCAAATTAAATATCTCAGCAAAGCAATTTTTACGATAGCACCATTCTTGTATCTCTCTATAGTTTGGCGAGCTTTATAGTTTAGTGTTGCGGTTCTGCATCAGGTAAACACTTCAAAAACATAGGACTTCCATACAAACTACCAACCCCCGTTTTATCCCCTAGGGGTACCTATATTAAATAGAAATATAATAAAATCCGTGCTTAAATAATGTTTACACCCTATAAGTAACCTATCTGCTTTTCATATCTCTTTACTTCAATAACATAGAATTTCAATAGAAACTCTCAACCCCCGTTTTCACCCCTAGCGGTGGATTTCTATACCCTGTAACGAACTCATCTGCTAAATTTCATGTTTCTTATTTCACAAACATAGCTTCCTTACAAACTCCCAACCCCCATTTTACACTCCTAGGGATGGATTTTCGTAAAATGCGATGATCTTAGGCAATGGGTGTAAACATTGCTATTACTATGAGAAACCTATCTTCTAAATTTCATGTCTCTTTCTTCAAAAATTATGGGCCTGCTATACAAATTACCAACCCCCTTTTCACCCCCTTAGGGGTGGAATTTCAAATAATCGTGAAACACGTATTTACTTATTTATTTCAAGGAATAATTTCACGAAGTTGCATGTCGAAATTCGTAAATAATAATCGATCGCCATACATAGTTTCAACCCCTATTTCCATCCCTTAGGGGTGGAATATCAAAGAATGACGAAACACGTGTTTACTTATTTATTTTAAGGAGTAACTTCATGAAGTTTCATGTCAAAGTTCGTAAGTAATTTTCATTCGCCATACAAAGTTTCAACCCCTATTTCAACCCCTTAGGAGACGAATTTCAAAAAATTACGAAACACGTGTTTACTTATTTATTTTAAGGAGTAATTTCACGAAGTTTCATGTCGAAATTCGTAAGTAATTTTCATTCGCCATACAAAGTTTCAACCCCTATTTCACCCCCTTAGGACACGAATTTCAAAAAATGGCGAAACACGTGTTTACTTATTTATTTTAAGGAGTAATTTTACGAAGTTTCACGTCTAAATTCGTAAGTAATTTTCATTCGCCATACAAAGTTTCAACCCCTATTTCAACCCCTTAGGACACGAATTTAAAAAAATGGCGAAACACGTGTTCACTTATTTATTTCAAGGAGTAACTTCACGAAGTTTCATGTCAAAATTCGTAATTAATATTCATTCGCCATACAAAGTTTCAACCCCCATTTCAACCCCTTAGGGGTGAAATATCAAAAAATGACGAAACACGTGTTCATTTATTTATTTCAAGGAATAACTTCACGAAGTTTCATGNCATTTCAACCCCTTAGGGGTGAAATATCAAAAAATGACGAAACACGTGTTCATTTATTTATTTCAAGGAATAACTTCACGAAGTTTCATGTCGAAATTCGTAATTAATATTGGATCGCCATACAAATTTCATCCCCTATTTCAACCCCTTAGGAGACGAATTTTGAAAAATCCTTT
>NWSH02000323.1:9484092-9501295 GCA_002382865.2 Heliothis virescens
GAGTGTTCTTAGACATGTTTGATCAAAATCGGTTAAGCCGTTGAAAAGTTGTGGGGGTAAAAGTGGGGAGATGAATCGAATGTCGGCAAATATCGAGTATATTGATATCGAGTATATTATTGATGGGGTCTCAAATAGCTTTGTATATTAAAATACCAACTTGTACCGACCGACCTACCTACCTATAAAAAGAATGAAATAAAAATTAAATTAAAAATTTAAAAAACCCCCGACACAAAAACTTAATTTCCCTTTAAAAAGTAAGAAATAATAAAAAATACGTCGCGTTGGGGGACCGCTCCTAATTATTTCTTACTTATCTACGATTTTTTTCATAAGTATCACATGCCTACCTTTTTAGGAGCGGTCCCCCAACGCGACGTATTTTTTATTATTTCTTACTTTTTAAAGGGAAATTAAGTTTTTGTGTCGGGGGTTTTTTAAATTTTTAATTTAATTTTTATTTCATTCTTTTTATAGGTAGGTAGGTCGGTCGGTACAAGTTGGTATTTTAATATACAAAGCTATTTGAGACCCCATCAATAATATACTCGATATCAATATACTCGATATTTGCCGACATTCGATTCATCTCCCCACTTTTACCCCCACAACTTTTCAACGGCTTAACCGATTTTGATCAAACATGTCTAAGAACACTCGCCCGTAAGTAACCTTTAATACAAAAAAAACTAAATTGAAATCACTGCATCCGTTCGGGAGTTATGATGCCACAGACAGACTGACAGACTGACAGACAGACAGACAGACAGACAGACAGACAGACAGACAGACACGTCAAACTTATAACACCCCTCTTTTTTCGTCGGGGGTTAAAAATCTACAGTTTCAGATAGCCTGATGGCTTAGTTGTTATTAATTTCGTATTTAGCTACTAAGTACTTAATCATAGTAAATAAGCATGACGGCCCAGTCTCTACCAAACCCGAGCGGAGTGTAGAAGTAAACCCTTTAACCGCCAAGCTTTTTATCAGTTGGCGTGCTCCCAGCGCCAGGCACGTGGAATTTAACATTCGAAAAAAAAATGTTTTTTAGACTTACATCGTAATACGTTCAGAAATTGAAATAAAAAACACAGGGTTTTTTTGTCGGAAAAATCCGACTCTGGCGGAATAAGCCTGAATTCGTTTGTCGGATAAATCCGACTCAGGCGGTGAAAGGGTTAATAGAATTTTAAGGTTCCTCTGCTCAGGAGTCAGGAATAGGACCTACTAGGTACTGATTGGGCGGAGACGAAATTTTTGTATAAGGCGCTTTCTAGACAATTAATATCATTGCGCAATATAGATACGATATATTATATCAATTGTGCAATAAAAATATTGATCGCTAATAAAAAAGCTTTTTACACAAAAAATAAAATCTCGAATTCTTAAATAACGGCCTAGAAATCGGTGATGAGTACCTAGTCGTGGCTGGTTTATTTCACCATAAGTGGAAAGCTCTGATCAACACGAATACAATAAGCCCAAACACAACGTATTTATTGTATACCTACTGTTTGCGGAGTTCTTTCAACTCTCTCTTGTCTCCATCATCAAGTCAGCTAACCTTCACTGTTTTATTGTTTTCAAACATTTATCTAAGTGTTAAGATTGCGCAATGATTTTTAGCTGACTTCAAAAAAGTGGAGGTTCTCAATTAGTTAATTTTTTTAGGCATGCATAGGGTTAAAATTGAAAAAAAATAGGTATACAATATCTATGATGTATTGTAAATGTCACGGAACATCGCGCAAGTAGCTGCGCAAAAACTCAATTCCAGATATCAGTGGACTGGATTCTGGATTGGGAGTCCAGACATCATTGATGTACTGCCAGCCACCCACTGATATCGCACGATACACGCGGACACATGCGCGTACTTGTACTCGGAATTTAGTTTCGGAACGTCATCGAGTGTTACGAGAACTATACAAATACTAAAATAGCAGTTTGAACTTTACTGTAGTTTACGCTGTCTACATCTAGTATTCTGGAAATATGGATTTAAATGTAGTTTAAACTAGTTAATTTTAGTTAAAAAAATATCAATCTTAAATTTTACAAATTCTTGCAAAAATAAAGAAAAGTATAGTTTTACTTCATTTCAGCCATAGACTGACCGCAGTATTGAATTGAAACTCGTGCCGGTCGGTGTGAACCTAACCTAACAATTTGGTAAACGAATGACATTTCAAAATAATGTTGCAAACTATTACCAATTCTAATATTGTGGTAACTTTTTATTGAACGGCATAAATATATTTCTTGAAATTACTTGAAGAAACACATACTGAGATTATAATCTACAATTTAGAACTATGTTTTTGAAATCAGATGTCCTTTTTTTTGTACTTTTTAAAAAGTATTCATAAAAATCAGTACACTACAAAATTCAGTGAAAATCTTTCTTACGTTTTTATTTTAGAATTAAAATAGAAAATATGATACAAAAAACTCTTAAGTTATAATAATAAATGAAATTATAATCTATAATGAGAATGTAATAGGTCTATCTATTTATCAGTTTTCAAATTTTGTATCAGCAGTAAACAAGGCCATCAAACTTTTCGGTGGCCATAAAATAGAGAAAAATCAAATCCATATGATAGATTTTCGCCTTTAGACAAAAAAATAAACACAAAATTTCAAAAAATCATAATTTATATATTTATTCTGTTAGCATTATCCAATATTTATATGGTTATATATATCAAACAAAATATCTAGTTTGTAGGGCTGGATCAAAGTCGTGATAAATGTTGACATTCAATATGGCGGTATGTCGTCAGTGCTATGCTGTGTCGTGGTGAGATTTGATTATTTTATGGTTTTGTATTTATTTGCTTTCAAATACAATCGCCAATCGGCGTTAAAACTGTTAGCAGTCGCGTTGTTCATATGTGATATATCATTTGGCCATAACTGGATTAGTTGGAACAGTAAAATCTTGTCCCACGGCGTTGTAATTTTTGCCCATCGCTGTATCGGATGGACGGCCGATGTCTATCTAAATAGTATTATTAAAATGTAGCGATTTTACAACGCACCGCTTTGTTGTAATTGGGCGTTATTGTAAATAACTAGAGTTCTTTTTTTGAGATAATACGTTTGGATGAAGCAAGCTAACATAAGTGTCTATTGCAGCTTGTGAATATCGAGTTATACACGTATAGATAGCAACAGAGTTATACGAATCTACCTTCAACAAAGTTAATGCACCACGGGCTCCGACTCAGCAAGCATTGAAGACATCTGAGGATTTAGCATAACATAATCATAAGTAGTTTTATTTTGCAACATTAGTGGTTTTGGTGTATAAATTGTGACTTTTACGTTAAAGACTCAATAGTGTTCTTATGAACACAAAAGACTAAAAGAAAATGTGATTTGATGTAAAAATTTGTAACCTCTACTGAAAACTTAACACCACACAATATTCTGTGATATATTGGTACCATAGGTACTGAGATTTTCGACCTATATACAAGGAAGCTACTATCAACCAACAATGTCCAGCAATCCTCAGTGGAAAATGTTCCAGCCGCCAGATTCACACTCCTCGCCCTTACAAGATATTTTAGATCTCCAGCATTCTAATATGCAGCCCAAAGCATCATACCGCAATGGTGAGTGCATTATCATTCATTTTACAAATGCATACTTGATTTGCTTTTGTGTGTTGACATTTAATATCAATTGATCTTTTTATACGAGGCTGTGCTTAGCAATGTGTTGTTGGAAGTATCAGAGCATTGTGATTTGTTGTATTATGTCTTGTATTTGGAGTAGACTAGTTTTTTCAAATCAGCCAAGACAATAGTGGTTGCGATGTTCTCATTTCTAATCTGTACATGTATTCTGAACAGTAATACAATTTTTGGATTGTCCAAAGTATATTTTAAATTTGTTCAGAGTTATTTACTTTTGTGACTTTTTGTTGCTTATTTGGTCTTATTTTTTTACAAATAGTTTCCTCCATTCATGTTGTCATTTTTGTTTCATCCTACACTTCTAGCATATATTATGCTTGTCGTTTTCAGTCACACAATAATTTTCCATGTTAATAGTAAAATTAAATCAGTAACAATTTTTATTCCAACAATTAACCAATTATGAAAAATCTGTCATCCGATGATGGCACTACTTGATGGTGCACTTCATAATATCAACTGGGCTGCATTCTTACCAATAACTTATTCTTTACAAGAAAGGAGACTAAAGAAATCCTTTTTTTATCTCCCTTAATGGCGTATTACATTATTATTACTTTTCATTCCTCTATGTATTGATTTGAGAATACTAAGGTATTTCTCTATATATGATAATATAATCTCTATATTATCATCTCAAGTCTTATTCAAGGTGTAATTATGGCATATATTAGCAGGTACTTCTGTCTCTAGCCTTTGCAGCCACGGTCTCCCTTCCATCATTCGTTAAATAAGCCCTTCTGTTAAGATGGAACCTCAATCTTTATTATATGTGCTGAATTTCAGCTTATTTAATTTAGTCAGTGTCAATGAACATTCAGAAAGTGAAACTCCACAAATGTTCACATTTATTTATTTATACTAATATTATAAAGCTGAAGAGTTTGTTTGTTTGTTTGAACGCGCTAATCTCAGGAACTACTGGTACAATTTGAAAAAATATTTTAGTGTTAAATATTATTATTTATCGAGGAAGGCTACTTTTTATTCGGGTATGCAGAGTAGTTCCCACGGGACGCGGGTGTAACCGCTGGTGGAAGCTAGTTGAATACATATTAGTTTTCATATAGAAGAGTTTACAAAAGTTTATAGAAGAGTTTCAGAAGAAAGTTGATTATTTTACATTCACCTTGGTTGAATGGTTAAATATTGAGGACAAACAAATATTATTTTTCACAGATATAGATTTTATGAAATCCATATTTTACATGTCTATTAATTATGTTTCTTGCTGTATATCATTAATATTATTTTAAAGAAAGCAACTTTAAATTAACTTAATAATCTTTTGATGATGTTAATTAGTTAGTTCATTTGCTCAACCATTGATGTTAGATGTAGACTCTCTAAATGTGCTTCTTAATTGTGCAGTAGCAAAGCCCAACTTATTATATTTTTCTTTGGGAAGTCAAGAGGTCCACTATAAAATGAATATATTTATTTCAAATCAAAATTTAAAATATAGTAAAAATTTTATATGTGCTTAGGTCCCCTTGTCTTAACAAAGGTACGGTCAGCATCAAAAGTCGCTGAGCAAATCAATATTTTTAAAAGTGCCTAACAACGTCTAAGATCATAATTTCTTATTTGCTTAAAATCCTAACCCTCAAAAAAAGTAGATGAGTAGTCCGGTACGTTATTGACGAAACGGTTTTTAGCTGTTTTGAAAATTTAGATTTGTTAAGCTACTTTTGAAGCTGACTGTACAATACACAACTTTCATTCAATAGGTTATGAATTTTGAATTAATATTATTGATTATTTTGAGATTTATTTTATAGTGTTTGGATGTTTGGATCTATTATCTACTCACCCATCATTACTACTTAATTAATCATTTGAAAGTAGTTTACATAATCCTATGTTGTATTGTATGTTCACGTAAACGGTAAGAATAAGACAGATGATTACGTGCACATATTATATCATTTATGATTTTGTATAATTCCCAATTCCATTGTATTGCACTGGCAATAATATTGAGTGTAAAATTTTTCCATATGCTACATAATTCACAATGTAACCAAAAGTCACTGATATTCTTGTATATCATAGATTATTAACCATAGTTTTGTTTTGTTCAAAGGTGAGTATCCAAGTTCGCCAAGGGATAATTACAACGGTCAGTCCAAGACTGGTGGTGGAAACCGCTTCTCTCTTGGTTACAATATTGACGGCTGCCCTATGGGGGACTCAGTTTATTCTTCTGGCTCTACTAATAATTCTTCATCTCAGCAATATGATTCAATGAATCACCCACCTATTAGAGAGACAGGCATTATTGAGAAACTTCTCCACTCCTATGGATTTATTCAATGTTGTGAGAGGCAGGCTCGACTGTTTTTCCACTTCAGCCAGTTTAGTGGCAATACTGAACATCTCAAGATAGGAGACCCTGTAGAGTTTGAGATGACATACGATCGTCGCACTGGAAAACCAATTGCATCTACGGTTACCAAGATTGCGCCGGAAGTGGTAATAAACATTATCCGTTTTTAAATAACGTTCTATTGTTGACGTAACTTGATTTTGTATTGACAATCCTTTTAGGTGCTAAGTGAAGCCCGTGTAACTGGAACGGTAACAACTGAAGTTAAGGGAGAAGGCTCTGGTGATAATACAGGAAGAATTTCTTATGAGAATCGTGGTGAATGTTTCTTTTTACCATATACTAAAGATGATGTCGAGGGTAACGTCACTCTGCGTACGGGTGACGCGGTGAGCTTCCAAATAGCAACAAATCAGCGGTGAGTGTCAATCTGTTTTGTTATTTTCGCTATTGTAAGGTGTATCTAATGATAATGATATTCTAGAGGCACTTTGGGAGCATGCCATGTCCGTTTTGAAAACCCCGTACATCCCGTCAAATATCACGGCGTGGTTTGTTCGATGAAGGAAAACTTTGGATTTATCGAACGTGCAGATGTGGTGAAAGAGATATTCTTTCATTATTCGGAAGCTAAGACTAAGGAAGAGTTGGTTTTGGGAGATGATGTCGAGTTCATCATTCAGACTAGAAATGTAAGTTAACTTTATTACGATTTAAAAAGTGGAAGTAAATAAATGAGATTTTAACTTTTTTTATCCGTGTGTAGGGGAAGGAAGTCGCTTGCAACATAACGAAGTTGCCGAGTGGTTCCGTAGTGTTTGAGGACGTGAGTCCGGAGATAATGCGCGGACAAGTGCTGAAGCCGCTGGAGCGCGGGACCATGGTCCGCGTGGCGCAGAACGACCCGCTGCCCGGCAGGATCCGATACCGCGCAGCTGACCACTCGGAAGTTGAGGTAACCAATATCTTGTATAGCATTTCATGCCGATGATTCCTTATTGCAGTTTTAGCATTAAATAAATTTTGTCCACCCGGATTACCTATATCGAAAGCTGAAAATCTGGCTATTTATATTACACATTTTTAATGCTGAAAGTAGTTTTGACATTTAATTATTCAGTATATTTCATGTGTAAATAGGCTGTCATATTCAATGTGTTAACATTTTATGAAAACTAAAATGCGAGTATAAAAAGCTTTTGCGGATTTCCTAGAAACGATACAACGCTCGTTAATATGTCCTTTTTAGTACAATACAAATATGATTAAAGTTATTTAAACGTGAAACCAATGATTCAGTACGTATTTTCTATTTTGCTATTGCTAAATGCTATTTTTGGTGTTAAGATTATATTATATGCCTAATTACCCACGCATTTTGCGTGTCTTACTGCGTGTCAAAGGTTCCAGATAAAATTCTATAGTGCTTTCGTTTTATCATGAGTTTCCTGACAGTTCATAACTGACAGTTATAGTGATGTATCCTTATGAAACTTTATCGATTAACTTTAGTATCGAATCACATGGCAAAGTAAAGAGAATAGAAGTTGCGAATTTTTATATGACCTCTACCCTACATCGATTTTTTTATCGATTCTGTAACTTTCGTCAATCCCTATTGAAGCAAGTCACATTCCGTTTCATGCATTCGACATTTTCGCCATACTTTAAACTCATAATTTTTTAACATCTATTATTTAGTTATTATTATTATTATTAACCATATATTTTAAATTTCATTTAAAATATCAAAAAATATAGTTTACTGGGTAATTAACAGAGAGTATTTTAAAATCAACTTTATTTTGTTGGTTTATGTGTTATCGCTCTAAAGCAGTATGCGTGTGATGGAAAAATTTGAACTGTCAGGGAACTCATCATAAAACGAAAGCACTATAGATTATGACATAAACAGAAGCCAAAATTAAAAACATTTCTTTGGCACTATCTGTCAGATAGCTATCTAGAACTCTATCTGGAATCTGTGAAACTGGCCGTTATTAATGTAAATTGTAACAACCATTAATTCTACTTTATGTGAGGAGCCTTAGGGCGTGGTCCGTGTGACTTGAATTATTAGTTACTAAGTTAAGTCTTTAGGAAGGTCAAAATTATATATTTTTTAAATAAACGTTATGTAAAGTTTGAGCTTAATTTAGTTGCAACAAAACCCACTTATGCATTTCATATTGTTCGATTCGACTCTTGAAACTCAACGAATTGCGTATCTATGCCACGTGACGAGTCTGCATAAATATATTTTTGGGGTCATCCGACACAGGCGTGCCCTTGCGCTAATCCGATTCTCCTGGGGTGCACACTACTCGCGGTTCATACCTACTATCGCCATACTATCTAGATAAATATAGGTTCTAAAAGTTAAAAAAATACATTCCATTTAACATGATCTTAGTTATGCCGCTCTTGGCATCAATTACAGTATACTGAAGCGGTAATATAGATCATAACCTTGGTATGTGGATAACCCTGACAGTAAAGTCAGGAAAACTATACAGTTCAGAATGTCTATCCTTGTGTGAAGCACAAAGAACTTGATCACGATGATAACAGACAAACATTTGTGTCCAGGTGCCTTTTGGTGACAAGGACCAATGTGGCGAATTTACCCTGCGACACGGAGACTGGGTTCAGTTCCAGGTCGCCACCGACCGTAGGGACCAGTTGAAACGTGCCACAAACATCTCGTTATTGGACGAGTCATTTAATGTGTCTGGTGAACGGTAAGACAGAATCTACTTACATTTTAACATTACATTAAGATCAATTGGTTTTTGTTAATACTTCATCTGTTATCTGATAACATTTATATGCGAAGGTTTTCCGCCCTTCTCGAATATATTAACAAACAAAACATCGCTTTTCACAAAAATAGCTACAGATCGCCGCGTGGTTCTGTCTCTTGTAACTTTGTTGTAATCTATTCATTTCCAATCTTGAAGCGAGCTCATGAGAACACTCGATGTATAAAATCGGCATATAGGCATATTTTGTCGTCTTCACATATTTACCGGAAAGGGTTGATGGGTAACTGAAACTCGCTTGATGTTCAGGTACATGGTAATAAATTGCTTGAATATGTAAATCCTGAGATAATAGTAATAACACAACTTGTTTTGTAGCTGTTACAGCTTTTACAGATGACGTTGCACGAGTATATTTTATCGAGATCGAGATTACTTGTAGAATCATGACGCGAAGAAATTATTCTGTAGTATGGTGTCGTAGCTTTTTTAAATGATGTTTTGTAATGAGATGTTAACATTATCTATGTATCTAAATGACGTATGTATGTACAAACAGAAGGGAGCAAGGAATCGTATGCTCTCTAAGAGATGGATTCGGATTTATTCGCTGTGTTGAGAGGGAACAGACGATGTTCTTCCATTTCGCCGAAGTACTCCGTCTCGGTCAGGAGCTCAGCGTGGGAGACGAGGTTAGTATCATTTATACTCCACACATTTCAAACGACTCATTCATCATGGTAAATTATTACTTAACACTGATTGTTTAACATTGCTTAACTGTAGTTAATAAATTACTAATAGACCCGGTGAACTTTGAGAATTCATATTAAGTTATTCTGCTGCACCAAAAATGATAAACCAATGGTTAAATATCAAAATAATTTTGGCCACTCTAGCTTTTATATGTTGCAACTAACCTGACTTTGTTTTAATAGAAGGTAACAAATTTTTATGTGTAGGCTGATCATAGATTTAGCAGGTTTAGTAATGAATATTGATAGTTTGAAAACAATGGTATATTTTATTAATCTCATCCAACCAATACCAGAAAAAAATACAAACATAATATTTGATTTAGAGTATATTAAGTGCAATAAAAAGGTCTAGTAAATTTAATAAGCAAGACAAATAAGTGCAGAATTAATGAACTTTGTTACCCAGGTGGAGTTTACTGTGGACCCAGTGAGCACATTCTCAAACATGAACAATCGTCAGTCTGGCATACGCATCAAGCACCTAGTCCCCGGGACAGTAAAGTTCGAGACTCTGATTGAGCACGGCGCACGTGGTGTCGTCACCAAGGAAGCTCAGATGTACACGTCTTCCACTTCTAGCCCTACAAGGTCCCCATCGGTAAGTACACTTCATCAAACTAAACACTAGTCTATCATCTAGTATTATTACCTATATTATACTCTTCAATATTCATGTATAAATCCATTTCACTATCTCCTTCATCATTCACCATCCCTAGCCAATATTATTATTTTCCTTATTATAGGCGATCCATGATAGCACAGTTTTTTTGGCCTATCTATATATTTAACTGTCCGTGTGAAGTCAATTCATTTAGTGATCATCCAATCTGATGTGCAGAGTAGTTTTAAAGTTATTTGTAGTTATCAGTAGAAGAATGATCACAACTTTTACAACTGGAGATCATACTTCAGGGATAGCAATACTTCTATCTATAATCCTGCATATATAGACTTTTTATAGAATCATTTATGGATTTTGCACCGGTCTTATATAAAACTCCATGTATTCCATTCTACACGTCATACATAAGCTTGACCCTTTTAATTATATATAATGAGATCTTAGATCTTATAGCATGAATTAGTGAAGTGATTGGCAAAGAGAATAGAATTCACCTGCGCCTAATCAAAGCCGTTTGCGCCTCAGCTATCCATTGAACAAAAATAAATATCTTGGAAGCTGTTTAATAATTTATTTTTAATTTGAAACCATTTATTTTGAAAGTCAATTTTGTAGAGTGCTGCTTTTTGTAGTGATGCTAGCAGCTTTATAGATTAGAATTATAGTGGGTGAATATTTAGCGGGAAGCAGTCTGGAGCAGCAAGAATAAGTACTGAAAAATCTTTCATTGTTAAGTAAAATCCACTGAAGCTAGCAAGGTTAAAAGATACAAAAAATAAACGAAACAAAGGTCTAAAAAAACTTGCCCAAAAAGTCCACTGTAGTATATTATATTTATCTATTCTTTATAGATAAGCCAAGTATGATTTTATTGACGTATTTATAAATTACAATATTTATAAATATTATTTATTAAAAGTTGATCTTTCGAATTATTTGCTCTGAATTATAATTATTTGACTGTTGTTTATTGAGATACATTACAATTTAAACAATCAATAAATAATTAAATTTATTTAAAAAATAAACAGCCGCAATTTTATAACATCCGTTTCCGTGTCATGCCGAAAAAAGGCAAGCGATGTTATTGCGCACAGAGAAACTGTTTATTTTTTTTACTAATGTGACCCGAAGAAATCGGGTTGGGTAGTTAGTTTCCATATACCTAGTTCTATTCGCTTTGTCTAAATGTTCCAAAGCTGCACATTTGGACCAAGCCCCCGAAACCCAAGGCAAAAACGCCTTTGCGTAAACTGCGAAGGCTATGTAAACTGGTAAGTTTAAATTTCTCGACTATTTCGTTAATTGTTGAGATACGGTCTATGGTCGAACGACTAAATGGAAGCCATCTTGATTAGGCTCACTAGTGACATTGATTGCGTACCAACATACCTGGCACTGAATCTGTCATATCAACCCTAACTAGCCGGGTATGTAGTTTAGTAGTTCAATTATTCCACGCAAGAAAGATCCAAGCATTCAATAGACGACAATACTAAACGATATATTCATTAAAGTGGCATACAGAACAATATTACTATTTATTCTTTGACCTGAGTCTCATAAATATCACCTCACACGTTCGCATCACCCTACGTCTTTTTGTAACGCTGGTTGCTTCTTGAACATTATTGTAAGCCATTTGTTTTTCTCTAAACAGGAATACAATGGTGTGATAAGTTGGCAAGTAAACCAACAAACAAAGAAATCCCTGCCGTTTTCTTCAAAAAAATGTGAATCTAAGATGCTGCCCCGGACTGGTGACATTGTTACTTTCGACGTATTTCAGGTTTGTTTGAAACTCTATGTTCAGTTCATAATATTTTGAATGTAAAATTTTCTTAAATGACTTACTGTTACAAAAGTTAAACCAATTGCTATGTTATATACCGGATATTGAACCAGTTAATAGAAACGTTTCTTATGTTTATAAAACATCTTAAAAAAATTGTGAACTGCTTTAGAGCACTCTTTTATCACTGAATATGTACAAAATTATTTAGCTGCTAAATCAAAAGTAGTCGTTTGAGGATCATGTTGTGAGGAAGATTTCATATAGTGGAAAGTGATGACAAAATAAAGTATGAAGAAGGTTGATTCTGTGAGATGTCAATAGATAGAAGAGTGTTGAAGAAGAAAACACGTAGCGCCAACCCTAGATAAAATTGGTATAAGGACAGGAGGATGATGATGCCTATTGAACACTTGCTTTTAACAGGTGAAGCGGACAAAGGAGTTGGTAGCCAAGTCAGTGCAGGTACAACACAGTTTGACCAACGGGAATAGCAGCAATGGGGCGGGCAACCGACCTCTCATGCAGGGCTTCATCGCCGCTCTCAAGGACGGGTTCGGCTTTATCGAAACTTCAGACCACTCTAAAGAGGTGTTCTTTCATTTTAGGTAAGTGTTATCATGTACTACATTAGACATTACTTTCGATTCCTTACAAAGATTTCTATTCCTATGCTAGAAAAGTAATAAGAAAGGTCGTACGACATAAAAGATTAGAATTATGTGTAATTAATTTGCCAAAGTTGAAAAGCTTTATAAAAATAAAAGTTAGTTCTGATCCATATTCACTGTGGCCTCAGCGAAACCTTCTCTTGCATATTACTTGTCATTATCGAATTCTATGCGATTTCTGGCTAAGCGAATAACGATATTTTGCTCGCTATTTAATAAATATTATACCTACATAGCTCACGCAATCACAGCTCCCCAGTACGCTTGCATACAACTTTTTACTGATGGTGGCTTTAGAAGATGTGCAAGAATGTAAACTAATTCATTTATTTACCATTGTAATCTCCTATCATCACCATCATTAATAAAGCTGTCAGACAGATGAAGCCATAAAAAACTGGTCAAAATTAAAACATTTCTATCATCATGGCGTCATCTGTCAGATAGCTATCTAAGACTTTAGCTGGAACATCTGAAACTGATGCTAAGCCCTTTTATCGTTCCACTGTTGGGCACAGGCCTCCTAAAGCGCTTGGTCAATGTGGGATGGTAATTTGAGACTTGTGGTCCCGGTTTTCCTGAGATGTTATCCTTCACCTTTAATCCGTCATTGGCGTCCAATATAAACTTAGAAAGTACATAAAAACTCAGAAAAGTTACATTGGTAGTTGCCTGACCTGGAATCAAACCACATACTCATACTTGAGAGGTTTATGCTTTACCAACTAAGCCACCACAACCTCCTTTATATTAAATATTTTTTATAGTAGAATAATCCATGTATATATTTACAAAATAATAAGTATGTTCAACAACCTACCAACATGTACTAGAAGCAGCTCTGCTTAGTTTTACTGCCAAGTTTCATCCAAATCTGTTTAGTAGTTTTTACAAATTTCCGCTTCTATGATATTATATGACAGCAATCGTTGAACTCTTACAGATGACTGCATACGATTGCAGTCATATCAGTGGTCTATCACATTATGAGCTTTAGGCATAATTAATAAGATTGTTAAGCTTTCTTTACAAGTTTGTTATGTTTTATTGCTAAACCTACGCGAGGGTTAATATTTCATGTGCATCTTATTGAAGAATACTACAGTATAAAATTCCAACTTACGGATAAGTGAATTTCTTTAAAATATCAAGATTTTATCAACGTAAAGGGCTATTGCTTGCTCCAAGGCTGCACTTATAAAATTCCTGCTAGTCGTTCGCTTTGCGTATCAGTAGATTTTCTACGAAAAATTCAGCTTTATACATATTTCATATCTGTTTTATTGCCTTCAATGAATGCTCTTTCTGATGCTTCAGAGATATAAAGAGGAAACTTACACTTTGAAGTTTTGTTAAAAATATATCTATATTTTGCGAACTGTATTGTATGTTGTATCAAAGCATGTTTATCTGTTTTCTATAACATGTTTCTAAGAAGGAAACTTAACACATTTTCGTGTAAATTCCAGTAATTTGGAAGGCAATCCCGATGGGTTGGAGCTGGGTTGCGAGGTTGAGTACACTCTGGGCCGCGTGAACGGCTCGGGCGGCGGGTGCGCGAGTGCCGAGTACGTTCGCGTCCTGCCTCGCGGCTCCGTGCCTATCGCCAAGCCGCTAGACCCCACTCTCAACGGAACGGTCACCAGGACCCTGCGAGCTCTCAATCCGGATCAGGCTCACTATTCCGGTTTGTAACACTTTTTTATAAGTCCTTTTTAAATCAAATCATTTATTTCTTTGCAAACATAGATGTTTTAATAAAATAACAGTTCTCCATATTTTGTCGTCAATGGGCATGCAAATAATACAACAAGGGTTTTTTGATTAATTACAATTTAAATTAGAATAAGTATACCTACCAAAGAAATGAAAGTACCAATACATTAAAGTATATTCTTAACTGTACTTACCATCAGTATTTTGAGTTTATCCAGCATCTGACAATAAATTTCAGGTTTGATCCAAGTGGAAGGCGGCACGTCATACGAGTTCGGTATCATGGGGTTGGCGTGCAAGCGCGAAATCCTTCAGGTCGGTGACCCCGTCACGTTCCAAGCGGACGTTGAGGGCCGAGCCACCAACATTGTGCCAATCAGGAAGAAGAGGCGTGCCACCGTCGATGCTATTAAAGGTATGTTGAATTTTTAACCGACTTCCAAAATGGAGGAGTTTGTATTTTTTAAAGACTAAAAGAAGTAGTTATTTGTTCAGAATGTAGGTAAACAATAGATGTAAATTGCGTCACAAATTACTTTGTCTTCTTTTCTCTACTTACGTCCAAGTCCATCGACAACATAAACGTTAAAAGAACTGTTTAGTTTTGATTTTTAAAGTTAAAACTTTATTTGTGCAGGAGGTTTCGGTTTCCTGTCTCTGGAGGCTGAGGACAATCGCCGTTTATTTTTCCACATGTCTGAGGTGCGCGGTAACCCGGCAGAGCTGCAGCCCGGCGATGTGGTCGAGTTCGTCATGTTGACAAACCCTAGGAATGGCAAGTCTTCGGCTTGCAACGTTGTCAAAATTGGGTAAGTAAACTATTTGGTCTTTTATACTTCTTGTTATGGGTGCTTTCTTATTCGAATTACACATTCAAGCTAGTGCAATAACATTATAGCCGAAAGTTCTCCGTGAGGAATCCTTAAAATGTATGATTTCATTTTATCGATCTCACATGTTTTCTGTTATTCTTTTATGGTAAAATGTGTACTTAAAATGAAAGTAAATATCGTGAGATTCCATTTACTCTTATATCTATACTATTATAATAAAGAGGATTTTTATTTATACCTCTAAATAGGGTTTAAAAGCTTTGAAACTAACCGATTTGAAAAATTCTTTCACTTTTTGTGTCATTATCTTCCAGCCCTGTTCCCAGCTTTATTTGGGGTCGGCGCAATGTTTTCTGTTTCCAATTCTCCCTGTCACTCGTCATACTGACATTCACTCCTTCCTTACTCATGTCACCTTTCACGCAATTCAGCCATCTTTTCTTTCGTCTTCCTCTCCCTCTCAATCTATCTACATTCATACTTAACATGCTCTTTGTTGCATGTGATTCACTCATTCACTTTTTGAGTAACAGGATATATTGTGTCTGAGCAGAATTTGAGGTAAATGGCTAGTTAATAAAAATATATTTGTAATTTCCAGAGGCAAAGGCTTCGCCGGGGGCAAGGCGCGATGCGAGCGGCCGGAGCGGCTGCTGGCGCGGCTGCGCACGGCCTCGCTGGAGGAGGCCAACGGGCCGCGCGTCGTCGTCGTACGAGCGCCTCGTGGCCCCGACGGCACCCGCGGCTTCCGTCCGCGTCGTCCCGTCGCAGGTAACTATCACCCAACAAATTAATGACAAATCTTCTGACTGTCAGTGTCCTCCATATAAAAATAAAAAATAATGTTTATTAACGAAAAGTAATTTTACATTGGCTTACATTGACATTGAGCCACCAACCACAGTTTAGATATATATGTAAAACAGTTAGGAAGCTACCTACTAATGGCTGGTTTACACAGTACGAGTTAGCGTGCGAGTCAGCCTGCCGAGTAGCTGCACTGCAATAACTCGCACTGTTTGGACGTCACTTACGAGTAACTCGCAAGTGCGAGTTGGACAGTAGCTCGCATCCGAGTTACTTCAACATTTTTTGTTTTCACTCGCCTGCTCGCCCGGCAGCAACTCGCACATGACAGCGACTCGTGCGTCGCTCGCATCGTTTGGACGCGTTCGACAGTAGCTCGCCAGTGCCAGCAGGGCAGTTGTGAGTGAAACCCGTGTTTTTTTGTGTGCTCGTACTGGGCAGTAGCTAGGTGTCGTGTAGACAGCAAAGGCAAGCCGAGCTACTGGCGTACGAGTAGACAAACCGAGTAGCTGTCTACTGGCCAGGCAGCAGCTCGCACTGTGTAAACGAGCCTTAATTTTGTGTCATTATCTTCCAGCCCTGTTCCCAGCTTTATTTGGGGTCGGCGCAATGTTTTCTGTTTCCATTCTCCTGTCATCGTCATACTGACATTCACTCCTTCCTTACTCATGTCACCTTTCACGCAATTCAGCCATCTTTTCTTTCGTCTTCTCTCCCTTCTAATCTATCTACATTCATACTTAACATGCTCTTGTTGCATGTGATTCACTCATTCACTTTTTGAGTAACAGGATATATTGTGTCTGAGCAGAATTGAGGTAAATGGCTAGTTTAATAAAAATATATTTGTAATTTCCAGAGGCAAAGGCTTCGCCGGGCAAGGCGCGATGCGAGCGGCCGGGCGGCTGCTGGCGCGGCTGCGCACGCCTCGCTGGAGGAGGCCAACGGCCGCGCGTCGTCGTCGTACGAGCGCCTGTGCCCCGACGGCACCCGCGGCTTCCGTCCGCGTCGTCCCGTCGCAGGTAACTATCACCCAAACAAATTAATGACAAATCTTCTGACTGTCAGTGTCCTCCATATAAAAATAAAAATAATAATGTTTATTAACGAAAGTAATTTTACATTGGCTTACATTGACATTGAGCCACCAACCACAGTTTAGATATATATGTAAAACAGTTAGGAAGCTACCTAC
>NWSH02000323.1:9502947-9516636 GCA_002382865.2 Heliothis virescens
TAATGGCTGGTTTACACAGTACGAGTTAGCGTGCGAGTCAGCCTGCCGAGTAGCTGCACTGCAATAACTCGCACTGTTTGGACGTCACTTACGAGTAACTCGCAAGTGCGAGTTGGACAGTAGCTCGCATCCGAGTTACTTCAACATTTTTTGTTTTCACTCGCCTGCTCGCCCGGCAGCAACTCGCACATGACAGCGACTCGTGCGTCGCTCGCATCGTTTGGACGCGTTCGACAGTAGCTCGCCAGTGCCAGCAGGGCAGTTGTGAGTGAAACCCGTGTTTTTTTGTGTGCTCGTACTGGGCAGTAGCTAGGTGTCGTGTAGACAGCAAAGGCAAGCCGAGCTACTGGCGTACGAGTAGACAAACCGAGTAGCTGTCTACTGGCCAGGCAGCAGCTCGCACTGTGTAAACGAGCCTTAACATTCGTAATGTCACACTCACACACGCATGCGCCTTGACGACGGCGCTGTGACGTCAAAAGCTACCATGTCAGCTGTGCATTTGGCCAAAATAGGAACTAAAGTTTGCCAGACATTTATGTCAGTACGGCCAAGTAACAACCCTATGGCTGAGATACTGCTTACGACATCATTTTGACAACAAGACTTACTTCATTACTGGTACATCTTTAATCTGTGCTATCACGTAAATATAAATGAGAAACCTTCTGACTGTCCGTGTCATCCGTATGTAGATACAGACAGTTTTTTATGCAGTTGACAATTGCTGTCAGTCAGTTTTTTGTGCCGTTGAGAGTTGCTGAAACACTCATTTAGGATTCAGGATACTAGCTGTATAATAATTCGAATTATATTGTTTTAATTTCAGAACAATTAGCTGAGTAAGAGATCAAGAAATCAGCACTAAGGCCTCAACCATGTAGGTAAAACATCTTAATGGTTTGATTTTCCACTTCAAATTGTTTCATTGTATTCATGAGAGACTGACTTATCCTCTTTTCTTTAGCAGCATTTAGGAAATTGTTTTGTTATTTTTACTAATTCTAGGTGAAAACAATAAATTATTGTCAGCTGTCATTAATACAGATCAAATACACGTTAATATGTATAACATCAATAAGCAAGGTACATATCAATTAATCAAACCAATTTGCGTTGCTTAACTACAGTTTATTTATATAATAGAGGTTCTTTTTCGCATAGCGACGTTGTTCAAAATTCCGTTTGCACCATTCCGTGGTCAATGTAAATGTTATGGTTTGCCAAGTTCAATATGTATATGTATTTGTCTGCGTTGTCGCGACACATGGCACATGAAGTCGACGTGATCACACCGAACAGCTAAGCATCTGTTTCCAATCTGTTCGCTGTATTGGGATTGGCATACGAAAACAATGTAAATATTTTATAGAAGCTAGGTATAATGTGTATAAAATGCTCATAATCAAACAACCCGGCTAGTGTATGAATCTATTGTCAATGAAGTAACAGGAGCTAATGTCTCCATATGACATGTTGCAACGGTGTCTGCAGTTGGAAATAGATTTTTTGACGAAGCTTAGTGTGTCTTAAGTTGTCTGTATAAGTAAGGTGCGTGATGAAGTAATGTTATAAATTGATGGACATTTGATACACGTTGTTGCGGTTGTTGTTACGTTTAGTAGATCTCTTTATGCGAAACATACTGTGATCAATGAAAATTTGTTGTGCAATAAAAGATAGGATGTTGTCCTGATAGGACAGTACTAGTCTGTTAGTATTATGCGATCCCCGCTTGTCACACGCGCGCGCTTCATCTGATATGTGTCGTCGTACATTGTTCTATTGTGATGATGGCTAACCTTAATTAACGAACAAAATATTCATTGTTAATCGGAAAAGCATTTATGCAATGAACTGGAATGGAACCAAAGACTGAATTAAAATATTTATAACAGTAATACTTATTGGTATTAGATTATTTTGATCGGCTGACTGATGTGAACCTTCATGGCGTTCATTGTTGCCATAGATTTTTGACAAGATTATGATTTCAGGAGAAATGTAATTGATTTTATAATGAAATTAAAATTTACCATGGACTTGACGAGACTTGAATCAGACTTAAATCAGTTTTGGTCGTCTGCACTTCATATTCAATATACAATGTATGAACAGATTATCACGATCCATTGCAATTACACTACGTGGCCAACACATCACTGTTTCATGATGATCATTACAATATAGGTATCTCACATCACTAGCAACCTAGGGATCCAAACTTAGATATAAAAAAGTAACGCTCATACCAAAGTTACTCCCTAGATTAAACTCTCTTAAAAAAAATATGTTAAACTGGATTTTGAACTAATATCGGTCTATTGTATGTTGTATATTGAATAGGTTTGAGTAGTAACGGTTTGATTTATTTTTTCATAATACTCAATGTGACAAATCAATTTCAGGAAAAAACATTTTCTTTAATTCACCAAAACGCGGGTAAAACTGTGATTAATGATAGGGATCTCATTGGATCGATCTACGAATTTTATTTATGTTGCCATTACAGTAAAGACTTGAAATGAATATGAAATTGCCACCGACTATGATTACGTTTATGGAAAAGCTGCCATAGTTCTATACGCGAGCAGTGTATGCGCTAAACATATTTCCGAATATAGCAAGAGCTTTTACACCGCGAATGCAAACACGTATCCAGTAGCGAACGGTACTTGTATCATGCATAAACGAGCCATTGACTATTTAATGCTTATATTTTCTCGATTTTTTTTATGCATTAAACCGGTCTTGCCTAATGTTGCGTCTTTGCGTGGTGCAGGTTTATATTCTTATTGGATATATGTTGTTACTGTTGTACTAATTTCATTCACTGTCCCACGTTATTATCTCAATAAAATAGCTTTATACCTAATACTGTTGAGCACCAATCCACTGTCATCCCTATCATAGTTAGTCGTTGGCGATATGTATGTAGTTGTTACGATCGCATACGGGACTTGCAATCAATTCGATAACACATGACTTGCGATATATTTTATGTAAAAATTGGTTTGGTTCGACAAGGGTTCTGAAACGGGTAACTAATATAAAATATAATGCGGTTTATGGAAATTAACTGGAGTTGAGTTGCAAGTCTTGAGATGCTCTTATTATCTTCATTGTAATGTGCTTAGGCACGCTTTTTTATACACTGTTATGCTGTTTCCATATTAACATGTTTAATAGCCTGACATACGCACATACCCATAAAACTATAGTACATAGTTTTACCTCGTGATTATTGTTAGATTTAATGATAAACACCTTGTCTCCCTTAAGGACTTATGACCCTGTGATAGCTGTAACAAACAACTGATATATTAAATAGTAATGATTAAATTTTTAAGATGCCTTAAATTATTGAAACATTTGAGCCTTCGTCTTGTGTTATAAAAAAACAATGAGTTAACATTTTTTTGTTATTGATTCTTTTAAATTGGATTATAAATATTATAAATTATGATATGAAAGTTAATACCCATATGCACAAATGCAACATCACTTCATCTAGAGGGTAGCGGTACTGAACCTGCGAACGACAACTGTTTGCCTGTTGAGCTTTCAGTGTCATCTGGACAGTTTCTCATTTCGATATAAATGACGTGACGACGCAGAATGATGCCATAACTTTATTTAAATCAATTTGTCGTCTGCGGATATGACGTAGCGAAGTCCTTGTGACCGGCCTTCATTACAAGCAGGTTGAGTATCGCTATAGTATTCCTTATAGTATACGCTTATGTATTCAATTTCGCGTAAAACATCCTTGGAAATGTTTTTCAAGTTTTATTTCTTTCTGTCGAGAATTTGATTTGAAGAGTACCGTCGTTCTTAGATTTGATATTGGCAGATAAAAATAATTGTTTTCCTTACAAGTTTTAAAGTGAGTTTGAATGCGACTCTTTACGTGTGTATGTTGAAATAATCCAACGCAATAAGTTACGGTTGTTAGCGACTTATACGGTCGACTTTTTGTACTTCGTTTCGGTGAGTGTCGTAAGTACGATGATCACATCTTGATGTAACCAGTTTAAGTAGTCTGTCCAGTGATGTGGAGCGAGGCTGCGGTGCGGGAAGCAGAGAAATACTATCCAATAGGATTGATCTTACGAGCCGGTTTCACATTTTATGCGATCGTATTGGTTAATGCCTTCGGTTCTCTGCGTCGCAGCCTCGCTTCGCCTCAGTGGATGGGCAGCATAACGTATACCGCAGTTCTCGTCTTAAATTATTAGCCGAGGATTACAGTCTTCCAATACATTTATCTCTTTTCATTTCAGTTTAAAAAGTAATGCACGACTATTTTCTTTTTATTTTATCTTGCGTAATCAAAATTAATCTACTATCAAATCTACGAACGACTTAGTGTTATCGTACCAAATATCAGCATTTCTCATTTGTTGTGTTAAAGAAAGCCTTTTTTGCGGACTGACATTCGATTAAGCAATAAAAAAATGTGTTCACAAGTATTTGTACGAAGCGCAAATCAGCTTTCGTTGACATAGTACACATTAGTATAAAACATGTTACGGTTTGATGTTCTCAGCAAGCAGGTTGTCACAACGGGGTGTAAAGTTGTTACGGCCCATCATTATTACAAACAATACTATATATTTATATTATCATTGTTATTATTTTTTACTTACACAACCAAATATCAGTGTTCTTGTTATGAGATTGCCGGTCTTGTGCATGGAAATTAAATAAGTACTACCAGAAAGGTTTTATATGAAATAGCGTGGATTATTTAAAAGAAAACTTGAACTAAATACATCTATTAATTTAAAAGTCGATTGCTTCGACGTACAATTCACTCGAATTCAGTAGACACGGGTGATTTCTTATTTGGATATAAAATTAAAGCATCGTATACTGCAATAGGTTAAGGCTTTTTAAGGCAAAAAATAATAAAAAGCACTATATGATGCAGTTATTATGAAATGTTTTCTTCAAAATAATTTTGTTTTAAATACTTTATTATTTGTATGTTAATAGAATTCTTAAATTAACTTCTACTTTAATAACCAAACCACATCTCTCGTTTGGAAATTAACATAACTTGTAGTACCTTTGAATTCTGTACATACGACCGGATAATTTAACATTTTGTTTACGAATCTTATAGGAGCAAGAATGTAGGAAGTTTAATAGTTATCCAGGAAAATCTTTTGTAAAGCAATACGAAAATTGATATTAGACTAAGAGTAAATTTTAAGATGTAAAACATACTTTCAATTATCACATGGGGCAGTGTTTTACACCTTGTTTAAATTTACGTCATAATGTTTGCACTATTTTTACAATTATACTGTCTGTATCTTGGATGTTTAGTATAATCTTTGTAATAAAAAGGACGGATGACACAACATTGTCAATGGCAATTTGACATCTCAATGTTCTGGCACGTGATCCAAGAACGTAGTTCTAATTTATGATTAAGTATAGTGAAGTAATTGTTTAGAACTTGCTTCTTCCGCAAGAGCAATAATTACACAAGTATCTTTGTTACATCTATACGTTGCTGTTAATACGGTGTCATCGGTATTAGGGAACACGTTTCTTATGAAATGTGTGCGTGGTGGTGCCGGTCGGTGTTAGAGCCTGCGACTCGGCGGTGTCAAATTGTCGCTCCAGGAACTATATATGAGTACTTGTTAAGCTTTTCTAAATATGTAATCCCAAAGAAACAATAGGAATTTTGAACAAACGTTATATGCTTTACGCTTAAAAACTACAGTCTTTATTATGTTGTATCAAATATAATATGTATGCCCATGTAACCAATATAATAGTCATAGTGAAAATGATGTAATAAATAATCGAAATACTTGATGTTGTAGTGTATGGAACTTAAGCCCCGGATCATTTCGGGTATAGGTATTATTATAAACTAGTCTTAAACATTTACGCCCGGGCGCCTGTCACGAGCAGATGTATTTTTAAGCTAAACTGCTAACAAACGAACTAAATAAGATCTGATAAGGAAACCTTAGTATTTCTCCTTCGCAATCGAAAGTTTCAGTGTAGCTACGAATTTGGCGAACCAGTATAAATATATTCAGTGCCTAAAAGAACCTCTGGGAAATGAAAAAAAAAACAAACAAAATGTGAAATTATTTAAGCATTTCAGAAATTACAAACTTTGATTAATCATAAGGGTTTATTTTTATTTAATTCTTCGAATGTATTCTTTAGACAACTATCTATGCCAAATGTTTATACAGCACTGTACATTTTTGAAAATTGTGATTAAACCAATGTACACCATCATTTTCGCATTATCCCTTGATTTATTGTACAGCTACGTAGCGCAATATCGTTGTATACGATAATACATCAATCACTTGGAAATTATCTCATATGAGAATCTATTTTTTGTTACTGGTATTTTGGAGGTCCCTATGTAGGTCAAAATAATCGAATTGAAAATAACTTTATTGACGCACCTTTGATGCTGTTAGGTGAAAATGTCATAGATGAAAGGGAGTGATTATTTTTTTAAAACTAGCTTTCTGCCTGATGTCTTCCCTGCGTGGTCAGATTTGAGTCTTATCTCAGGTTTGTCAGCTTTAAACTCGGTACGTGTGTGGTAAATTAAAAAAAAACACATACATTGTTATAATCTTTTTTATTACAAAACGTAAAAATAATCTATCGCTATCATATTGGGAAAACCCATTTAATGTACAGACAACAGTAGGTCAACGTATACGAATCTGTCGAATTTTACCAATCAAACATTAACCTACCGCCATTGCGATAAGGTTGAAAATCGATTGCAGAAATTTGACAGATTGTGGTAACTTGATGTGCTGTCGTCTGTACAGAGGTCATCCGGGTTAACGGACTGTCACAGTTCTCTTACGTTCGTTATACAATATTTTTTATCAAATTTACGATTCATGGACACTATAATAACCAGGCGGTTCTAACGAAAAACGTTATCACAATGTTTTAATATTATGCAAGAAGTGTGTTATCCTAGAAACATGCTAAGAATTGTTTGAGATCTTAACTTTTTTGCAATTTGATCGAATTTCGCACACTTGATGAAATATGTACATGTTCAAGATTTATTTACGTGTTTAGTTGTTTACTAGTAAAACAACTTATGGAAGGGGAAAGTATGATTCGTTTAATACACATGTCGCATTATCAATTTTCACAGTATAACACACTATGACTAAATCTAAATCTAGAGGCAGGATGATGTTGATTAGATTAATAAAATCTAACATTAAACAAGTTGTCGTCGAGACGATGAAATATATCTTCTTTATACAGTCAAACATGTTCCTAACAATGTACTTAGCCTATAAACATTCAACCTTTTTATCTGCATAATCCAACAACCTATAGACATTGTTTTTTTTAAATACTTCACCGTAGAATGTTAACATAAATCCAGCACAGCGCTTTCCAACTTATTCTAAAATAATACCTTTTTGTTTCTCAACTTATTACGATTTGTATTACACTTTTATTAAAAAAATATTTAAAATTTTTGACTGAATGCTTTTCGATTAACTTAAGTCTATAAATTATCTTTTAATAATATACCATACCCACAAGGCAATACCGAGGCCTTAGGCCATGTTTTTTTATCGAAGCAAAATGTTATTTGATGATAAATTTTAATTTGAGATAACTTACTTTAAATTTGAAACATCTAACAGTGCCTAGGAGAGTCGGGGTAACAGTGCCGTCAAATGGGACGAAACCTTCTCTATTTTGTCCGTGGACTTTCTTTCTGTTAAAGCAGTGTGTATGCAGCATAATATGTGTACCATCGGTATTATTAATTGTTCCCTATGATTTCCATCTTCGTTTCACATCTGCCATGCTTCGTTCACTATTTTTATCTTACTCATTATTGACTGTGTTATTTTTTGCAACCGTCGGAAGCATAGCCGTTGAGTCCACCGCGCTTGTTCTATTTTGAAAGTACTCGTATATCTCCTCACAAGTTTTGTCTCTATAATGGTTTTCATGATCATAGTGAGTCCAGTTTTGTATAGCCCTATAAAGATTAGTACCAGGACTTTGCGAAGACTGAAGATCTTTAGCACCGAGAACATGATAATCGGGGTGCAAATAGCCGTACTCTACTCCTAAATCGAGCAGCATTTTTGCTCTCTCTAGTTGTTTTTCGGTCACCTTTGAGTACGATGGCAAGCCTTCGCGGTAGTCACCTGTAATTGATAAAGCAGGTATAAATTTATCTGCGGCTATTATTTAGATTTCCGAATTAATGTTCGTTGCAATGCAAGCCACACACCGCTAAGTAAAGCAGGCCGCACACCAGGCATACATTTGTAACTCGATAATTGTAGCGCCACATTTGAAGCAGGACACATTTAACGCCCCCATATATTTGTTCGTGAGCACGCACACCTGGGAAACATTTGTAGCGGGTGCACTTTGTAGCGAGATGGTGTCCGCGCCACACGAATTGAAGATCGAACACGTTCGTTATTTGTGTCGTGTTGCTTGGTAAAAATGAAAGACAACATTGAGTTTTATGTTGAGTTTATTGCAGAGGTTGAAAAAAACCCTATATTATACAATCATACGCTCAATGATTATAGTAACAGACGGATTACTGAAATTATTTGGACTAAGATTGGAGAAAAATTCAATGAAAAGAGTAAGTAGGTACCTTTTGTAAATAAAAAAAATCGTACTACACCGTGTAATTATTTTGCCATGACACCAGTCCGTATGGTTTTAAGAAGTAATTACACAAATATTCTCGATTTTCTGTAGCATCGTTATTCGGTCTCCCTTGATTTATATGATTGGTGCCACGCTACAAATGTGCGTCTAATGTGCGCATATACAATACATTTGTAGTAAGTTGAATTGTAGCGCAATGATTGTGGCGACACAAATGTTCGATGCGTGTAGCATGTGGCGCTGGTGTGCGGCCTGCTTAAGTATTCTAGATAAGAGTCCGAATAGAATGATGTGGGACCGAGAACTTCATTATTTACGCGTACTTAGTGTTCAGATAATACATACACACATACATAAATTAATATCAATGACTTCAAAAATGCTCATATTGCTTACCTATGAAACCTATACCAAGAGAGCAGCGATTGTAGAACTGGGTGTGTGCACCGATTACATTCCATCCTCGCCCCACATAAACTCTTCCTTCGTTCCCAATCAAGAAATTGTACCTGGAATGTCAAGATATCTAGGGATGTCAAAATGCTTTAGTAGCGTGTAATAAGTATGTTGAAAGATTGGAAGTTGAAACAATGTATGATTAATACAACGAGGGAAAAGAAGCTACTGAAAACTTAAAAGTTTATAGCTTTTCCGTCACATTAACAGCAATAACAATTTCATACTATCTACATTTGGCAGTATACTATAAAGTCAGCTTCATAAAGCTTAACTATGACAACTAGGACCAGTAAAGTTATATCTATACTAATATATAAATAATAAATATATAAAGATGAAAGATTTATTTGTTTTTTGTAACGAATAGGCTCCGGGTCTGCTGAACCGATTCGGATCATTCTTTCACTATTGGGAAGTTACATTATCGCCGAGTAACATATTCGGGTACGAGCAGTATTTCCCACGGGATGCGAGTGAAACCGCGGGAAAAAGGCTAGTGATAGATGTGTTTCGCAAAAGGCGCTCGCTGCATTTAAAACACTTAAAAAGACCAGGAAAGGCGAAACAGGTTCGATAAACAAGAATTAATTATTGAGGATTTACTTACGGAAGGTCATAACGAAAATTTTTGATGAAATAACCTTGCAGATTTCTCATCTCAGCGGCACAGTTCTTGAACAGCGTGCATTCTGGACTGACTGTGTGGGCGATAATGACCAGCCTCAGAGGATCGAATCTTTGAATTGTATCGCCATCGTTGACAAATTCCGGAGCTAGCCACATTTCTCGAGTTATGTACCATTCATGGGGAGCTGTGAACAACACATCAAATCTATACTTATGATAAATCTGTAGAGGTCAATTCTGTACATAAAATGTATTTCCAAAATTATTAGGGATCGAAACTGATGGCGAAAATGCTATCAGCAACATTTTTGTCTGTTTGTATAACCGTTATGGAACCGAAAAACTACTCTACGGATTTTAACGAAACTTGGTACAATTATTATTTATACTCCTGAGCTGGTTATAATAAACTTTTCATTACGCTACAATCAATGGGAGCAGAGCAGTGAAGGGTAATGTTGGGAAAACTGGAGAAGTTAGGTACTCCTCGGGTTATTAACAGCAGACGTTTCAGATCGTTGATTATAACGGCCCGTTGTCGCTGGCATAAGCGACATGATCCGCGTACGAAGTCGCTGGCAGAAGTTAGTTAATAATATAATGGCATCGGCATCCATATGTACCGATTTCACGTTAACTGCACGCTGACCGTCAGCGCTGCCAACCGAAAATGTATGGAATTGTAGGAAGCGTTTTTGAATAACGACGGGGATGATGTTCATACAAACTACGCGCGTAGCTATCAACGCCGATGATCAGCGTGACTTTCAAATCAGCTTTAGAAAGTTCTGTGGTGGCAATTTTTATAGTGTAAGTAGGTATATGAATAGTGGTGGTTCCAGGATTTACTGGCTGATTTTGGTGGAGACAGCATAACTCTCAGAGTGAGACCGTTAGACCCTTTCATTGCAGTCGGTTATAAAGAGGCTCATTATCTATAAGGATATCTTGAGAACAGTCGTCCCTGCGCTCGTTATCAAGTATTTGCTTTTGATTTCTGAGAATCGGTAAGCCGCCTTTCAGTCTTTACTCAGCTGATGTAGTTACTTTGGTAATCAGTTCAGTTTAGTAAAGCCCTTTGTCCCAGCCAGTAATCACTTAAAAAGACCCAGTGAATCTGATTCTCTCGTTAGTCGTACGGGCGAGAGCAAACAATTAACAACTACTAATAGAACAAAAAAAAACGGGCGACGATGACGGCTGAAATGTACTGTAATGTATGGTAGCTAAGTACGAGTGATAAAATCCGCAAGTGTGAAAGCGCTCGTAGCACTCCATTCCAGCTTTTACCCGGATGTTTTCCGCCCGAAAATCGTTTCCCAGGGAGCTCTAAAGGCATCTTAAGGTTTATATAGGTGATTGTACCGATTATAATCTTAATCTATGCTGAAGAGTTTGTTTGTTTGTTTGTACGCGCTAATCTCAGGAACCACTGGCCCGATTTGAAAAAAAACTTTCAGTGTTAGATATCCCATTTATCGAGTAACGCTATAGGCTACTTTTTATCCGGGTGCGTGGAATAATTTCCATGGGACGCGGCTGAAACCGCTGACGGAAGCTGGTTACAAAATTAATAATAGCTATAGACTATACAAGATACAGCGCTGATGCCAGTAAGCAAACATCGACATACCAGTTTCATTAGTTTTTCGGATTTATAGCAAGTTTTTCTTACCTACGTCCACAACGGAGTCGACAGTCCTCTTGGCTATAACGGTGAAATATACGATTAGAAGAACGCAGACAACGAGAACTATTAACGCAGCTGCGCAGGACAGTCTTTCTGCTTTCGTTGTACTTTTCGCTATGTCCCAGAGATATCTCGGGAGAGGTAAGTCTGGAATGAAAAAGGTAAAAATAATTTCTTGGTGTTGTACAGACAGCACATCAAGTTACCACAATCTGTTAAATGACTGCAATGGATTTTCAACCTTATCACAATAGTGGTAGGTTAATGTTTGACTGGTAAAATTTGACAGATTGGGGTACCGTGACTTGCTGTTTTCTGGACATACCATATATTTTAAAGTATCCATGTATTTTAAATTAGCCAGTGTTATATTCGATATGCCTTTTGTTGTTCGCCTGTGTTTATTCGAAAACTATAGTTTGGTTTGTTGATTGTTCTGGAAATCAATGCTATAAACAGTATCTATTTAAGTATGTGTATACATTGGTCAGATTAGAGTTTCATGTGCTACAACGAAAACTACTTAGGTTGGGTTGCTCAATTTAACTTTAACGGTAACCAAACCGGAAATAATGGCCTCCCATTGACTTTTGGTTCGGTTAAGGTTATAGTGAAATGGAACAACTCACCCTAAATCTTATAGAGGCAGATAAACAGTCCTACGCCAGTGAAGACAACAAAATATATAGATCTATTTCTGGTCATGTTCAATACCTACCCGCATAAATAAAATTTTGGAAGATCGTCGCTAGGCACTAAAGTGTAGCTAAACTTCGCACTTCAATTATATCTGTCAGTATTATTTGCAATAATTGTACGGGCTTCAGCATTGTTATCAATTGTAGTATCTGTCACAATTCACAAAGGCTAATAAATATGTACCTACCTATGTACTCGTATGTACTTACTATATCACATGTTTCACAGTGTTATGCGCTGAATTTGTATCAGCAGAATTTAAGCATTGCTGAAATATAGGTAGCTATTTATAAATTATTTATGAAATAAAATTAAAAAGCCGGAAAAACAGGCTCGTGATAGATAGGTCGTGGTCGAACTGATCGACCTTTGATTCTTTGTGAGGAAGAGGTATGTTGGTTGGAGGTATGTTAGTTTGGTAATAGGTATGTTGCCTACTTTATGAACAGAATATTATTTAATCTCCTAAAGTAGCTAACTCTTAAATTTTCTGAGACGTTACAGCCGAGAAAATATTCTATAACAAGAGTTAACCAGAATGACAATAAAAGTTTTAATGCCCAATTACGGGATAACCTAACAAGTTTGGGGGGCGATCAGAAGATGGTTTCGTTTACACTAACTGTTAGGGGTCAGAATGAACATTCCATTTAGGGGCTGGGTAAGGGGAGCTTTTAAGTAAAGGACCCCATACTTACATGGCAGTAGGTATAGGGGATCTTGGTGGAATTGGGACAATAACAGACTGAAAACATTTGCACTACATTGGATAACTTTAATGGATGCCTACAGATAGGTACCTATAGCCAGAAGTTTGAATAGGTAACTGAAAACTAAAATCTAAAATAATAATTGAATTTTCCAGCGACCGACAGCAAAATAACCTAGTGGAACCCAAAACCACCTTTACCTATTGAAAGATTATTTTAAAGTGCTTGGTTCTGCAGAGCAATGTAAAGTTGAACAAATGACACTTTCTTTGGTGATATTTACACCATCCATGTCTTTGTACTCGAAGATATCTACTATTATCTTGAACAGGGCAATTCGTATATGACTCAAACCTGAACTAAATCCTGTAGCCTGGTGCCGGACCAATGGCCAGGCTTTATGTAAATATAGATAGGCCTGCTAGTTTTGGAAGAAAATTAAACTTTTTGACGGGGACACCTTATGGACACCTGTAAATTGGCACACAACAAAGTATGTAGAGTCATTCGGGTCAACTGGGCGCACTTTTGCCTTTAAAACATAATAGCAAACAAACTATAAGGATTGGCATAATAAAAATATAGTTTTTGGAAGACTTATTTATTACACTTTAATGGAAGATACATATAATACCAGTAAGTAATTTGGTTTTATTTATATAAAGGTATTTCTAGACAAAGTCGGAATGCGTATACTTGACCCTATATTTGGGTAAATGTGCGCACGTCTGTAGGGTAAGTGGACGCTATTGGGGTAAGCATACGCAATACCTAGATTGACAAAATTATAAATGCTTTTCGAGCAAAAAATAAATCAAAATGCAA
>NWSH02000323.1:9519315-9584231 GCA_002382865.2 Heliothis virescens
TTTTTTTTATAAAAAAAGCAAAACTTATTCAATTACCAAATTAGTTTTTGGTTCGAGGGGCAAGTGTACGCATGCGCTTACTTACCCGCGCACACTTTCCCGAGGAAGCCAAATTTTAAAACTTCGTTCACCCACTCTCAAGGACAAAACATAACCTACGTTTTCTTACGCAAATATCTGCACAAATATATACTTAACCAATGAGTATTGGACTTACCGTTGCTGTTACAGTAACTGGCATGTAATAATGTTTTCCAAAACACAAAAAACTTGCAATTAAACTGACAAATGTAGCTTTTTGATTTTTGACAAATGAGAACACGCCGCACGAGTCAACTGTTTATCGGAACTAAACAGTGACTCCAGCGCCACAAATTCACCCGAACACGGACCCCACCCCCCGCCCCCCTTACCGAAGATACAGTCGATTCGCACACTTACCCACTGCGCTCGGTTACCCCGAATGACTCTAGGTATCCGTTGACAACTCGTAATAAAATAAAACCAATTTAGAATAATAAAAAAGCATTTTTTTACAAATTAGGAAATTTATTTTCTAAGCAATGACAATAGGGAAATTTGGTCATCGTTTCTTACTCTAATTATTATATTAAACTTTAAAGCTTCCGCTAAACCATTTACTTGGTGAACCAATATTTCATAATGTGTAGAATTAAAATAGGTACCTATATACCGACCTGTACAACTTCGTAAGAGCTATAATAGGCCTATTTGAAATAAAAAAAAATGAGTTTTTTTTGGGTTTTGCATTTTTGTATTAGGCTAATACCTAACTATACAATTAAATTTTTGCAAAAAAAATTGCTAATATGTAGCCTAATACACAATACACACAAAATAGCCTAATCAACATGACTTTCACACATTTTTACTACGTGATTATGTATATGAAGGTTCAGGTTTAGTTCTACAAAATTGGTCACGATTATAGGACATATATTTATAAATGGTTTAGCATTATCCTTACATCTACAATTTTAAATGCACATCCTTATCTAAAGTTACAAATAAGGCGTATTTTTCTTATTATAATAACATTTTTATTGTTCATCTCACTAAATAACACCAGTAATCTTTCACGATTACTTATAAGCAAAGATCGGAATTTTGGATGCTATTACTATCAAAAGTATGGATATGACCTAAAATTCGTTATTTTACTATTATTTATATATTTTTTTTTCCCGGGATTTAAATTCTCGGGGATTATACGTTTCATAGGTATAAAGTCAGATACAAAAACAATCAAAGAAAACAACAATTCGTTACGCGCGTTTTTAAAATATGCAAAATTAAATGTATATTTTTCAATATTTCTGAGAGATTTTCTTAATATTTTTTTCCGTAAGAACCTTCTCCTAATAATAAGAAATACAACAAAAAAAGAATTTCTGAAATCGGTCCAGCCATTCACACGTGATGCCGTGACAAAGGAAAACGGGTTTCATTTTTATATATATAGAAGAAATGCTTACATTCATCTATTTGATGACTTTTAAAAAAGAATAAATAAATAAATAATATGTAAAAAACGCGATTTTAATTTTTTTTAATGCTAAACACAATTACCAGAATCAATTACTTAAAATCCCGGGAACATGGTCATATCCATATTAGTGATATCATCTCAAATAGCATCCAAGTTCCGATCACTGCTTATAAGACAGTCTTTCTAATAAGTACCTAAATATTAATTCACAATACAATCTTCAGTGTCGCAGACATAAGCTTTTATTGGCAGGGTTCCAGTGTTCGAAGGTGTGCAATTGGTCCACGAGATGTACGCCCGGGGTCTTTACATAACCTTGTACCTGACACTGACCGAATAGTGTATAGTCTGGCCTCAGCACTTGTTTCCTCACCAGCTCCTCAATAAGTATCTTGACATGATCGAACTGAATCTGTGACGGTTTTGCTGTCATGAAGTCTCCCATAAACATTATGCTTATACTAACTGTATTCCATGACCTAGCCATCACTCCTAAAACATTTGCTCCTCTGCCTTCGAATATTAATCCGTCGCCGCCAACGAGGAAGTTTGGGCCAATGTCAATCCATCCTCGCCGTTGGTGATCCCTTTGTATTTCTAACACATCTTTTATACAAGAGTATTTTTCGGTGCACGCATCCATAGCAGAATGGCCGATGAGAACAAACGGCACAGGTAGATTTAGTAGGTCTATGCCATAATCAGGCATCGCTTGCCAAGCAGCCCGCCGCAGGTACCACGTCTCGTTTAGATCTAGCCAAATAAAAAATGTATTTTACTGATCAATTATGAGTGTCTATTAAGTTATGATTTGTTAGTAAAAAAATGTTATTTTCGTTTAATAATTCTTTAAAGGGCTGCCTGTATGAAGGCTGATATTTTTTTATGTAAATAAGTATATTTGAAGATCAGTGGCAGAAAAAAATCATTACCTAGGTCTAGTCGTATTGCCTGTTTAGCCAGTGCATAGTGGAAGATGAAGAAAGTGAGGCCAGAAGCGACTACGAAGGCCCAGCACACAAACACCGCGATGCTACAGCGGAGCCTCTTCGCGTTCTGAGGGGAGACCAGCTCTAGGCCCAGTAACCGGCCTGAAACATTACGGCACTCATTTAACATACATTGCCCGTTTACAAAAAAGCATGGCTGAGCGAGCATAATGTAACTTTGATAGACAAGGTAAACTGCACGAGAAAGATTTTATAGCAGACTATAGCTATAGACCTAAAATTCTAGTAAGTATTCAGCGGAGAAAGCTATATGTATGCAGCTCTAGAAGATTGAAGGCAATAGGATACATTATCTAATACCTGCCATTCTTATTTCCTAAACTATTCTACAAGGTATAAGAATTGTACCGAGACGACTTTACATAAGTAACTACCTATGTCAAAAATAGTAGAATAAACTTTCCGCGCCCGTATGTAAAGTAGCCTACTTAAGCATGTCTTTTCTCCGGCTCAAGATTCTTTGTACAGAAGACAGCTCATCAAGTTACCACAGTCTGTCAACTTTCTGCGATAGATTTTCAACCTTATCACAATAGTGGAAGATTAATGTTCGATTGGTAAAATTTGACAGATTTGGGTACACTGACTTGCAGTCGACTGTACCTCCGGAGGGACGAAGTTACTTTCCATTTTTTATAATATTAGAAAACAGTTTGCCACGTATTTTGTTGAATGATTTGTTAAAAATCTGGCGACCTCTCGCTAGAATATTTTTTCCTAAGTAAATGAAGCTAGTGAGTGATATTTGTTTTAATGTGGGTGGCCTCATACCGACCGTCATACCTAATGATTATTTGGCAAATAAGATTGCGGTATACTGTCAGCTTAAGCTAATTACCAAGGCTTTGAGGCTTTGCAAAAATTTTAACTCCAAAGTTCAAGTCTTTAACTATGAAATATATGTAGAATCACTGACTACCATAATCCTAGTATCTACTGTAACTGAAATATTTAAACTGATGTCACAAATATTCCCTGGGTTGTTTTTTAGGCAAGTCGTAAACGTTTTTTGAAATTATAGGCTGATTAGATTAGAATTTTTCACGCCAAAATTTCAACAATGTAACAGACACAACACACACGTAACACATTTGTAATAGATTATAGGTATTTATTAGGTATACCTTGAGCTTGCCCTTATTCTTTAAGCCATTCTTTAGCCATATCAAAAGGATGTCACGCTGACTACTTTCTAGTACTTAGTCCTAATAACTAGATTATGTATAAGGTATGTATTATGTATTATATTATCCTATGACCGCGACGCCTAAGAGTGATAAGGTGTAAAAACTTAACCTTTCAAGAGGAAAAATATTATGAACTCAGCGTTTTCTCTCCAGAAAAGCTATAAAAAATAAGTAAACTAAAATCACACTAAAATACGCAACTGGACGCAAATTGCGAGACAACGTTACTGATCGCATGCACTACCATTATTTCGAACTGTGTGGGTTTTAAGGCAAATAGCAAGTCGTCGCATGTGCCTTATGTATTTTAAACTCGTCCTTTTCTCATATCTGACAATAGGTAATTATTATTATTAATTCATAACACATATATTTCTCGTCTTTTTGAGGATTTATAGACAGCATGGGCCAACTAAGGAACACGAAAGTAATACCGTAATAGAAGAAATTGGCCAGATATGGCAATTAAACATTTAATAAAATTAAACCGTATTTTTCATGCCACCGATCGTAAGAATAAACCACGTCAATTAAATGATTATTATTTTAAGGAAAATTGTAAAGTAAATAGGTATAGATGAACAAAATACTCATCCGCAGAGCACTACATTAATTGAACAAATAATAAATTATTTATATGACGGATAGGCTGTCGCTATGAAGTTACAGTTTGATGTTTATATTGCAGCTGTTTGCAGTTGTTTACTACAATGTTCTGTTGTGCGGCTAATAATGGCTATAAATAATTTAGTTTAGGTACAACTTATTAATTTATTACTGTTTAAACTATATATATAGCAACTTATATCAACTTCAATTCGCTTGCGAAGCTTTAAAGACGGTAAAATGCATCAACGCTTAACGTCTATGTATCTATTTGGCGTTTATAATTCGCATAATCTTTATACCTTCAGTATCAGGAAATGCTTTTACGCAAACGGGCCAATATCGTTGGCAGATAACACTCAAAAACAGGCAAATTTACTGCGAATTCGTAACATTATTACCTATGTCTTAATAAGCAACTTGCTTGTATTGTAAATTAATTACCATCACCATAATTATGATTTCCAGATAAGCTAAAAGCGATCAATGACTCGTAAAAAGTGTGATAGATAGAACTATGCAGAAAAATGGGTTGTAAGTTAATGGTTGATTTCATAATAAGTAAGTATTACTTACTGATGAGTTCCATTATAATTCCAGTTTTGGTACGAAGGTACAAAGATTCGAAAATAAACCGTTTACCTATTTATAAAAACTGTTGATGAGGTAGGTAGTCTGAAGACACTGAGTTAGCACATGTTTTCTTTGGCACATGGTTTCTTTCAAAAAAACTTCTGGTTCAAAATTCTGTTTGAAAAATCTGTTATCATGACGTGTTTTCTTATAAAACGGGACCTTATTTAAAGGTGTTACGTCACGGCGATACTCAAATCCAAAATAAATGGATTAGCGTAACACGGTTTTGACATTCAAATATTTTGAATTATTTTCCTAAAAGAAAATCGTAATTAATATGTTTTTTTAAATTCACAAACTAAATACACGCTTATTATTTATTTATAAAGAAACAAACCTAGTTGCATGAGTTTGCTAACTCTGCGGAAGCGGCGAGTGGCCACCGCTGCCACAATCCCTCGGTTGAATTCCCGAAGTTCAGTTCCCAGCAAACTAACATCCTCTCCATCTTGGTCATCACCAAACGTTTGGACTACACAACATGATTGTTTAAGTAAGTTAACGTTCATTCTAATATTTGCCTTAAACGGTTTAGAACACCGCTAAAAGTTAACAAAAATCATCAGTTTAAATACATGCGCCATCTCTTAATTTTGAAATTTGTGCAAAAATAAGAAGAACTATTTTTATTATGTCTCTACGTATTTAAATAAGTGGTTATTGGTCATTTTCTTTTGAATTAGAACGTGGTATTGCTGACATTTATCTCAATTTATCTACAGAATATTAAGTGGTATACGTCTATAAATTGTTTCGGGTATTTTGTCACCCTAATATCAATGGGAATTTGCAGACTTTATGAAAAAAATACATTGCCAAGCATGAGTAACAACTATGCGCATTCAGGTAAAGATGTGGTGCATGTATTTCAATTATCTTTTAACTATTAGAGAAGTAAGAAGGTTACAATCTTTTTAAGAGCAAGGCTGTCTATTTCTTATTTGGTTTTCAAACGCCTGTCTAATTCAAATTATAATTATGTATTTAATATAATTATATAGTAAATAGCATACACACCGTCAATGCACAACATTATTAGAAATTGAAATAATTAGACGTCAAATAAAATATGTCTATAGGGCCGCGTGAATTCAAAAAAACCGCACTACTATACTGATAGCAGACAAATTGCTCGCTGGCCTTTATTCGCAACGGTTATCATAGATAATTTCGGTAAATTACAGTGTAACGTGATAAAATATATTTATTATTAAAAAAAGAAAGTAAAACTGAACCGGCGATAACAATAGATACCTAACTAGTGCAGTTTACCTTATCAGCAATCGTAGGACACAATAATACTGCTCGCCTAATTTGATAACGTAATCAATTAAGTGTGTTAAAAATAGATTGTTCATTATGTAAACGTAATAAATTATTATGCAAATTAAATTATTCTATTTCTAAAAATATGTTCTTGTGTAGACATGCCACCTGGATTTACATTTTCTTATTAAAACTAAGATATTTTAGAGAAAAATATATTAGAAATACACTCCTAAGGAAATAAGACTAATTATTTAGGTAAGGTTAATCGGGCTATAAGTTAGTACCTTTAGAAAGGACAGTTTTTTTTTGAGATTACTTGAAGGTAATTTTACAAGTTATGTGATTAGTTAACTATGGCGTCATATACTTGTATATTTTAGGTAATATACAAAATAAGCAGCACCACTTTTCCTTACTTTGTTTACAGTTAGTAATTCTGCTAATTTCAATTCCAAAAATTACGGTTGATTATGTATTTGTTAGCTTACGTATTTGACTTTAGGGTTCCGTCGAAAGAATAAAAAAATCCCCCCCGTTGGTTTTCCGTTTCTCAGCACACATAATTTGGGGAATGTGTGAAGGTATCGTAGGTATAGTTTACACCGTAGGTGCCTGTACTGATGTCTACGGATCCTCGAAGTTGTGAATTTTTTTAATGTGTTTACGTAGGTATAAAAAATACGATTGTTTATTCAGCATTATTTTTGGTATCATCAAAGACATGGCGTGCGTTATCTTAAACTGGTTTCTGAGGTTTCAATTTGATTGTGCTAGAACTAGTTTTAAAATGTATTTTTTTTTTATCTTAATTAGACTTAATTCTGTTTTGTTATTCGAGGAAATTCTAATTTACATTAGTCAGAAATCAGAAAAGAGATATATAAAAAATATTGTTATATCTTTTGATTGCAATCAAATGTTTAGTTATCATCTTTCTTTTAAGGTTAAATTTATAAGTGTATTCATGTTCAAAATATTTATTTTATAGCAAAAGAACACACAACTTTTTTTTACATTAAAATAAATTACATTAACTATTAAACTTGGAAGTTAATAATAATATGTAAGATGATGTTACAGGGTGTCGTTATCGCTTAGCGATAAAGCCCTTGAATTGAGAAAAAAAAAAAAAAAAAAAAAACTATTAAACTTTACTTTTACCATTCTATCAGAAGAAAAGACGATTATCTCTCTACTCTTCCCACGTCTGTTACTTGTCTGGTTGGATTTAATTTTGTAGGTTTAATGTTAAATGATTATTTATGCTCTTAATTTACCTACTGTACCTGGCAAACGATATGAACAATGTTTATTTTACAAACTGTGCATTTTTTTTGTTACTTATGAACTGATTGTGTGTAACAACTAGTTGTTCCTAATGTAATTTGGATTACCTAAAATGCTATTGTAACGTACAGACGACGGCACATCAAGTTACCACAACCTGTCAAAGGACAATGGGCAAGTTGTATGGGATTTGGTACCACCTCCAACAGTAATGTGTGATATACCTATCATTAGATACGTATGTACGTGAAGAATCATAAAAACGATGGGGCTTGTCTCAACTAGTTGTCCGATCCGAGTAATTATCGAAATTGATTCAACATAAAAATAGTGTGTCATCTAAATACGCAAATGCATTATAAAGAATATGTCGCCACTATAATCACTTTAAACTCCGTTAATATATGTACAATGTAGGTACATCTTTTTATCTTTAATATGCACTTTATTATAATCTAAAGGTTTTTCAATAAACCATGGAGTCAAACTACAGACACACCATCATCAACCGATTTGACAATAGTTCAAACGTATACATATGTTTCTGTTTTTATTTTAAGGAAATCTTCTGTATGTACTCACTACTCACCTCTCCTACACTAAGAAGAACACGACAGAGTGTCCGACTCTAAACATTTACATAATAGGTTTTTAACACTGAAAGGCTTTTCAACAAATATTATATACAGTTGTGTATGAGCTGCAAAGGTTTCCACAGTCTTTTTTAATACAGTCGGTAGGCAAACGTTCTTAAACGGACCCATTCCTGTTTTTTTTTACTCTTACCGGATTTTATTCGATATTGTTTGAATTTAACTCTATGTTGATGACTTAGTGGTCTTGGCAAATTCTATTTGTCGATGTTACGCAAATTGGACAAGGATTTGAGACTAGTCGCCATAGTAAACATTTTCAACATCTACGCAATGGTACTACAATCAATACTGTTGGACGGGGTACCAAAACGCCCATCGTCCTTTCTTCAATGCATTTTCAACCTTATCGCAATTGTGGAACGTTGATGTTCGATTGGTAAAATTTCACAGATTCGCATACGTTGACCTGCTGTCGTCTGTAGGTACAATGGTTATACTGTAAGGGAGAAGGAACCTGGCCACTGTCAAAGTATCGTAAAAACGTCTGTCAAATTATACCAATCGAACATTAACATTAACATTTTTTTCAACCCTCCACTATTGTGATAAGGATGAAAATCTATCACAGAAAGACGGATTGTGGTAACTTGATGTGCTGTAGATGTAGGTACCTACTAATTCCCCCTGCAGTTTTGGCTTAATTTAGAATGTCTATGTGACGTCACAAAAGAACATGGCGGAGAACAGACGTCATGTTGCAGGTTATTTAAGTAATAAATAGTAGTAGTAGTAGTTAGTGTTCATTATAACAATAAATATTTAAAATATGAAGGAGATTGCTAGAAAGATGAAGCATGACGGTGTTCAAACCATCGTCACCATTTTATTTTGGAGTCGGTGCAGCGTGTCGTCTTCCATACTCTTAAAAGGGACGTTATCGCAATGATAACATTATTTCAAGATAATTAGGTTTCACATATCCATGCATCGTTATTTTGGCTGGCTATAGGCTGATGTCCTTCATCACAAGAACATCAGTCTAACATCTGTCTCATGTTTCATGGGGCAAAACAGACGGCCCATTTTGTTTTAAACTCTCACCGCGCCTTTTGTGCATTCGGCAGCTGTTAGCTTTCAAGGGAACACTGATTTATTTTTACTGACTGATTGCAACTGTCAATTGCACTAAAATACGGTCAGACCATACATCTGTTGAGTTTGTGACCGGTTGTGAGTTCCTGCATCTAAAGTTGTACAAACGATAGCAGGTCAACGTAAACGAATCTGTCAGATTTTACCAGTCAAACATTAACCTACCACCGTTGTGATAAGGTTGAAAATCGATTAAAGAAATTGGACAGGGTGATGTGCTGGCGTATGTACATGAAGAAAGGAATACATGAGATATTTTTCACGGTAGTTTAGGAATATGATAGGTAAATATAATATTGAATGTATGCTAAAAAGAGCATCGCCTATTTTAGATGTCGCAAACACAAGATTTTCCATTTATCGGTTCTTTTGTTTTTCCCTGAGTGACGCGGTTAAGCAGCCATCTTTGATCATTTCTTTGTTTATTTGCAATAACATTTTAAAGGTTCACAAGATGTGAACAGTGACCACGTTAGATATTTTAATCGGGTACCTGGCCCTGTAGTGTGCTTGTGCCGAATGATCTAATTGCATTTGCGCTCAATGGTTTAATAAACTTTATGTATGATGCCTTAAATTCATGGTAACATTCAAGGTAAACCGCGCCAAGGGTACCTATACTTTTGTTATAAACACTTCATATTTAAATTATCATAAAGGTGCTTATACCGTGTTGTGTACCTATATTTTAACAACTGAAGATTAGCTGCACATACCTACCTACATTTCCAGGTATCAGATGTTATTGCTAAGGCTATAAATTATGTTGAAGCAATTAATTTAGTCTGTATATAAAGTAGGTACATGCTTACTAAAATATGATCCCAATGATGTATTTATACATATAACTATACAATGCTGAAGCATTACGATTACAGTGTTCCATGATGATTATAATTCTCTTATCTACTTAAGTAGACACTGATTCAAAGAATATCGAAAAATAACAAAAAATATAATTAGCGCAAAAAATAACCAGTTATAAGTTTAATAATAAGCCATCATGTTTATTCTCAAATAATAATAAAGTCGTTCCGAGACATTCTATGACGAGCAGGAAAATATGAACAAAATATTTCGCTAAACATAATTTAGCATTGCTTCAGGATAAAATATGCATAAGAACATTAAATATAGAGGCATACAAACGTATTTTGTGGTTATCATAACAAGGTGGTGCCAATGTATATACGTTAATGTGCGCCAGCTCCGATATGTGTAAATATCGCAATATGTGTATGTGAATATGGCGAGGGGCAAACAGCGCGCTGAGGAAATCGCTTTGTTTACATTAAGTGATTATTGCTCACCTTTGACCACCTCGGTGTTGTCGACGTTCTGCGTGACCGACACGAACTTGGGCCCGATGTGGAGCCCGGTGGACTTGGTGACGTTGATGTTGGTGACGCCGGGCTGCGCGCGCGCCGCCGCCTCGATCACCCGGTCGTCCAGCACCACCACCTCCGAGCTGCCCCCCGCCCTGCCCGACACCACCTCGTGTCCCCGCCGCCCATTCCGCGGGCTCTCCTCACTCCACATTATCCACGAAAACTATTCACAGAATTGTGTGACGGACGTGGAAATCCCGGCCACAACAGCGTGACGTAATGTGATGATTAACTTGTCAGACGTCGTTTCGCTCCGTTGTCTGCAGCGCGACTAACTTCGCGGCTTTGCATGCGGCGGCCATTGATAAAGTTTTGCAATGCAACCCATTCGCTTATCTGTATTCTACTTCGCAAAGACTCAGTTGTTGTGGTGTTTTCATTGCAATATAAAGATAAATACACATAATTATTCAAAAAAAAAAAAAAAATTCCCCGTTGGCATTGACAACATGGACAAATTTACGGGCGTCGGGCGGTCAAGGGTTCACGGTAGAGATAAGAAAACTAGACAGAGAGAGTGCAACCTGCTAGTGATAAGAATGTTTTGAGTCTTTTGAGCATCGTATTCTTTTCTTTTCACAATGGTCCTTAAAACGTTATGCTTAATAATACCTTTTGTAATACTATCTTAGTTTGGTATGCTTTTTCGCTAAAATGGGTGCACTGATTGAAAATTGTTATTTCTATAACCAGATCCTGTTTACATATTACGGCAGAACTGATCAAGTGACTACTAACAGGACTACCTACGGAGAAACATAACTGAGAGCATCAGGTAGATAGACAGGAAAATATGGCAGGTCTTTGTGCGGATACATTTTTCCGTCTATGATGTGCCCGAACCAACGCAACGACCGCTTTGCTAATTAGTGTTGTCACTAACTAACTCCAAATTAGGTCTTGTTATGTCTTTGATACTGATCCTTAGATGCTTTGGCCAGGTGACTGAACCAGCACCTGATTTGAAAGACAGTTGTCCACACATCGCGTGTGAAGATTTCTGTTTTCAAAACTCTACTGCTCTGCTCTGCTCCTGATAAATGTATTATCAGGAGCATTATTATTCATCATCAGGAACATTATAAAATTCATAAATGCAAGGGCTCATGTAAGAAATATTTGAAAATTAATTCAATACTGAGTCATAAGTACACAGGTCAACAAGAGGAAAACAAAGTTTGTACTCATAAATTTATCCTCGCTTGAGGATATTGAGGAGTGTCAAAGTAATAGCCACACGGGTCTATTGAACATAAGGTATAAGGTTAAGGAATTCATGGTGAAGTCAGACCGAAGGTTGATCTCAGTTCCTTCGTGTTTCGGATGACACATCAAATTGACGCGTCCTGCGGTTGTTATTTGGATATCTGGCAATAAGAAACCAGAAAGTTTGACAACCAGTCTTGCCAATGGTTTATCCGGACAACTGGCCTATGGAGGCTAGATAGGTAGTCGCTCCATCTATCCTATAATTTGTGAGTAAAAGTTTGGTGAAGACTACCTGTTATATATTTAAATATTTTATTTTCTCAGATGTCGTAATTCATTAAGGATGACATGAAAAACCAAAATGTACAATTGGACAAGGAAATCTCGCGTGTCATCCTCCGGTGTATCTGACTTTCTAACGTTACACGCACTTAAAATTATACAAACATACCTATACTTTACGTAGCACAAAACATACAAAGTAAAACAACGCGTCTATTTGATTACAGTGAGTCGAGGGGATCGAGTATAAGATCATCCACTCGTTACGGAGAATAGTAACTGTACTAATTTAATTGTGGGCTTAGCGGTGACGGTCATGTTAACCGATAAATTGTCGCTAAGAATGAGTCTTATCAGGAAACTCAAGGTCATCCATACAGCAATAAAGAGGAGAGTCTTCGAGGTCAAAATAAACATGAAGCAGTAGAAGAACTAAAGTCACTTATGTATTCGAAAGACCTGAAGAATTGCAAAGTCGAAGTTGCATTGGGCAGGGCACGTAGCTCGCAGAACGCAGAAGATAGCGTGGCCAAGCCCTACTGGATGGAAGATCTCGCCAAGGTCGCCGAGAAACACTCAATAAGGGTCGTAGAAAACCTGCAAAATAGCTAAGTGGTGGCCTTCGTCCAGCATCTTCTGGACGTCCTTCAGATAAAACGACGACCAATTGTTCCTTATAAATAAATACTTACTTATTTATTAGTTTGCGAATGTTTTAATGTAGGTACAGACGCCAGCCCATAAACCAACCTTAATCGCTCAAATTTCTTAAATAAATTTTCAACCTTATTGCAATAGTGGAAGGTTAATTTTCGATTGGTAATATTTGATGGTTCGGTAGGTTGACCTGCTGTCGTCTGTACCTATTGTGTTATGATTGTTCTGATGTCCTTCAGAGGCAATGTCCAGGAAGTATTCCTAAGAATTTAATTTTAGTTTATCCCATAACTAACATATAGATATGTATAATAAGGTTTATCCTCATTGATTGGTCATTCAATTAACAGATATGACCTTCAACGAAGAGACAGTCGCCCACGTATATAATAATAAGATGGTCGCATTGCTATGCTATAGCGAGCGAATGAGTGTGCTTGCTTCTAAGTGTGCATATTGTACCCTTGAAAGTCTTTAAGACATTCACACACATTTACAGTAGATTAGTAGTTTTCTTTTTTTTACAAAATTTTGCGCAAGCGCTTACTGTAGTAAGTCTATCTGCCATGCGATTCTCTAACTGACACATCATAGATGACAACAACGACGAACTCACAAATGACAAGCTTTTCGGTTTGAAGGATAAAATCGAAGGCGAAGTCGTCGTTGTCGTCGAAGGCGAGGATGATTTTTCATACATTTGGAACCATATTTTAGTTCTATGTCGCGCCGTCAACATCGTTGAAGCGCTGCGATCGCGCACTTATAGATGTTGCAACGATGATTTCTTGGTTGTAAAGATGTTTCGCGTTAGAGAATCACCCCCCAGATGCTTAATTCTTGGTTCGTCATAAGAACGGTCTATAAGTCAGCGGGAATTTTACTATAAAGAGCCAGTTTCAGAGGTGTCATATGAATTTCTAGATAGTTAACTGGAGGATAATATCATACAAAAGTAGTCAAAATTAAAAACATTTGTATGGCATCATCTCTAAAATAGTTACATAGTATTTTATCAGGAACCCCTGAAACTGACCTATTAACTGCGGAAATCAATATTCTGTCTATCTCTGGATTTGCTTACTAGTGATAGAATTTTGACATTAGCCCCATACAAGTAATGTCAAATTCCTATCCCTGGTAAGCAAATCCAGAGTTAGATAGGTTATTGGGAACGGCCGTAAGTTAACATTAGACATGAGGCATAATACTATCAATCACGGGAATAACACATACGCCACAGAGTAATTTTCGATGTCTTTTGTTTAACTCCTTCTTCAGTTCTCACAATTTAAATATTACCCGAAAAACTTTTTAAGTAATGTAAAAAGCAATATTTTGGACAACATTTTAATGACCTGGTTTTTATTAGGTAAACGATTAAAAGGTAAATATTATTTATTTGAAAATGAAAAAAAGCATTGCTGATTGTTAAATTATTTTATGTCAATTGATTATGTCCGAATATATATTTGAAAGCTAAACAATATCATCAAATGCACTAATCAATGCAATTTGAAATCGTTAGACGTAAGTGGAACAGGAAAACAATAGCGTAAAAAGAAAAAATGCTGTTCTTTATCACCATATTAAAACATTGCAAAAATACTGATTAAACGATATTTAAACTCACCATGTTATTGTCTGATTTGATACAGTACAGTGATAGCGACAAGATAAAAATTGTCCAGTGTTCAATTTAATTCCGATAAAAACTTCTGATATGAAACCAACGTATCGCTTTTTGTATTTTTCAAAATTAATTTAAGCACGCAGAACATTTCTCATTATTTATCTTGTAGGTACTTACTTACACTTTATTGTAAAAAAACTTAGTAAACGAATCTAAAATAATTTTCTGTCGTATTCTAAACATAAACATTTTCAATCATTTATTATTTAAACTCGGGATTATTTTGGACAAAGGGTAAGCATTGCCATCCAGCGTGGCAATACTGGCAATGCTGCCAGCTTTTTGGGCACGCTTCCAGTCGATAGCGGTAGGGAGGAATTTATTGACGCAGTGTAAGCTAGTTTTTAACCGATTTCAAAAAAAGGAGGAGGTTCTCAAGTCAATCTTCTTTTTTTTGTCTGTTACTCGATTTTTCGACAACGCCTGGACTGATTGAGTTCTTTTTTAGGGTTCCGTAGTAAACTAGGAACCCTTATAGTTTCGCCATGTCTGTCTGTCCGTCCGTCCGTCTGTCCGTCCGCGGATAATCTCAGAGACTGTTAGCGCTAGAAAGCTGAAATTTAGTACCAATATGTAAATCAACCACGCCGACAAAGTGCAAAAACAAAAAGTGAAAAAAAATGTTTTATTAGGGTGCCTCCCCTACACGTAAAGTAGGGCGTGATTTTTTTTTTCATTTTAACCCTAACGTGTGATATATCGTTGGATAGGTATTTTAAAATGAATAGGGGTTTACTGAAATCATTTTTTGATTATGTTAATACTTTCGGAAATAATTGCTCCAAAAGCCGAAAAATAGGCGTCCCCCCCCTCTAACTTTTGAACCGCAAGTTTAGAAAATATGAAAAAAATCTCAAAAGTAGAACTCTACATAAACTTTCGAGGAAAATTATTTTGAACGTGGTACAGACAGCAGTCTTTGAGATATAGCAATTTTTTGGAAACCGCAAATTATAACTTTGTTATTCATATATTTGTATTATGGCCGAAACATGTTTGTATTATGGCTAGTTGTAGGTAATAGATGCGTTCAGTTTTCATAGAAAATGGTACGGAACCCTTCGTGCGCGAGTCCGACTCGCACTTGGCCGGTTTTCTTTATATGCAAGGGTATGCTTGCAGTTGGGTCTCATTGTCACCAGGTCAGGATCTGATGGTGGAAACCCTGAGAAATCGAAGGTACCTCTTGAAAATTGTAGGCAAGCTTCTGGTGAAAACTTGACATTCGTATGTATATCGGATGAATCTGTATGACCGTGAAATTTGAACCTTACCTGATGATGGAGACGACAGAAAATCAAGGGTACTTCACATCAGTATAGAAACTACCAAGTGTTTGGGCTCATTTTATCCGTATTGACGAGATCTTTACACTGAAATATGTTATGACTACCATTTCAGACTTAACAATGAAGGCAATGCAGTTTAGGGAACTCCTTTGCGGTTGATAGTTTAAATATGCTATATTAGAATAATTTAGTTGAATATTTAGACAAAATTGAGTATAAACGACGCTGCCGACGTTACATGACGATATTATAATCTGTAGCTTGTGGTGTGGCTCAGACGAAGCATGACATAGAATGCAATTTATGTGAACAGAATCGAATATTATACTATTACTATCTACTTTTTTTTTAAATAGCCTTTTTTATTGTCCCACTGCTGGGCACAGGCCTCCTCTCAAATTGAGAAGGATTGAGCGTTAATCACCACGCTTGCTCAATGCATGTTGGTGATTATTTCAGACTTTATAGTCCAGGTTTCCTTAAGATGTTTTCCTTCACCTTTTATCAGCCACTGGTGTTTAAGAAATACTTAGAAAGTATATACAAACTTAGAAAAGTTGCATTGGTACTATCTACTATTATACTTCAAACTTTTTGTCGTCACAAAAGCTCAAATTCGACTTCTGCGATTTAAGAAACCATGTATCCATAGAAACTATGTATTACATACATTACACAACTTGATAGGTATATTCCAAAATCCAGTGGGACAGCATTCCGGGACAAGTTCAATGTCAGCAGCAGTACTTGGTGTTCTACTAAACACGGAATTGTTACTCGCTACTGTTCTTAAGTTAACCATGCAAATGATCCTCATTGCTGTTTAAGCTACATTCAAAATCATCATCATCTGTTGGGGCCGACTTCCAGTCTAACCGGATGTAGCTGAGAACCAGTGTTTTACATGGAGCGACTGCCTATCTGACCTCCACAACCCAGTTACCCGGGAAACCCGAAACAATGCGTAGACTGGTGTCAGATTTTTCTGGCTCTCTGAACTACCTTAACGACTGTCAAAGATGTTCAAATGACAGCCGGGACCCACCAATTTATCGTGCCTTCCGAAACACGGAAGAACTTGTTATGACAAGACGGTTTCTTCAAAATACATCAGACTAGCTATTTTTCCGCGGTTTCACCCGCGTCCTGTGGAATCTGCTCTACCTACTGATCATAACTGTACAAATGTAGCCTATGTTACTCGGGGATAATAGCTTCCCAACAGTAAAAGAAATGCTCAAATTCGGTTCAGTAGTTTCGGACCAACAAAAATGTTCCTTTCTTTATTATATTAGTATAGACAGCTGTCGGCGGACAGTTAGGTCTCTAATGAACTGTGGCTCTTTGCTTTCAGCTTCATCTTTTTTCAGTTAGCACATAATATCTTTGTCCAGGCAGTTTCAACCTAAGTACCTAAGTTATTTTCAACTATCTTTATCGCTAGAATTCATAAAATGGAACATCAATAGAGCCGAACCTTTTATCTGATTAATAAAAGCCTTGTCATTAATTTAATGCAGTGAACAAATAACGAATATGCTTGAAATACATATGATACTGAATTATAAGTTCGGTGCATCGATCACAGTTCACAGCCAATATGGCGACTGCTGATTATCAGCTGATCCTCGCTGTGAAGAGGGAAAAAAATCTTAGACTAACGGCCAATTTGACAAGTTCCAGATAAAGCTATCTGACACATAAGTAGTGCCATAGTGCCATAGAAATAATTTTAATTTTGTCAACTTTTCTATTACATGATCTGTAAGGTATCTAGAACTTTTTCTGAAACCTATGAAACTGGCCGTATAATATCTATACAAATATTATAAAGCTGAAAATTGTTTTTGGTTGAACGCGCTAATCTCAGGAACTACTGGTCCAATCTTTCAGTGTTAGATAACTCATTTATCGAGGAAGGCTATAGACTACTTTTTACCCCGGTGCGCGGAGTAATTCCCACTGGACGCGGGTGAAACCGCTGGTGGAAGCTAGTATTCCTATAATATTATACGTTATATTTCACAAACGTGAGTGAGCCGTTTTTATGTGTGAAAAATGTACACACATGCACATTGTCTTTGTATGATTTGCCAGCTTCTAAGCGCTCCTGAACTTACTCATACAAAGACGATGTGCTTGTGCGTACATTTTTCACACATAGTACGGCTCACTCATACACTCATAGCTACACTTTAACAAACATGGCTAAACCGCTTTCGTGAAAACATCATCTGTTCAAAATAATTTACCTAATTTCTACTAGAAGCAGTTTTTAAGTTAAAGAACCGTAGTTGTGTGATAATTGTCTTGCGGTAAACTTTATATTCCACCTTTTTATCGGCTAATTGTATTTATTGTATTGTATTTTGGACTCTTAGAAGATTTAACGTCATATAGTTTTTCGGCACTTTCGTCAGATACAAAGATTAACTGCCGAAGTACATAATTGGCATCACTTATTAAATCATTTGTATGATTTTAAGCAAGTCGAACAAATGTTAATAAGGCAAAAGTTTACTGATAACATGAACTTAAGTTTTCTTATTAAAACAATTGTTTACTACGATTTTTACACGTTCGATTTCCAAATTTTTTATTATTTTAAGAAAAACGGTCATTTATGTTGTCCTTGAAGTTGGCCTAAGAGCTGGAAGATGATATGATAACCCCCCGTTATAAAGTCAAAGTCAAAAATCTCGTTTATCGTATTGCATCGCGTGAGTAATTTGTGCATCGCAGATGTCTGGGACCTACCATTCAGACCCACCGTTTGTTTACACCAAGTCGACTTATCTTTATGCCAAGCGATTTTGACCGTAATTACCTTACAGTAGTGGCGATATTAAGATGTGCACCACACAATTTAGGCCTAACGAGACTTCTATTCTAACACGATGAGAATTAAGCGGTTTGCTCCTGAACAATCTAGTTATGTCCGAAAGTTTTTGGTTGCTAACATATACATACTTACATTGATTAGATAGATGTCATATTATAGATATTGCGATTATTTAAAGTATTTGACTAATGCTGATTAAGTATATTTTTTTGGTGAATTGTGTTATCGTACACGACCTACATATTAATGAATTGCAAGGAGACATTTATAGACAGAAGATAATGCAATATTTAGTACATGAATCAGTAATGTGGAGCAGGTATCGAATTAAAGCGCAATAAGAAAACAGAATAAATAATTATATAATTCTCTTAAGGATATCCGGAACTGAAGATAAATACGTAATACTTTACTTATAGTCTATCTTTGTTATCAGTAACAATCAAAAGATCTATGTTTTCTAACACCCGTCATATAAAAGGCTAAACTGAATGACATAAAAAGTAGTTTTAAGTGCGTACAGTAATAATTGGGGGAAAAACCTGTCAAAATTTAGGGAAAAATGCGATATCTATAGCCTTATCATACTATTTCCCAGGAATATTATAGATTTCTATGGGTATCTCTTAAATCTAAATAAATAACTAACTTCCTTAAACAGAGTGCTGACTATGACGTCATATTTGTTGATAGTGAAAACGAATGACCCAACATTTTGGGGCTTAAATATTTATTCTAGAAAACTGTTCAAATATTACGAATTTAACATCTTGCTTAATGATATAAGTATTATGTAGTAAAGCCGTGTGTTGCATCAGCGCCAGTTTAAGCAATGTACAAGTTTCTAAATTGAAATATTTTTGCTATTAAATTTGTATGTATAATATTTTTTTTTTTCGGTGGGAAATCATCAGAAGACCCCTCCCGCTGTGGGTGACAGTGTGAGGGAGTGTCAGACTTTTACTGACTAAAACCCACCGTGTTCCTTCGGGAGCCCTTTGTCTGCCAGGGCAGCTGTAACTCTTCGAAATATACCGCAGCACCGGCATATTCTGGCCCTAGTGGGCCCGCTGGGTTTATGTATAAATACAGTGTTGAAAAATTGAGTCAATAAATTCGACCTTTTGTGATTATAGCTTAGGTGAGTAAATAGGGATCTTTTGATTTTGAATAAAAGGCCCAAGAGTCTTATGTTCGACAGCAGGATGTTGGCCATGAGGCCCCGAAGTTCTTCAGGTTTGCTAATAAGCAATCAAACTACTGAAAATCCTCTACGTGAAGTGGGTTTGTGTTTTACGTTACGTAACTTTCCCAAAGTCCATGAAAGTCCAACACTGATAGGGATGGGAAGGAACAAGATAATCACTAAGGAAAATTCTTCGATTATTGTTTATTTCAGTATAATAAATATCGACAAGGATTAGTAGGTAAGGGTATTAAAAACCTTATCACGATTTTAATAAAATACAAGTACTTTCAATTCACTTAGGGCCTGGTATGCACGAGGTGACTTTTGCAATCGTCTATGAGCATCTGTACACAGAAATCGAATTGTATATCCATTTACACATAGAACTGTTATCTTTATCATTCCTGTAAATTAATAATAAGGGTGCTGACCCAAACGTACAGAGCCAAAACTAAAACAAATTTCTTCAATCGATTTCACCCTTATCAGACTAGCGGAAGGTTAATGTTCGGTTGGTAATTTTTTACAGATTCGGCTTGGTTGACTTGCTGTCGTCTGTACTTTCATTTTGCAGGACTCAAACTGTTTCAAGACAGGCAGGGCACGGTGCTGGAGTGATGCCGTTGCGTAGTTTCACATCAGTGCCAGTTGCGGGTCCGATGACACGGCGACATTTTACCTGCAGCGCGGCGCCAAAAGAATTATGCCCTTAGGTTTGAGACTGCGTTAAGCGGGCACGGGCGCGGTTTCCTACAAAAATGCTTCGTGCGTACCCCGCGAATGGGCTGTATGCGTGTGCGCCAGGCTCAGGTTCAGGCCTCACGCAATTTGTTCCACCACCACGACGAAACTGATTTTTTTATATCGCCCGAAGATTTTTAGAACTTTACCCAATCAGGCTTTACCTATTCGGCAGAAGCCGTGCCTTACCAGTTTGACACTACACGTCGTGTGTCTTAGCCCTTAGGTACGAAAAATAATGCATGCGATTCTCAGGTAAATCCCGCACATTTTGTTTTGTTTGTAAAGACGATCAATCTGATATGAGCTAGTATTGATTAGTCAGTAAACACCTAATATTTTTGGCGTCACGATATCTTTTCGATAGATTTACGATTAACTACACGGCAAATGTTCTAGTTATAACCAGTTTAGTATTTGGTTACTGCCTGTATTTATGATAAGTAATAAATGAGATAGCTTTCTAGGAAAACTTTAATGTGCGTACCAAAAATAACACACAGAACTCGATATCGTGACTATGCCCATTAGCAACTTTACCTACCTTATCTAATCTAGAAGGAGTATCCAGAAACTTCAACAAGTTGCTACAGTATTTTAAGAGATTTTTCAAAGGAAAATAGCATGAGAAGATAAGAAAGATCATTCCTTTGACTAAGATTTCACAATTAATATTATTTTGCCTTAGAATCAAGAAGCAAGTCAGCTATTTGTACAAGCTTTCCTCCAGGTGTAAATATACTTATGACCAGTCAGACAGAAACTGCGCACATTGTGTAGAAGTGAGTGAAAGTCGGTATGACGTCAGGCCGTGACACTGCGCATACATATTATGTACAGACGACAGCACATTAAGTTACCACAATCTGTAAAATNAATGAATTGCAAGGAGACATTTATAGACAGAAGATAATGCAATATTTAGTACATGAATCAGTAATGTGGAGCAGGTATCGAATTAAAGCGCAATAAGAAAACAGAATAAATAATTATATAATTCTCTTAAGGATATCCGGAACTGAAGATAAATACGTAATACTTTACTTATAGTCTATCTTTGTTATCAGTAACAATCAAAAGATCTATGTTTTCTAACACCCGTCATATAAAAGGCTAAACTGAATGACATAAAAAGTAGTTTTAAGTGCGTACAGTAATAATTGGGGGAAAAACCTGTCAAAATTTAGGGAAAAATGCGATATCTATAGCCTTATCATACTATTTCCCAGGAATATTATAGATTTCTATGGGTATCTCTTAAATCTAAATAAATAACTAACTTCCTTAAACAGAGTGCTGACTATGACGTCATATTTGTTGATAGTGAAAACGAATGACCCAACATTTTGGGGCTTAAATATTTATTCTAGAAAACTGTTCAAATATTACGAATTTAACATCTTGCTTAATGATATAAGTATTATGTAGTAAAGCCGTGTGTTGCATCAGCGCCAGTTTAAGCAATGTACAAGTTTCTAAATTGAAATATTTTTGCTATTAAATTTGTATGTATAATATTTTTTTTTTTCGGTGGGAAATCATCAGAAGACCCCTCCCGCTGTGGGTGACAGTGTGAGGGAGTGTCAGACTTTTACTGACTAAAACCCACCGTGTTCCTTCGGGAGCCCTTTGTCTGCCAGGGCAGCTGTAACTCTTCGAAATATACCGCAGCACCGGCATATTCTGGCCCTAGTGGGCCCGCTGGGTTTATGTATAAATACAGTGTTGAAAAATTGAGTCAATAAATTCGACCTTTTGTGATTATAGCTTAGGTGAGTAAATAGGGATCTTTTGATTTTGAATAAAAGGCCCAAGAGTCTTATGTTCGACAGCAGGATGTTGGCCATGAGGCCCCGAAGTTCTTCAGGTTTGCTAATAAGCAATCAAACTACTGAAAATCCTCTACGTGAAGTGGGTTTGTGTTTTACGTTACGTAACTTTCCCAAAGTCCATGAAAGTCCAACACTGATAGGGATGGGAAGGAACAAGATAATCACTAAGGAAAATTCTTCGATTATTGTTTATTTCAGTATAATAAATATCGACAAGGATTAGTAGGTAAGGGTATTAAAAACCTTATCACGATTTTAATAAAATACAAGTACTTTCAATTCACTTAGGGCCTGGTATGCACGAGGTGACTTTTGCAATCGTCTATGAGCATCTGTACACAGAAATCGAATTGTATATCCATTTACACATAGAACTGTTATCTTTATCATTCCTGTAAATTAATAATAAGGGTGCTGACCCAAACGTACAGAGCCAAAACTAAAACAAATTTCTTCAATCGATTTCACCCTTATCAGACTAGCGGAAGGTTAATGTTCGGTTGGTAATTTTTTACAGATTCGGCTTGGTTGACTTGCTGTCGTCTGTACTTTCATTTTGCAGGACTCAAACTGTTTCAAGACAGGCAGGGCACGGTGCTGGAGTGATGCCGTTGCGTAGTTTCACATCAGTGCCAGTTGCGGGTCCGATGACACGGCGACATTTTACCTGCAGCGCGGCGCCAAAAGAATTATGCCCTTAGGTTTGAGACTGCGTTAAGCGGGCACGGGCGCGGTTTCCTACAAAAATGCTTCGTGCGTACCCCGCGAATGGGCTGTATGCGTGTGCGCCAGGCTCAGGTTCAGGCCTCACGCAATTTGTTCCACCACCACGACGAAACTGATTTTTTTATATCGCCCGAAGATTTTTAGAACTTTACCCAATCAGGCTTTACCTATTCGGCAGAAGCCGTGCCTTACCAGTTTGACACTACACGTCGTGTGTCTTAGCCCTTAGGTACGAAAAATAATGCATGCGATTCTCAGGTAAATCCCGCACATTTTGTTTTGTTTGTAAAGACGATCAATCTGATATGAGCTAGTATTGATTAGTCAGTAAACACCTAATATTTTTGGCGTCACGATATCTTTTCGATAGATTTACGATTAACTACACGGCAAATGTTCTAGTTATAACCAGTTTAGTATTTGGTTACTGCCTGTATTTATGATAAGTAATAAATGAGATAGCTTTCTAGGAAAACTTTAATGTGCGTACCAAAAATAACACACAGAACTCGATATCGTGACTATGCCCATTAGCAACTTTACCTACCTTATCTAATCTAGAAGGAGTATCCAGAAACTTCAACAAGTTGCTACAGTATTTTAAGAGATTTTTCAAAGGAAAATAGCATGAGAAGATAAGAAAGATCATTCCTTTGACTAAGATTTCACAATTAATATTATTTTGCCTTAGAATCAAGAAGCAAGTCAGCTATTTGTACAAGCTTTCCTCCAGGTGTAAATATACTTATGACCAGTCAGACAGAAACTGCGCACATTGTGTAGAAGTGAGTGAAAGTCGGTATGACGTCAGGCCGTGACACTGCGCATACATATTATGTACAGACGACAGCACATTAAGTTACCACAATCTGTAAAATTTTCTGCGAAAGATTTTCAACCTTATCACAATAGTGGAAGGTTAATGTTCGATTGGTAAAATTTGACAGATTTGGGTGGGCTGACTTGCTGTCGACTGTACCTACAATATCTATAGATAAGTATACTCAGTTGTCGAAATGATAAGAAAAGGGGGAGACGCTTTTTAAATGACTCCTCCCCTATGGGTGGAGTGGAAAGAAGTGACTCGACACACCCTCGTCATTTTGTTACTCTTTTAAGTGAACTTATGTTGAATTCTTCAAAAAATGGGTGTCTGAGAAGTTGATACAAGAAAACCCAATCGTTGTGAGTTGAAAATTATTATGATAAAACTATAGCCCTTTTGTACCATATCTACAGCATTGCAACGCATAAAAGTACCACTAGTTAATTATAAAAATGTAGGCGCTGGACTGACGTCATTATAAAGGCGAATTCGGTCGCGAACAAAAATATGTTCCCGCATGTGTTTTCGCAAATAAGTTGCAATTTTATGGACATTTTAATTTTAGAAATATTAGCAAACAATTTGTTACTTTTTGTCAGAGCTAGTAGACCAGAAGAAACACTGGTACGAACATGCACCATGAAAGCGCGCAGTCAGTGCGTTTAATTGCAACGCTCAAAAAAGATTCGAATTTTTCTATTCGTTTAGTTGATTGTATGTTTAACCAACATTGTACTAGAACTAAATGTGTGTGACTATCCAACAAAATTAAACCCTAATCATATATTGTTGATAACCAAATATTTGTGTTATTTTTATGGGCCAACGTTATCTAGGGGATTCCCTAGAATTCGTTAATAAAATCTGGTTTGACCAAACAATTTAATGTTTATTTCATCACAAACTCATATGACATCATTAATAAAGTAGGTAACATAATATCTTATTCAAACAAAAAAAAGTATTATCTCAAAAATAGAGCAATAAATTTATTTATTATAATAGCCTTACACAACTAATACTAATTAAAATTTAATTTACATTAATATAGGCTTATATGATATTATTTATATAATTACATTTTACTGTTAATTTATCACGTGGTTGTGTTACCCTACCTACTGCATAAGCCGTGCCTATACGTGATGCCTGGACAAACGGATAGAGACAGGGTAAACTTACAAATTGTACCATAACATGGATTTTCTTATGCCAATGTAATTCTGATAATAAATAGCACATTATGAATTAGTACCTCAACAGACAATGCAGCGTTCTGTTGTTTAAACATTATGCTGAGCATTGAAACTTGGATATTATAAACTTTGAAACTCACGATAGGTTCTTCCAGTCCAACCATATGTTGCTGATATTAACTAGCAATATTCAGTTCCTTCAGTCTGTTGAGGTCCTAATAGCATGTCGTTTATGTGTATAAATACATTTTAGGATCTAACATAAATATTGAAGCATGCAGACGTACTTGTAGGCAGTCATACTAATATATTATACCTATACATAGCACTTTACTTTACCATCACGTTTAAAATTGTGAACATGGTGAATAATAACATAGAATATCATCAACCAACACACTGTGCGAATACAATTTTAAACGTATATGTGATAGGTATACATGATGCTTAATTTATCTACGTATGTATAATATTTCTATAATTAAAAAAATAATATTAATTCATTTGATCTAGTTACCTCACGATCAGATTCTCAACCGCTTTCTAAATCTATCGCAAAGGTATTTTAAAAGTTTTAATTTAATTTCCAATTACAATTTGTCTATACACAAAAGCTGTCTTATTGTGTACCTATGCGTTATAAATATAATAAAAAAATGATACACATAGCATTGAATCAAACATTTTTGGATTCATTTTTATCTCTAAGCTAACTGATTAAATTAAATGGCTATTCAAGATGGCGCTGCATTACAAACGTTGAACAGTTAATTAATGTCATGCAATTATCAACAACCAATAATAATTTATATAAATGGCAATTTTAATTTATCAAATATTTCACAGATTCACTCAGCAGTTTTATTTCCAAAGTAATAATATTGTGAGTTTAGTTTAGTTATTCGCGATAGCGGGCAGCGCCATCTAGTTACACCCCAGCCCGAAGCGTTTGTAATTTATCGTCCGAAATTGAAATAAGTTTGCAATATTGAATACGTTACGTGGTAGTATTAACAGTTTGTTGTCTTTTATTTGTCTTGTACAAATTAACAATATATTGTTCACTACCGTATTAAGTTAGATACAAAAACAAGATATTTGATGCGGTGGGCAACGTACGAAGAAAAGTATCGTAACCCCGCACGCAGAATAACCATTATAAAAAAATAACAATGCTACAAGTCCCTTTACTTAAGATTGCTCATCACATAATAATATTCATTGAATTAAGTGTATTATTGATTGTGTTTTGTCATTTTTTAAAAGTGAGCAATACCTATCGACGATAAAACTCAAGCGTGGAAATAATGGAACTATCAGATCCAGGGATTATAGAGTCATATATTTAAAAACGTGTTTTTATCTATACTGAAAAAACTGCACTTTTCTTAACTGCATTTGTTTCAGTTACCACTTCATCGTCATAAAACCAGGAAGTGAATATGAATAAGGACGAATAGGACGTTTTAAGTACAAATCACTTGCAAAAAAACGTAAGCAAAAGTTGGAGTTATCTACTGGATTAATTGATAATTAAAACATATTTGTAGTCCCTTTTTCCTGGGTTTGACTGCACATGCGATACTTTCATGTTTTTAATGTTTACTTTATGGATCATCACCGTGTGCATAATATTTCATTTCTAAATTGCCGCTTTACTTTTCTTTGATGGTCGTATTGTGTACTTGTAAGTGTAGAACATCTGAACATAAAATAATGAAAATTTCGTCCCCCGATATATGTATTTGTACCTTCAGAGTGTGAATGAGATTCATGATAATTTTAATATTTAAAGCGTGGCCCTCGCCGCGCGTTACAGCAACAAAAGTAACAATAGCAGCAAATAACTGCTTTCCGGTTTCACCTCATGTTTGTACTTGTAAAGTCTTTTAGATTTTACGCTCCACTTCCGTCTTATAATAACTTAACTATTGGATACATAAATAGCACTAATTACATTCGAGATTATAATATGGATGTCATTGTGATTGTACATACCTAAACGTATGGCAAAATTTTGTATTGCGTGTGGGGTAGCCTGGAGGTGGGAGTGAGGCTTTGTTTGAATTTGGACATCGGTTTGGAGCAGTTTGTGTTGAGGGTACGACCTGCGGCCGGGTGTTCGTCGGCTGAGGCTTACAGGTGCGTGATGATGATTTCGTCATCGATTTCGTCCTTCTCGTCGTCCTCTTCTGGCGGTTGTTTGGCGGCCTCGGCGGCTATGGCTGGGTCCTCGGCGATGGCTTTCAGACGGCGAGCCTGAGGAGCACAAACATTCACTGTCAGTCTTATGTTAACCTTTTTAACATTGCTAAGTTAATATTTCAACAGATCCACCTTCCTCTTTTGGCCAAGTTGTTATCAGAGTGCAAAAATAAGAGAAGTATGTACAAAAAAATAAACGAAGATACGCACGAATTCGATACACAGGCTCGTGATTTATGGCGAAAAATATTATTCAAATGAGCTCTTTCAAATAAATATATCGCCAACAATAGACTATTCATATGTTAATGTAATTTAGACATAAAACAAAAAGTTATGAAGCACCTAAATAAATACAGCAAATATATATTACGATAAAAAATACGAGGATCGAAATCTTACTTATAACAACCAAGATCCGATATCAATAAACCGATAAATAAGGAAGTTGGTATGGAAGTATGTCTATAACATGATCAAGTGTACATTGTGATACAGAATTTGATATCTGACAAATAGTCTTAGGCAGGGTTGTTAAAGTTAAACCTAGCAACCCAGCCTTAGAAGGTGAAGGAACGCTGTCACTCACAGTGGGAGGAGTCATCTGACGATTTTCCATCGATGTTCTACAAATTTTACAGACGCGATGTTTGAATATATGATTGTTTGTTTCTCTCTCAGGCAAAAACTACTGAATGGATTTTGATAAAACTTGACAGTAATTTAGCTTATACATCACAAACTACATTTTACTTGGGAAGCAATTCCCTCTGGACGCGGGTTAAACCGCTGACTGACGGCAGGGTACTAACCTTTCTCTTGTGCAGTATTTCGACGACGATGTATCCAGCTACTCCTATGAGGAGCATGACCATCATAACGTAGAGCTTCATTCTGGCACACAAGTGCGTGGAGTAGGCGTAAGCGATGACGAAGCCGGCAGACTCCCACAGGCGGTAGTTGGAGAATGCGGCCTCTTTGTTGCGTCTGAACAGCACACCGTACAACCCTGGAATTTAAGAGGACACTTTTTTAGTTTCATTACTTATACCACAGAATAAAGATGTAACAGTAATGAAGCTAGGCCTTGTCGTCAAAATGTTCGAAGCCGTAAGGTTTTCAATTGGTTATACTGACTTAAATGTCTTTTAAACTTTAGTTCCTATTTTGGCCAAATGCATGCAGGCGCGGTAGGTCTTGACGCGACAGTCAGTACTGACAGCACTGGTAAAGGCACATAAATGCTCGTCAATGCGCATTCATGTGTGAGTGTGGCTTAACGACCTATAGTGGGTAGTTTAACAACTGTTCGAAATATATTTAAACTGTGCTTACTACTAAACTATTATTATAAAGCTAAAGTTTTGTTTGTTGGGCTACTGGTCTGATTTAAAAAAAAAATTGTTGGTCAGTGTTGTGAAGCCCATCCATCATTTATTGAGGACGGCTATTTTTTATCCGGGTGCGCGGAGCAGTTCCCACGGGGAGCGTGTACACCGCTGATATCCGTTAGGCCTACGATTAACCATAAGATGGTAATATGTTGATCTGAAGGTGATGAACATCTATACATATAATAAAATTGTAACAACCTCATGTCTGTACATTATAGATATTAAAGAAAAACTAAGATGGGGCATGTTCATACAACCAATAGAAGCCAAAAACATGATTTAAAAAATGTTTGTCTGTCTGTCTGTCTGTCTGTCTGTTTGTTGTCCGCTTTTCACGCAAAACCTACTGGACGGATTTTGATGAAACTTTTTTTGTTATATAGCTATTAGTCCTCGCTAACATATAGGCTATCTTTTTTTTGGAAATTCGCTCTTTAAGGGGGTGAAAAGGGGGGTGTAAGTTTGTATGAAACTCCGTCAGTTTTGAAGCTAATTCGATGAAAATTAATATTTGGCCATTTGGTTAGAAATTAAGAATGACGCGATAAGGATTTTTGGAAATTCTGCCTTAACGGGGGTGAAAAAGGAGGGGTAAGTTTCTATGAAACTCCGTCAGTTTTGAAGCTAAATCGATGAAAATTTAAGCTGTTTACGTGAATTCTAAGCTTTTCTGCCCTTCGTTTTGTGACGGTTACCTGTTTAAAGAAGCATAGGTAATAATAATAACATAACTTGGGAAGAAAAATAAAAAAAAATGAAAACTGTGTTTAACCAACTTTAAGGCGGCTCCATCTATGATGTATAAATTAAATTAAATTTGACAATGCAGACGGAGTGGTAACCAATTAATTATCATTCAAATTCATAGATGGAGTTGTGCATTTTCTGTAATTAACCATGTTGTAACACAAAGTATAATAATATTTCTGTAGATATTTTAATATTGTTTTTCAGTATGCTATGCTACATAAAAATCCCGCTATATTATTATCTCGATGCAAGGAAAAATTATAGTGTTGTTTGTGTTTGTGTGTGTGCCAAATTGCAAACGACTCCCTCTAAACAATTTTTCGAATATTAACGTCAAATTTGACAATTAGCTGAGCAATTAATTATCATTTATAATCATAGATGTGCATTTTTTTATAAACAAGTCAGGCTGGGGCTTGGTAGTTTAGCTTATCTTTCAGAAATATGGTGGCATAAAAGCTACTTTGACTGTGAATAAGTACTTTTTTTTGTGCATTTTTATTCTTAAACAAATTTTAGAGGGACGTAAAACATGCAACCCCTAATGATTCTAGAAACAAGCCCAAACTCAAGGTGCAAACTGCAGTATGCTGAGCTGTCGCGATTTAAAACCATGCACACATCCAATGCTCTATCCCAGTCTCTGATAACGCACAAGTTAAGAATTTCATCTATACTTACTTAAAATAAATCTGTAGAGAGGTCAATTCTGTACATGAAATATATTTCTAAAATAATTATCGGGGGGGTGATTAGGAATCGATACTGATGCCAAAAATGCAATCAGTAGAATTGTTGTCTGTCTGTCTGTCTATCTGTATAACCGTTATAGAAACAAAAACTACTCAACGGATTTTAACGAAACTTGGTACAATTATTATTCATACTCCTGAGCAGGTTATAGTATACTTTTCATTACGCTACAATCAATAGGACCAGAGCAGTGAAGGGAAATGTTGGGAAAACGCACTATCACTGGCATAAGCGACATGATCCGCGAACGAAGTCGCTGGCAGAAGCTAGTTTAATACTAAAAATTTAAGCTGAAGAGTTTGTTTGTTTGAACACGCTAATCTTACCTGGAGCGACGTGAATAATTTCATTGTTAGATAGCCCATTCATTTATCGAGGAAGATTATTTATTTAGTTAGGCGAAGTTATTGTTTCCGGACGCGGGTGTACCTTCCATACAATACCCTTCGACATATAACCTTATATACAGCCTTTAAAAGCAGAACTAACTAAAGAGAAAAAATAATAAATAACTAAAGACAATCCAACCGAATGGACGCCCACATAATTATCGTCGTCTGAACACGACTTGATGAAATTGAGTCATGCAGATGATGCATAATTACTAATTACCTTATTAGTTGAACGACGGAATGTCTGACAAGCAATTATCTGTACTAATGGTGTAGAGCACAGATAAAACGTGTTTCATTCACGTGCTGCGCTTAAACAACTGAGAAAAACTAACTTATTGCTTCTGTAGCTAAACGTGCGCCATATATCTTTGTTTTATGATTTTATGCTACAGTCATTGACAATATTTATATTCTTCTTTACCAATATAAGAGGTTTGTTTGCACACTTAAAGCTCCAATACTACTAATCCGATTTCAAAAATTCTTTCTCTGTTGGGAAGCTACACTACCCCCGGGTGACATAGGACATATACATATTTTATCCGGGTTCGGGAAGCAGTTTCCATGGGACATGAGTGAAACCAAGGGCATCAGCTAGTGAGAAATATTTTCGAAAATGAGGAAAATCAATACACTTAGCACGCCGCAAGCCTTCACGCGATCATTTCGATTTCTCGTTTAACGACAGCTATAAAGTTCTATTTTTGAACTTAACTCCTAAACGTTTTACGGCTTTCGGATAAAGCCTCCATGGCTGGCTCGTGTTAATGTGCGTATGACTCGACCGCTTTGCATGGAATATCTACTATAGCTTGAATTTAAGAACTATGCGTTTTTCAAATGATTTTGTATGTATATTTTTCTTACATCATTATTTGTGGAGCTGGAAAAATGACCTAAACGGAATGTAGGCTCACTAAACCAAGATAGTCTGACTTTGGCCTGTAACTCGCGCAGCGGAAGAAAAGACTTCAACGAGTGCCACGTCACACATTCATTTTATAAGTTGAAGTAGCTCAAAAATGTGATCTACCATTAATTGGCCCACACAGCAAGATAAAATCTTAGTTTAAATACTCGTAAGTTACACAAAATGTATATGGCTTGTCAGAATAATAAAATAACGAATCTATAAGAATATTTTTAGGGGATATAATTCATGTTCAAAGAGTAAAAATCATTTTAGTTTTAAATATGTTATACAAAATGTGTATTCCTTGTCAAAATAATAAAATAAGAAATCTATAAGAATACCTTTAGAGGTTCATTTATGTTCAATGAGTATGGCGAGAGTAAAAGACACTTCGTAAAATATTCGTTTCTATTCTTACGGCGCAGTTAATAGCCCAATAACAATTGCGAATCGCGGCCCGAGGTATTGCAATTGCATTTCACTCGAGGCTCGTATGTATGGTTCTATATTTAAATGTATTGCAGTCACTATTGTTTATGCTATAACTATAGAAATCTGCCGTAGTTTTGCATGTGTGTTCTGTATCTTTTTGAACATACTTATATATTTTTTTTGAAGCGCGGTGGAAACCGCATTAAAGTTTAGTTCATTGCTTGAAAGACTTTGTTTGATACTCCGCTAGTGAAAGTAAATAGGTATATGTAGATATTTATAGGGCCTCGATAATATGATATGTAAAAACTTAAAGCGCTTTTGGTCTTAGAACCATTAAAGAACAATTAAAGTATCTTGTCTGTGTTCAAATAATGACTTCTTATCTTATCATTTTCTGATTTGTTGAAATTTTTATTTCGGATTAAATAGACTAATTAACGTTACATAATGCAGACGCTTCCTACTAAGCTTATTCCAGAAAAGTTTTGAAACTGTTTTATTGAAGCAAGTATCAACGAGTAAGAAATAAATCAAGAAATCCTTTATTCTAACAATGACAAAGAAAACGAATTCTTGAAGCAATAAATTGTACGGGCATTACGGTCATACATATTCATATCAAGTATATAATGTTAGCGAACATAGCATAAAAGTTACTCGTTTGTTTACAACTTAGGACGCTTACAGATGAACTTTTCGTGCGATTATGTATTTTTCGTCGATAGATAAGTCGACTAGCGCTTTCACCCGCGTTCCGTGGGAACTAAGCTATGCATCCGGATAAAAAGTAGCCGATAACCTACCTCGATAAATGGGCTATCAAACAGTGAAAGGATTTTTCAAATTGGACCCCTAGTTTATTAGATTAGCGCGTTCAAACAAACAAACTCCTTTTTATGTTATTAGTACTAGCTTCCACCAGCGGTTTCACCCGCGTTCCGTGGGAACTACTGCGCGCACTCGGATAAAAAGTCGCCTATAGCCTTCCTTAATAAATGCTATCTAACAATGAAAGAATTTTTCAAATCGAACCTGGACAAACAAAAAACAAACTCTTTTTTATATTATTAGTATATAGATTTGCCGTCACTAAGAAGACGAAGACTCTTAATTGATTTCAAAGGTGTGGAAAGAAGTTCTTTCCTTGTAGAACCTTTGAAGATACATGATGTAAATTTGGTAAATTTCCCGCATAGTATAGAGGACAAGACCGTATTTTTTTATTTTATTTATTTGGGAAATACAGTAGTAGTTAAGTTTAGATACTCAGGCCCAAAAGGACAAGATAAACGTTAGTCTTTCTGAAATTGATAACTAACTGTTAACTCTAAAAATTAAACGTGAAAATTGAAATTAAACGGTTTACTTTGTTTTAAGAAAACTGACTCAAGTTGTATATATTACTGTATATATCTTTTTTTTCGGTGGGAAATCTTCAGATGACCCCTCCTGCTGTGGGTGACAGCGTGAGGGAGTATCCGACTTTTACTGACTAAAACCCACCGTGTTATTTGTGAGCCCTTTATGTACCTGGGCCGCGGTAACTCTTTCGAGCAATCCCGCAGCTACTTTATATATAACCGTCTCAATAACGATTTTTATAAACCACTGACTTATAGTCTGTAGCCGACCTTACGAGCGTCATTACAAAAGTCAACAAACAGAAAACAAATGAATATGTATTAAAGAATCATGATTGTCGCGTCTGTAATATTATACTTGATCTTTGACCTTTTATATTTTATGCTTTGTGAATAAACTTAGGAGTTATATTCGTGATTTAATTATTTATTAACTAGTGTGATTTATCAGTCTGAAAATACGATGCCTAGGTCAAATGGGTAGGGCATTTTATTAATAAGCTGGTACCACTTCATTTTGGTCACAACAAAAATATTTAATTTTAAAGGTGTGTCTTTAGTGACTTTTTGAACATTGTATCTTTAGATTTATTTTTTTCTATTTATTTTGACATTTGAATTCCGTTACCTACCTTGTATAGTGATGTTAACATTGTAAAGTAACTTTATCTTCAACGTTGTGAAGAGAAAATAACATAGAACCTCTAAGTACAGTCATTTGTTTATATTTTTTGTCTCCAGTGAAAGCCAACCAGAAAGGTAATTATTACATAAGAAAATAATAAATTGACGTAAAAAATGTCTTGAAGTGCGCTAAGTGGCTTCGTTGCAGTTTAATAGACTTGCATGTAGATTCTATCTTTTTTATGTAATCTACTGAGTATTTTTTTGTTTTTTGTGTTCCAATATTGTTTTTTACTAACGATGAATAATTCCGAAAACACCATTCACCACGCACGTTAATTTAACATAAATAAATTCAGTCTACTTCTAAACATTTTACTCACCGTTGATTTGAGTCTGCCATACAGCATCACCAACGCCCCAAAGGCCGGAGATAATGAAGAACGTGGTCGGCGACTCCGGGCTCGGCTTCCAAATGAGGAGCCACACGATCAGTCCCAGGTGCAAGGCTGCTCCCATCACTAGTATCGGGAACCTCCCAATGTACTTCATGGCTGACCCGAAGACCAAGGAGCAGATTGCGTTGACCACGCCGAAGCAGATCATGACGTACCCGATTGAGCGGATCCCAAGCGCACAGGACACGTAAGCCTGGAAAAAGAGATTTTACTCCAGTATTTTTGGTAGGAAAACTTCGATTAAGGATATTCTAATAGCTCCGCAAAGAAAACAAACAAACAGTTCTTTCAAAATTCACGATTTCATGATCAAATGTGTAGTTATATGTATTCTAGAGTGCTTTAATTGACGCTTGTGCGAGCGCCTGAGCGCACATGTAATAAAATTGTAATTACCCGTATTTTTTACATAACATTCGTAAAAATTACTACATATACTTCGCGTGCGCAGTTGGATAAAAAAACTTCTGTTGCCGTTCCGTTTCATGAGAATAGAATTCATTTACCTAACATCCTATGTATAACGGTATTCGTAACTAACATTGGAGGTCATTTTGTTAGTAAAAAATGTTCAATACTCGTTTGATACGTCGTTTTTGTTGTTCAGAGACGAGTTTCAAAGCTAAGTCTATTGAACAGAGTGATAGCTGAATGTGAGACCCCGTTTTCGAAGTTTGTGGAGCTCATTCTACTACTATTGGACTATTTTTGACAAAGTAACACACTTTGGGATATTGTTTCGAAGTAGGTAAGATCTAATACATCGACAATAAAAAAAAAACAAAAATAGGTATGTAAATTTCAAAATCCAGCTATATTTAATGACATAATGGTTTAATCATCCTACAAAAGTAACTGTTTACGGCACAGAGATACAACTTTGATGTAATTACACGATGGCAATAAAAATATCGTAGTCTGCCACAATTATTTGCTATTCATTTTTATTATTATTTTCCTGGCGAGTTAATACTCATCGTTGTTATTATAATATGTACTAAAAACTAGGAATTAAGGATGTCTCAAGTCTATATCTAGAACTGGCCCTTCCCGCGGTTCCACTTGTGTTCTGTTAGAACAACTCAGCGCACCTGGACAAAAAGGCGCCTACCTCATTTCTAAATCCCTTGAGTATCTGTATATCAAACTTCGTTAAAATCAATTCAGTAGTCTAGTGTGAAAACTTGAGAACTTGAAACTCAGAAATACAGAGTTACTTTCGAATTTAAAATAGGTACTAGTATGGATTTTGTATTCCGATGTAATGAGGTACGTACAAGAGGTGTTTATTATATACACAGTACAAAACAAAAGAAGTCACGGCTTGGAAATAAATATACCTGGGTGTAATCAGCTCCAATGAACGCTTGCTCCATTCCGATCCACAGAGTGATGGGGATCAACAGCTGTTGGTTTGGCTTCTTCAACTGGTACGCAGTGGCAGACAGCAGCTGGATTCCAGTCAGCTCCTTTGAGGGGTCTGACTTTCTTTGCTTCTCACCATACCTGGATACAAAATTGTCGTGTGAATTCACGTAAAAAATAAGTAACATGGACTGTCGCTATATGGGAAAGTTTAGGTTCCTAATGTAGCTGGCTGAATCTCCAAAAAATATTTATTTTACTTTGCGTCTCTATTCTCAACACTAGTTTTCCAAAAACGTTTACCGTATAAAAACACTCAAAAATGATATTTTCTTGAGATAAAATATTATTTATTAGTGTTTTTTATACGATACATTATTTTTGTAATATTTTCTGGACGCCATTAATTAATGTTTTCTCTAAGTAAGTAAAAAAAATATTTTTTGGAGATTCAGCCAGCTACTATGGCACATTGATCTTTGCTCAATTGAAGTCCCGTATAGAAGACAAGACAAGCTGTCAATATGTCCAATAACAGTTGCTCGAATCTTAATCGTGTTTAAGATCTTATTATGTTCAGCAGTCAGATTTGCTGGTTAATCAGATTAAACATCTATCACTTATGAAGTTACAACCATTATCGCAAATAGAATAATGTAAAATACAAATGTTAATTACGTAACTGAGGCAATGAAAATCACCAAAGCGTGCCATTAATAGTAGAACAAAAAACTAAGAAAAACATTTATAACAAGACATTCGAAAATATTTTGGTACCCAAGCGTGTTGTGGGAAGTTGCTCAGAATTTTAAGTAAGCAACAAATAAGTACGTACATTATATAAAGGCATTGACATGACTTTTGTGACTTGTGGCTGTTTCGCAAAAAACAGTCCCGACTCACGTCAGTCGACAAATATCAATCTAAGTAACAAATGGTTTGAGTATTCCTAACAAAAACTCTCCGACACTTTGTGTACAAATTTAATTTAGGAGGGGGGATGACAGTAATATAATATTTATAGATAATGTGGCACGCATCACAATGCTAAGGCATATGGCATTCTGTTTGAATATCTTACCGTTACATGACAACAATGAAGCGGACTTGAACAAGAAAATAATTAAATCAATGATAAGCGAATTGTAATACTGGTTATGCCTAGTTATAACTAGCTATAACATCATCAAAACAGCAATAGATGACTAAAAAAAGTTTAGAAAACTAAATAAGTAAACTTAAGTCCAATATTCCAAATAGAAAGTAAAATTATGTCAAAATAGATGTTTTAAAAGAGTGACAAAAAAGATCAACGGTTATTGAAAACCGGCCGTCTTTCTCTCTGATCTTTCTCTATTTAGTGTGTTTATAGCATACCTTGATAGAGGATCGACAAGGAGTGCCACCATGAGGACGGCAACGACGACGCAGGCGAGGTATATGGCACTGATCTCATATATCTCGCTGTCAGGTGGCCGGTGCAGGTTCTGGTTGTCATGGTGACCGCCGCCGATCATGCAGAAGTTTGCACCGCAAGTCAGCAACGTCTTGCTCGTGTTCTCAGTTGTCACGTTCGAGTTGTGCACTCCCGAAGAAAACACTGCCGAAAAAGAACGCCACTGCATTCGTAAGCATACCTAAAGATCAAACCCAGAGCTAAGCTCCATGATTAATTTTTTTAATGATTTTGATTTGTATAAAATAGACTCACCTAAACTGGAGATCAGATTTCCCCAAAGCTCAGCCGTTTGCCAAGCAAGGAAGAAGAAGCCGAAGAACCGTACTATAATACCGTCGACGGCCTGGTCGGTCAGCTTCGCGTAGACGCTGCCAGCCTGCGTCAGGTACGTGGCTTTCGACGTCCACATAGGTGCTGCTCCTAACCCGACCACTACACCCGCTGGGACGAGGGTGTAAAACGCCGGGTAAAACTGCGCCCCGATATATGGGGCATAGCACATCATGGATATGCAAAGGGTCCATTTGACCGTTAGCCTCTTAATTAGGAATGTGGGAACAAATATACAGGAGACTACAAGTGCCGCGTAGATTGAACTCAGGGAAACCGTTCCTAGCCCATCTGCGGCGTTTATTGAGGACTGCAAATTAGCAGTTCCTTGGAAGGCGGTGAATTGGATCATGAACGCTGCGCTTACTGCAGCAATGTTCTTTAATATTCTCCATTTCTCATTGACGCTTAATTTTACTTTGCCAGACATGTAATTATCGTCTTCAGTGGGTAGCGGTGGGGGCTTCACGATATCATCGTTCGAGTCTCGGTCGTGCTGGTAGCCATCGTTTTTGAATCCTGTCTTAATCGTGTAGACGGAATCCTTGTCCGGACGATCATCTTCACGTCCGCCGCCGTGCGTAGCCGTCATGCCGTTGTTCTCCTGTTGCCCTGGGAACAACACAAATGGATGTTTAATATCAGTGAATTATATGAGCTACTATGTAGATTTGCAAACATATGAATAATATTTATTATTTTTTTAAAGTTTTATGTTTCACAGGTACTGTCAGCATAAGTATTATTGTCTGATTTCGTATAACAACCACAAGTTTTATTAGGTATGCAAACAGTGAGCGAGGTTTGAAAAATGCCTAAAGGTTTAAAGTTTTAACTTAAAATGATTTGAATTTTGGATTTGAATGAAAAACAATAATGTATGCTTGTACAAAAAAGCAGGAGTAGACTGAATGTCAATGGGCAGGAAAAAATAGGTCTTATCAATTACTGAGTTGTCAACACGACAAGACAAGTGTGGTTCTAATTGCTTGTTTTAGCAAATGTACGTTCCCAAATAGCACGAATTAATATCGCCTAACCAGCTAACCAGTACATCACAAAACGTATCTATACTATGTCGGTTGGTGAAGTTTTTGTGACAATTACGATTAGATCCGCATACAGCAGTACAATAGGCAGCTTCGACTGAGTACATATCGCACTATTGTCTGTTGGGCTCCATAGAAGGTTTCGTCATGACATAATCAACACGCTTACAGCTAGAACCTCTCATCTGAAAAATTACACCTTCCAATACAACAGCTCTTTTTTATTATTATTGACGTTAGCAACTACATAAATTGCAGGTTATAGATGTTTGTAACGTTAGAAGGCAAGTCATGCTATTTATTAATGTTCGGCAATAGATGTTGTGGTCCGTTTTTAGTGTGGTTCAAGGCCTTTAAAGGTACTTAAAAATAAATTCTCGGACAATAATACCAAGAACCCTTGTATAAAGTTTACTTGAGAAGGGTATTCTATGCAGTACGTCAATACGATTGTCAGCACAGTCGCTATCGGCCACCGACACCAGGACGCTGCAGTATGAATTATGAAAACAAAGTACAGAGTTTACAAATATTCTCGTCTATACCAACGGTCATAATTCCGTACGTAAGTTTCAATATCAGTGTACTGGAATCTGACAGTATTCCGTAATAATGCCTTACATGGCGCTACAAACCCCTTACAATAATATTTGCTTTAAGTTATATTATCTTAAATATCCTTTGTTTTGTCGTTAGCATTGAGTGTATCTTATCGGCCAGACATATTATACAGGTAAATACTTAAACTGCTTTTATAGTTATTTGAATGTCAACGTTTAGTTTGCAGTTACGAAGGTGTTCAACGCAACGCGATGTTCGATCATGGAGATCACGCCTATAGAGAGAGACACCAATAATACAATCTGAATATGCATATGTATATTTTACACCTACACAGTACACATACAACAATTCTATTTTATCGCAAACATTTAGAAACACTTTGGAAAACACATATTTATTTACTCAAGTCGAGTAAATGAATTGATGACGACAATTCACGCTGTTAATTGTCCGACACTCATGTCACATTTTTTTTTAATATTTTACCATACGTATCTATCTACATCTTATTTTTGACTAGATTTCCATATTTTATGAATAAACGCATCAGCGTTCCTTCTACCAGAATACTAATATTGTACTGTTCAATGAATCAAATAAAGTTTCGCCATAATATTTGTGTGTGGCAGCTCAATTTTCAAAAGCAAAATGATGGATAAGAAGCTAAGGTAAATGTTTCTTTATGGACGAGTTCAACTGGACCGCAAATTGTTACTTTTATGGAATTTTATTTTATTAATTAACGTTGTTGTTATTATTTAACGTTAACATATAATTAATGTGGTTGAGCGCTAAAAGTGATGAGCGTTGTTACGAGGAAGGGTTAAATACAATTAGGACGAGACTGCCATGCGCCATGTTCGCGACGAAATGAGTGCACATGTATTCAGACCATGTTCTAGACACCCAAATCGAATAGCTAGCGAATGCCCCATTGTGCAATTTAATGACTGCGTACGACCACTGTTTGTTGTTCGGTTTGTAACACGAGTTATTGTTGCCCGCAGGCATTGTCAGGTGTTTGTGAGTATTCTGTAAACATAGGTAACAGCTTACAGAACACTGCGTCGTATTATATAACTCAGTCAGTTTGACCGCTTAGTACAACAGCATACCTACAACATTAGGGGTGGAAAACGAGGTCCGATTAAATGTAACAACTACGGTACCTACATATTTCTTTTAACAAAGAATAATTTACAGTAAATAGACTCCTAAATACCTACTTGTATGTTGTATGTGTAGCAACGAAGCTGTCCTGGATATGGTCTCGGAAGAGCAACTAGTTTAGAATGGGGGGCAACCTAGCAAGTAGCTGTAGTGGGGATGTGCAAACAATGCAGGTAGAAATTGAACGACTGTGACGTGATTGCCTGTCTAAAGTAAATCGATACTATCGATGCTGATGAAGATGGCTCAAAACTCCTCAAAAACAATCTGCTGAACATGACACACACATACGTGTATAATATATGTATAATTAAACCAATGATACCTCCTTGGTAGATAATAACGGATTGTCGCCGTAATGAGTGTCGGCCCATTGTTCTATTGGATTCTTCCCATCACAGATTTGTTAGTACACGACGTCATCATACGTGAGTGACACGTGATTTTTAAGTATAGTCCTTTATTGTTTCGGAATCGTAAGGCGGTTCTTCTCGTGTTTAAAAAAAACGGTCGAGTGTCTAGATGTGCCAAAAACTGACCTGTCCACTTTCATATCAAGTTATGAGTAATCTGACGTTTTTATACTTGTTTGGTGGGTGTGAAGGAATATGAATACTAATGAACGATGAATTTGTATACTTTCTTAAGTATACTTACAATAGTAGTCAAATATAGAAAATCAATTACAAAGCAACTTGTAATTTATTTCAATGGAATTCAAATTATGAAAACGACGACATTGAATATTGCAATACGGACACTATACTCTAACATTAAAATAAAATTTAATTAAACTCACGTGTATAAAAAGGTGTTCATTATTTCTAAGAAACTGCTACTGATAAGGTAGCGACTAATTATAATTTACCTCTATTATGCACCTCGATTACTTTTATAACAAATGAGACAACGCGTGAAAACCCGACTGAGTAAAAAATCTCAACAGACTGAAAAATCAGACACTGTTTGTAAAATCGCAGTTGGGGGACTGTTTTCTGGAACACTTGCTTAACTAGGATGTTTGTTAGTGATAAATTATTTCATTACTCTATTCTAGGCGTTCATTTACCTATCACTTTGAAGTCGTTTAACGTCCTGATAAGAATTCATATGACATATCTTCTTGGCACTAACAAAAGATGTAAAGAAGAAAAAAACTTCCATCTACTTATATAAATCACTAGAGTAAATATATCCAAGTAAGATTATTTATACTTTTATCAGAAGATATAGTCCTTTATTATTTACATACACGATTACGTAAATATTTTTAATGTATGCGTGAAGCGTGGCTTGGCATCACGATTTTCGCGTTATATAGAATGCACTGAACAAAAATATTGCGGGAGGTGTTCACCGGCTAACAATAATTGCAGCGTTTACTGCAAATCGAGAAGTATCTTCTTCTTAATAGAACCTTCGTTATAGAAATGACTTTTCATTAGTTTTTTTATTTTCCCCTTAAGGTGCATGCGACGGTCTGTTGACGCCCATTGTCCCGCTAGATGGCGTAAAATTCAAGATTCTTGGTTTATTTTTTATTTTTGTGTAAATCGATCATTATTAAATCGTACTAGTAGCATTTGCGTTTCTCAGACGTTACACTTTATTGAAGTAGTTCATTTAATTGCCCTAAAATTCACACAATTCGAAATAATGGTGGCTATACAAAATCGGCATTTAATACAGAATCGTTTTTAGGCAGAAGGAAGATAGAAAATTTAGTATTTTAAGGCCAATGACCACCCACTAAAATGGCTACTAAAACTAATCAGAAAATGTCCGGGACATAATTCTGATGCAGCAATTTCAAGCAATTTCAAACAGTGTGCACTAGGCACAAAAGCTTAGCCTCCTAAAATGATAATGCCAAGCAGTGTCGACACTGCATACCTGAGCCATGCTGTCAGCAAGACGTGAGATAAAAATGTCCTCTCTATACCAAACACTTAATACGTATATTTTCCAGGATGTGTAAGGCACGTACTGAGATTATTCCAAACATAAAATAACAAATAAACGTATCTTAGTAAGGCCAAGTAAAATGATTCTGAAATATTTGTTTTGGAGTACTTACTTGAGGATAAAGTGGTTTTCCTTATATTTATTGTTCTCGGTACCTATACTAGTTTATAACTGGTACCTAGAAATATGGTAATCTATACTCTGTTCACGATAACGTTAGAAAAAAGAGGCTCGCAGAAGCAGGAGTACGAAACCTTTTGTTTCAAGTTAAGTTCAAATAATTTTAATAAATAATATGTATAGCATACAGTAAATTATTTCCTATCCATGTACTCGTCACGAGGTGAATGGCGTGACACAACAGTGTTTAGTAACAGTTAGTTTTAAAAACGAAATAAAACAACTTTATCAATATTATCACAATGGCAAGACATCATTGTTTTCAACAAACCAACTTTAATAGTTTAGAATGCCAAATGATTAATACAAATACACCACCAAACTGTAAAATTATTTTCTAGATATAGTAGAGAAAAATAAGATAGAGCAGAGAAGAAGAAATGGTGGAACAAACTCGCCACAATGCAAGCCTGTCTGTATGATTTGAAGAACCGATTCTATACAAAATTAATAAATTAATTCATTAAGTAAAAAAATATTTTTATTACCCATGTTGGCGGGCACAACCCTTCATACCCATACCTATTATTCAAGATGCTAAAAAAAGAAAAATGGTTAAACGCATTTAAAATAAACAATAATAAATTTTTCCATTCGGTAAAATAGCTTTGAGCGTGCCCAGCCACAAGTGCAACGATTTTTTATGTCATATCGAGTCTTCTGTGCTTCTGTACAGAAGGCACGATAATTGATAGGTCTCGGCATGCAACCATCTTTGACAGTCGTTACGGTAGTCAGAAGCCAGAAAGTCTGACAACAGTCTTACCAAGGGTACGAATTGCCCCAGTTAACTGGTTGTGGAGGTCAGATAGGCAGTCGCTTCACGTATAGCAATGATTCTCAGCTGCATCCGGTTAACTGGAAGCGCCCCAACGTAGTTGGGATAAGGACAGGCAGATAATCTCAAGTTAACAATACAATGGAGATGACTTCTGACTAATTTATTTTGTCAGTCATCGTCCTCTGTTGATGATGATGATGAAGTTCACTTACGTGAAAAATGAACCTTTCAACGACATTATTCTATTATACCATCAAGTTGGCAAAACATTTCCTCTTCTTAAATCGTTATTGCAATGCAAGATTGCCATTTCTCTGTATCATATATGTTAGTGCTTGAGGATTACCGTTCACTTCCTCTTTAAACGTTATTTATTCCAACAAAATCACGAAAATTCATTTATAACGAGAAAAGGCGTACTTACACAATTTGGCAGATCATATTTGACAAAACCTCCCAAAATGAAAAATTCACGTACTGCAATAGTTTATGAAGGGAATACAGAATACAGTAAGATTTTAGTTTTGGTAGAAATACGTCAAAACCTTTTGCTTCTTTTACTTTTTATATTATAAAAAAACAATATGAAATGAAAGCCTTATAATCTCATAATACCGACCGGTAGGTTAAATAAGAATAATTATGCGTGGTAGCTGCTATTAAAATTAAATATTTTATTTTCCTTGCTTTATGATTCCACAAATTAACTAAACGAAAATTTTCGATATTATAAATTTTGTGACTTGGTATGAGATTGTCTGAGAAAATTGACAGTGACGTGAAAACATTCCCAGTACTCTCTACCCCTGCTTCTTTTAGGCTTTTTTAACGTCGACAAGACAACAGTATGTCAAAATAAACGATATTAAATGGAAATCTTGTAATTTCAGGAAGTTGATAGTTTAAATATGTACAATTAAGTGTGACGGCTGTTATTTAAATTAATTATATTTTTTCCACATCAATCTGGAGTGTAATCATTTTTGTTGTAATTTTATTTTAAAGTGGACGCCTAAAAGAACCTTATTAAACTTCTTTCTATTCCTATCGCGAACAGACCATAGTGATAAGTGATACTTTTTATTTTTTTAGTTGAATATAAACCTTTTTTTGTTAGTACGGTTATTTATTAAGGCTATTAATTAGAGACTGACAGTATAATCCGAAAGAGGGTTTATAAGCCTACTTATTAATGAAGACCTGAAATATGGCAAAAATATAGCTAGTCAATTTCGGACTTTAAATTCAATGACGAGTCCAAAATAACCCTACTAACATTTTATAAACACATAATGCGTGTGACGCTTCCAAGATCAGGTAACATGCTATTTATACTACTGCAACAATAGTTCCCACAGTGGATCACTGAACTTGTCAAAACAATGTTTATTAGAATACTATAAATAAACGGATCAAGAGCCGCCTAACAAAAGGGATTTATTAGCCGAATTGGTCTCGCAAAAACTATGACCTGGCGATATGACGGGGGCACTTCACGTGTTTCCCACGAATACAAAGCGTAGTAGCTCGTCATTCAGGTGTTCGTCAATTTTCACTTCCGTTGCTACCACCCCGTCATCGTTCAATAATGAGTTTTGTCAAGGCTAACCGCTAAATTACTCCCGTCATGTTCGCATAATACAGCTTATAAAATGTTGTCACAAGTATCGTCACGCGAGTGATTGTACCGCGATGCTTAGGGTTTGTCTAATCGAATAGTTTGATTCTGAAAGGTTTGCCTAAAACTGGACAGATTGCAATATTTTTTACCCTTATCCGTAAATATATCGGCGGTATAACATAATTTTCTTTCAGTTCATGACGACGCAAGCTGAAATCCTCAGAACCAACTTTTTTACCCACATTCTTAAATGATTAAATTGTAAACTGCATCTCAGCGTAATCGATTGTTACGGCGTTTATCGATATTCGATCAAGTTCAATTCAAAGTAATCACGTTGATGTGAATTTCGTCGGTACCAATCGATTACCGACAGATTCATGACCGCGCTCATTGTCGTTTATAATTAATTACGAATGACATAAATACTTAAGTACCATCTGTGGCTAATATTTGGTAAATAGTAAGGAACGTCCAGCCTTCGTCGCGAGACTTGTCTATTCGATGCGACCTCCACTATAGCATCAACGAGTGCATTTGCATAATTATTAAATTGAAAGTAATTAAGTTTTTGCTTTTCTCGTGTAGTGAGTACAATAGCGTCGACATTGTTGAATGAGGTCGGTGTTTCAATTTGCATTTCATGGTGTTTCGGAAAAAATCCAACGAGATTGTTCCACGAGTGAAACTTAATCAAGCGCAACTGTGACCACAACACTAAAAAGGAAAGGATAGAATGATATTTACTAGCTGCTTTTACCATTTCTTCTCATATGCTAGATTTCCCGATAAAGTTCTAGATAACTATCTGACAGATAACGCCGTACACAAGTTAGTTACGTAGCTGAGATTGAATACATAGAGATTGTATTGACGTTCTAATTGGTCTGCTAACACTGAACTGAACAACTGAAGTTTGTACCAATAACTTCCAGTTATAAAACAGTAGTTTATTAAAAAGCTGCTCATCATTTGCACGTACTATCTGATGTAACGCATCCTTCGACATGTTTTGTAAATTATATGCAGTTTTGACTACGACGGTCTTCCTTAAAGTATTATACAACATTAAGATAAACCAAGTATGTTTTTAATAGCTCTCCGCGTTTGTTTTAATCAATTATATAAGTTTCGACTTCATATGTGTGGGACACGTGCCTGAAGTGAGCATAGTTCACGCACCTGCATGCATTCACACTCTACGTTGTGTATAAGATTATTTTCAAACTCAATCGTTTTATGAATTCCACAAAGATGTGGGTGTAGGACGCCGTATGTCGGCTACGTAACAGGTCGGTTTTGATTTTAATTTACTATCTATAGCCTTCACCAGCAGTTTTAGCTACGTCTCATAGGACCTAATTTCCGTACCCGGATGAAAAACTAGCCTTCCTCGACTAATGGGCTGACAAATCTAAAATTGGATTGAAAAGCTAGAATTCTACAAGTGTTTCCAGTAAACAAGTCCTAAAATTAGCGCGTTACAACAAACGTTACGGCTTTACAATATTATTAAACATCAGTCAGGTAGGAATTTATAGTTGTTACTATTGTTTTGTAATCTTTATCAAGTTTAATGCATTTCATGACACTTTTGAATGCTTCCGTTTCACTGAAGATTTTATTTCATCACGAACATAAAATAACAATCAATACGATAACTACTCCAGGTAAAATTGAAATATTTACACATATTTCCTAGTTAATTATTGTGATATACTCGATTCAATTCGATACAACCGGAGCCATCTTTAAATAAATGTATAAAACGTGACTGAGTTCTCAGTCTAAAGGATGAGAAGATTAAGATACCTAGAACAAATTCCATTTAATGTCCCGGAAATAGAGGCTTATTATCGTGCATTAGGTACGCGATGCTGTATTAATTGGTGGCCAAGGTCGAAACACAATGGGCATCGCCGGCGCGGGCGCAACAATTGTGTACGCAACACCACTGCCTTCGGACTTGGAAAAAAACAATCGCTGTGAATCGTTGACGTTTACCACACACGTGACATTTTGAATGTTATGCCTTCACGATTCACCCAGTCGGTGTACCCTGAACCTTTAACCCGGCGCATAATGCAGCCTTAAAGCTTTGGCAATATCTCATAGCTGTTCATTAGCCTCAGAGAGGCGTTTTGCAACTGAGGCGCTGTGGCTACAGTGTCCTAACATTACCTTTGCACTTGTAGCACAGATGTGCACTGTGTGTAAGCACTGACAGTTTCCGGGGTAAGAGGTTGTATCCACTGTATATAATTTTAGTAGGTATGATTGTATGTATCAAGCTAGAAGGATACACTTAATCTTAGAAATTACTAATGGTATGTAATTTGCAGTCTATACAACTGTAAGATGGGTGTTATTTTCATAGGTAGGACTGTATTTTTTGCTTATATATCTATCGGGGTTTTAGGGCACTGACCAAGTTACTGTAAACACGAGATTCTTAGATTAATAATTCGAAACGTTCAGAGTATACTTTCAATTAGTTTGATCACGCGACAATATCCTCGTTTAATTCTCATGATATTCAATGTTTTTAAAAGTTCTCATTCAATGAATAATTATACTATTTACAGTGTTTATATTATGTATGTTGATTTAACATTAGGTAAATTAACTCCGATCATATTGAAATGAATCTACCTGCTTCGGTATTTTTCATTAACTTTAACATTGATTGTCTGTGTTACTTCTAAGAAGTCTAGATTTTAAATGAAAACAAGTTTTTTGGTTCCAAGTAATAATAATGTCTTTGATTCAGCATATAAAAATGGTCCATTAGATTTTAATTGACTAATTTTGGTTGCGGAAAATAAAACATCGGCGACCGTTTTGTAGTTATAATTTATTGGAATGTATAGTGAGAAATAGTTTTTATATGAGATCGTGTATTTCCGCGGTAAAGGCGTGGGCATTCCTGTACTAGTTAATTTATTATTTATTGAATGCGATCGGCTGCTACATTTAGATTGCAAATCTTTACTATTATTTATAACTGGATTTCGCTCGAGGCTTCGTTCGTAAAGGTATTCGTTGTATAGAACATGTTTGATTACATATTATCTACCTATACATTCGACATGAGAACCTACAATGGTTTTTTATTTGTATTTCTTAGATGACCTTGCAAATAGATTTATCAATAATTAAATATAGAATAGTACATACTTAAATCATGTCTACAAAATATTGCACATATTAGCTCCATACCTGGCTAAGTTAAAAGAAAAAAATACGTTCATGTAAGATATTTTCTATAAAGAAAAAAATCTTCTGAATTAAGATTTTTCAAAAATTATCAATTTTTCAAGACATAAAATATCTAAGATGTATTAATAAATAAATCGCAAAATATTTCCACTACCAGCAACTAAAAAAGAAAGCTGTATACACCAATCGTGGACGCTTAAAAAGCCGTACTCTAAATCAAATGCAGTGTCTAGGCTGTAGGCATTCAACATGCGTACTTTATTGGCAATCTTATTATATCCTTAGTATTCAGCGGCGAGAGGACGTAACGGGTGCCTGCAAGTAATCGCTGCAAACACGACGGAATCTCAAATAAGTTTATCGTCCACATCACGCTATGTTATCGTTAATACGTCGTGACAATTAATCCGGCAGCTCGAGCCGGTTGCGACTGGATCATACTCATGCGAGACGGTTGATCGGGACAAAGTCGGTTTCATGATCGAGCGTTGATCCCTACATGAGCACAAACAACTGAACAGTTGGGCGGCAAAGCCAGCTGCTTTGTTACTTGCCGAAAGAACGTTCAAAAACCTTCAGTAAAAATTAAGGTTGCAGGAAAGCACTTATTTTGATCGATGAATTCATTCGCGCCAACGGAACCCTAAATTTCGGTGCTTTTGTTGGAGTATGGCAAAAAAATAATAGTTCGCTTGATCATCATTTACCAAAATCATTATGTGTAACCTATATTTTGCTAAATGGGAACAATGGAGCGCCCATTGTATCTACAGCAAAAACTAAATTAGATAGTCTTTATGATTTACATGGTTTTTTGCCATCTGTGACATGAATAACAAAATTGTAAGATCGTAATGAAACTCTTTTTGAAATTTTTTATTAGTGATAACTTATACAATTATAATTTATTCTTGCACAAATAAAACATAATTAATATATGTATCCATTTTCTCTCAATTAAAATTTAAGTATGACAAATTAGTTGCTATTCACGAGCCTTTCAAATTATTGTAAAATTGTGTACGCTCTGTGAAATAACATCACGTCTAAATTAATTAATGGCTATAATATTATATATAATAGTTAGGTACTTTGAATTTAAAAATGTATACATTATCTTTGTAACTATTTACAACCTTTAATAAAACACAAAAGCAAATGTAAGAAACCCAGTAATTTAGATTGGACCGGTTAAGATCGCATGAAATCCTTTATGGCTAGATTTATCCGCTCCATTCCAGTTGTTCAATTGGCACAGCCGGAGGGTGACAGCGAGAAAAACAGTTGTTGCAATCTGACCACGTCAGCCATTTCTAAGAAGCCCATTCAAGCGAATAACTGTTTGCTTACCCATTCATCGTGCGACAGACATTATCGGGCTTCTGTCTTACCGACATCACAGTTTAAATATATGTAGAACAGTTGGGAAGTTACCTAATAAAGTTCGTAACGTCGCACTCACACACGCATGTGCATTGATGAGCACTTGTGTCCTTACCAGTGCTGTCAGTACTGATACGTCAAGAGCTACCGTGCCAGCATAATTGGACAAATTAGGAACTAAAGCTTGACAGACATTTAAGTCGGTACTGCTAAGTAACAACCATTTTGACAACAAGGCTTTCATTACTGGTATAACTTTATTCTGTGCCTACATCTTGTTCCTCTGTCATGCATAAAATGGCTCATGTCGTTTATAATTTTTAATGACTTGTCAATTCGATCTTTGATATAATTTGGTCTTTTTTAAAAGTGCTTGTCCAAGAAGCTTCTTTTTCAATGAGGATAAAGTAAGTTTAAACAAAAACGTTTCATACAAAACTTTTGCTATTATGTCACAAAAATGCGATAGCATTATAGGAACTGATGAAGATACATGGACCCACAACAATTCTTACAAAAAAGCTACCCACATTTAGCTTTGCAGTTTATTTCTATTATTTCAAGCTTTAAAAAGTATGCTTTGGAGATTCTCGTCCATGACTTTCGGAATGGCGTAACCTTTTAGCGGTATTTATTAGCTCGTCGAGGTTGTCCATTTTATTTATTAAAGACATTTGTCTTCAATACATTCTTATAAATATTTGCATTCCTAGAAGTCTCTGCGATTTTTTCATTTTATTTATTACGAAAAATTCTGTAAAATACTGTTTTATAAGCAGGATATATTTAATTATTAGGAATAAAGACCCGTTAGATGTATAGATAATCTAATAAATAAGTGAAAGTAGATTATTTAATATAGCTGATAGCGGAACATAAATATTATAAAGTGGTTGGATAAAACCGACAATTTAAATTAGACCGTGTGGTCTAAATTAGAGGTTTTTTATTATCACGTAACTCATTTTTAACCTATTTTTTTACTTTATAGTAAAAATCTGATAAAATATCAAATGCACCAAATTCCAAGTTTAGTTACATAGATCATCTACGTATTATTAAATCAACATTCAACATGTAAAAAATGTACATTTTAAAATAATGATATAATCTTTCGTAAAAATATGTAAAAAAAACCTGTCACGGAAGCATGTGAGCAGTTTAAAATTGATTAGCCGATACAAATTGTATGTAAGTTATGATATATTTTGTTATGTAAGTGTAAGTATATTTATATACGGTACGGATTCAATAAGTTCTACAACTCGTGGTGTTTATAGTTGCTTTAGCTACACTGTATCATATTACATTATTAAATATATTATATTATGTTTTATAAATCAGTAACATAATATTAAAATTGAATACATTGTATAATGTTTGTATATAGAAACGGCTTACAACAATTTAACTTAAAAGTGAACTATCACGTGCTACAATTTCCTCATATAAAAGTATAGGTTGTTGTATAAAAGCTATTATTTATGTATACTGTACAGTGTGTTTTCCTGATACTTAACAAAGGCACTCCTTAGCGAGGAATGCGCGTAGGCAGAAAACGTTCATTTATTTAATATACGAGGAAAAAATAAAAATAATGTCAAAATTATATTTTTTTAGGCATTTCTTGAAACTGATGCATATGAATGTGTTGTTTTTAAGTTGTTACATATTTGTCTTAGCCATAATTTAAGCATTAAACGTCACGAAGTTTTCTTAAAATACTTGTTCAATATAAACGAATGACGTTAAAGCCTTATGCTTCCTAGAATTTGCAAAATCAAATAAGGTTTCGGGTTTTGCAAATTACTTCGAATCCAATAATGTTTTTATTACCTTATTCCTCGTGTTATATTCATGACAACTTTGACGATATATTTATTTTATGAGTTTTGCTAATAAAAAATGATACCCAGTTTTATGACAACGTCTTATCCTTTTTTTAAGCTTGAAATTCGGATAATCCTTTAATATTCAATAAAGGGCCATTATTACTTGCAAAGAAAGTTATTAAATACAGAAAAAAACTATTTTCTGGCTGCTAAAGGCTTTGACTGAAAATTAAAAAAATACAACAACGAACTTTGACTAAAGTAGTGCTCTGACAGGCAGGCACGCTGCCCTCGATGGGTAATTCCTATGGCAATGCGCCACATTGGCAAGCTCACATAACTTTGGGCAAACACCGCGAACAATTTCGCAAGTACACCATAGTATGCCATCGTGTTTTCCCTACTACCTAACTAATGTGCCCGCGCATTCTACGTCGCGCGAAAAATTTCGTAACAGCATCGCTGTCGCATGATGATTATATCATTCGCATTCTACTACTTCTATAGATTTTATTTACTTAAATAATACACGATTATACGGCGCATCGTTGGTTTAATTGTAAGTTATAAATGGTCGGGTAAAAAAATCATTTAATTCTGGTCATTATGCTATCGTAACCACCAATTTTAATTTTTATAGGATCTCGAAATTTGTACATTCAAGAAAGGCTTTCAAGGATAAGGTTGATTCGTGGCTTACAATTTTACACATATTTGCCATTGTAACATTATTTAACCAAATTATATTATAATCGTTACTGCAAGTAAGAATATTGTTACTACTTAAGAATAGATAATTAAAAGAAAAGAAGTAACTGTCTTGAACTTTAATTGATTATTTATGACACGCAATTCATAATGATTGGAATAAACTGATAGTTATAATTCTCTTTTATCACGAAAGCCGCGCTATGAATACTAGATGTTTCTTTTTGGGTCACATGATACTTCAAAGATGCTGTATTATTAGTATTCTAAGTCATTTATATTAGCTGTTATTAGATAGATATTGATTAGGTATTATATTGATTACCTATAAGTTGAAAGTTGAATTATGTATAACCCTTACATTATTTTTTCTTCGACAATCTTGCCAAATGCTGCTTAAACAAATAATTGTTTGTATCAGTATGACCTAATTTGTGAAAAATTCAGCCAGTTTGAGAAATACACGGATATTTTCAGGGATTGCGAATACAAATGAACCACAATATCATTCAGATAATTAGTACAATACACTTAGCCAATAAATAAGTAATACCTGTTGCAATTATTCATTAAAATATTTTTACTTTTTTATGCACTATACAACCAGTCTTTGGCATTATGTCTTGTCTGCAGCTAGTTATTTATTTGTACCTAAGATACGAACATGCAACGGTCGGTGGCCGACTTTGTCAACTTTCCAACGAATTCGCGTTGCATAGAACTAATAATTCGGTGATTCAACCAGACCTTGAGGCACTGTCCATAGTTCAATGCAGTTTGCATATAAAGTAGTTTGGCAATATTAGTAAACATGATGCTGGCTGGACATGGCGCTTGAATCATTGACTTGATTTGTTTCAATTATTTTTATTGCAGTTCCTCGATTCCTGTTCTTGATAAACGACCTCCTCGACTCTGATCCTATTTTAATTGCCTTATTGACATTATAATAATTCAAGCGGCGTTTTTTTTATAACTCGAGTTTTTTTTTAATTTTGTATTTTCCCTAGATTTTTTTAGAGATATAACAAAGAAATGTTAATTATTATGTACCATTATGATTGCCGTACAAAAGTTCATTGATTGTAATTAGTAAAAGAGGTCCTTGTTGGCTTTTTTCCTGTGAAAATGGAAAAATTAATTGAAGAGACTGGGTTGCAAGGATAGATATATTATTAGTAAAAGTTGATTAGGCTTCAATTACCTAGATATTAAGTAAATGTAAGAGTAATATAATTTTAGCAAACAAGTAGGTCCTTGCATACCCAATATTTGAATGGCGTCTGTGCTAGTTCAGTTCGTGACTAGTTTGGAAACTGCTATACAATTTAGTAAGGAATGTTTCAAGACGACCATTTACTTTATGACATAGTTTGTGAACTTTACCATGTACGGTGTAAGTTATAGTCTAACCCAATAACCTATCTATCTCTGGATTTGCTTACTAGAGATAGAATTTTGACATTAATTGACATGAATTGGCTTGAACAATTCAAATGAAAGTGAGAAGAGATTTAAAACACAAAACTGACATTTACGGCTATTTTAACAGGTTCCAGATAAAGTTTTAAGTTTTAGTTTTAATTTTGACTGCTTTTCTGTGGCAGTATCAGTTAGTTAACTATCTAGAACATTTGAAACCTGTTAAACTGGCACTTCCAGGAGCCCCCAAGCTCAGGGGGCCCCTGAACTACTTTTCAAAGTTACTCTCTTATTTTTACAATAATTAATAAAGACAGGCTGCGACCTAAAAAAAAGCTCGCTCTGTTCGCGCATGATACATATCCCTTTCTTTTTTTCCCTTAAGGGGCCTCATTTTTTCACCTAGCTACGCCACTGGGCACTTCGTATTCAAAATAGACGCATTTATTCTCGTAAGTATTTAAATGTTCACACAAAGTTTTCCTGCATTACAAGTAAATATTTATTTACAATTAACATTATCAGGGAAACTGTAAGGATTTTATTAATATCGCACATAGGTGGGAAAGTTAAACAAATGCCGCTAGCATAATGGATTTGATTGCAGTGCCAATTGCCTACGACAGTAACATTTACCCTTCTGGATGCAAATATGAATAACTTGAAGTAGGTACCTACTCACTTTTAAATCGTCATCTATACTGAAGANGATGATTATATCATTCGCATTCTACTACTTCTATAGATTTTATTTACTTAAATAATACACGATTATACGGCGCATCGTTGGTTTAATTGTAAGTTATAAATGGTCGGGTAAAAAAATCATTTAATTCTGGTCATTATGCTATCGTAACCACCAATTTTAATTTTTATAGGATCTCGAAATTTGTACATTCAAGAAAGGCTTTCAAGGATAAGGTTGATTCGTGGCTTACAATTTTACACATATTTGCCATTGTAACATTATTTAACCAAATTATATTATAATCGTTACTGCAAGTAAGAATATTGTTACTACTTAAGAATAGATAATTAAAAGAAAAGAAGTAACTGTCTTGAACTTTAATTGATTATTTATGACACGCAATTCATAATGATTGGAATAAACTGATAGTTATAATTCTCTTTTATCACGAAAGCCGCGCTATGAATACTAGATGTTTCTTTTTGGGTCACATGATACTTCAAAGATGCTGTATTATTAGTATTCTAAGTCATTTATATTAGCTGTTATTAGATAGATATTGATTAGGTATTATATTGATTACCTATAAGTTGAAAGTTGAATTATGTATAACCCTTACATTATTTTTTCTTCGACAATCTTGCCAAATGCTGCTTAAACAAATAATTGTTTGTATCAGTATGACCTAATTTGTGAAAAATTCAGCCAGTTTGAGAAATACACGGATATTTTCAGGGATTGCGAATACAAATGAACCACAATATCATTCAGATAATTAGTACAATACACTTAGCCAATAAATAAGTAATACCTGTTGCAATTATTCATTAAAATATTTTTACTTTTTTATGCACTATACAACCAGTCTTTGGCATTATGTCTTGTCTGCAGCTAGTTATTTATTTGTACCTAAGATACGAACATGCAACGGTCGGTGGCCGACTTTGTCAACTTTCCAACGAATTCGCGTTGCATAGAACTAATAATTCGGTGATTCAACCAGACCTTGAGGCACTGTCCATAGTTCAATGCAGTTTGCATATAAAGTAGTTTGGCAATATTAGTAAACATGATGCTGGCTGGACATGGCGCTTGAATCATTGACTTGATTTGTTTCAATTATTTTTATTGCAGTTCCTCGATTCCTGTTCTTGATAAACGACCTCCTCGACTCTGATCCTATTTTAATTGCCTTATTGACATTATAATAATTCAAGCGGCGTTTTTTTTATAACTCGAGTTTTTTTTTAATTTTGTATTTTCCCTAGATTTTTTTAGAGATATAACAAAGAAATGTTAATTATTATGTACCATTATGATTGCCGTACAAAAGTTCATTGATTGTAATTAGTAAAAGAGGTCCTTGTTGGCTTTTTTCCTGTGAAAATGGAAAAATTAATTGAAGAGACTGGGTTGCAAGGATAGATATATTATTAGTAAAAGTTGATTAGGCTTCAATTACCTAGATATTAAGTAAATGTAAGAGTAATATAATTTTAGCAAACAAGTAGGTCCTTGCATACCCAATATTTGAATGGCGTCTGTGCTAGTTCAGTTCGTGACTAGTTTGGAAACTGCTATACAATTTAGTAAGGAATGTTTCAAGACGACCATTTACTTTATGACATAGTTTGTGAACTTTACCATGTACGGTGTAAGTTATAGTCTAACCCAATAACCTATCTATCTCTGGATTTGCTTACTAGAGATAGAATTTTGACATTAATTGACATGAATTGGCTTGAACAATTCAAATGAAAGTGAGAAGAGATTTAAAACACAAAACTGACATTTACGGCTATTTTAACAGGTTCCAGATAAAGTTTTAAGTTTTAGTTTTAATTTTGACTGCTTTTCTGTGGCAGTATCAGTTAGTTAACTATCTAGAACATTTGAAACCTGTTAAACTGGCACTTCCAGGAGCCCCCAAGCTCAGGGGGCCCCTGAACTACTTTTCAAAGTTACTCTCTTATTTTTACAATAATTAATAAAGACAGGCTGCGACCTAAAAAAAAGCTCGCTCTGTTCGCGCATGATACATATCCCTTTCTTTTTTTCCCTTAAGGGGCCTCATTTTTTCACCTAGCTACGCCACTGGGCACTTCGTATTCAAAATAGACGCATTTATTCTCGTAAGTATTTAAATGTTCACACAAAGTTTTCCTGCATTACAAGTAAATATTTATTTACAATTAACATTATCAGGGAAACTGTAAGGATTTTATTAATATCGCACATAGGTGGGAAAGTTAAACAAATGCCGCTAGCATAATGGATTTGATTGCAGTGCCAATTGCCTACGACAGTAACATTTACCCTTCTGGATGCAAATATGAATAACTTGAAGTAGGTACCTACTCACTTTTAAATCGTCATCTATACTGAAGAGTTTGTTTGAACGCGCTAATCTCAGGAACTACTGGTCCGATTTGTAAAATTCTTTCAGTGTTAGATAGCCCATTTATCGAGGAAGGCTACAGGCTACTTTTTATCCGGGTGCGTTGAATCGTTCCCACGGGACGTGGGTGAAACCACTGGCAGAAGATAGTCTTTAATACATAAACGAGTTTTCATGCAATTTTTGCAAATTACGATTACTTTGATCTCAATTTTCATAGATTAAGACATAGTGGAGCTAGAATTTTAGAGGTATTGGGTTATTTACTTATTGTTCAAAAAAGTTCAATATAGGTATAACCACATAACGAAATTCAATTCGTGTAGCAGTTTTAAGTTGTAACAGATGAATAATAAGTCGTATTTTAAGTTATAAAATATTCTCTTATTGCCCTATCTAAATCAATCACCATAGGATCATAATACACAGACAATTTCGCATCAACAATTAACACAATATGTTTATAGACAATTTGGCAGGTTTTGGTAGACTGCGTACGATTGTTTTTCCTCAAAACTTATTTTATTTGCGTAACTTTATTATGACGTCACTGTCTATAAAACACAGTAAATAGTACAGGTTTTTTGTGCAAACCACGCCGATACTAATGGTTTGTTTTGATGAATATTTTGTGATTTTATTACCTAACATCTCAATCATTGCTCGTCTCACACAAAGTAGCCAGAAAAGTAAATTATTATACGTTGGATTCTGAATAAAACTTGTCAAATAGACATGTTGTCGTTGCTGTATTTTTTTATACTTCATTTATAACGCGGACAATGCCCCAGGTAGAAACAACTTAATGTCATAACCTACTCTACTGGGTTTACGCAGAGTGTGAATTCGTAAGTGTACATTACTTGTGTATTTATTTTTAACTTACCACTTTCTTTTGCGTCATTTCTACGCTAACTGCGTTACGCGATTCGCCTATGTCAAAGAGTTTCAAACAAGCTGCAGGATTCAATTTTTCCACATAAAGTCCCAATAGTCTATCAATTACTTATCACTGTATATAGACATACAAAAATGGAGAAAATAGACACAGAAAAACTATTTGTTACGCCGACAGCGACTTAGTGAAAGTGCCACCGCGAACTGACCACCGATTTAGTTTACGAAAGCCTTAACCATTCTATAATATAACGAGCATGTTAAGGAACCTGTGGATTTTATTATCAGTGACCAGTTTATAGCTGTGAATATTCCCAGCCTTAAGCGAACGTTTAAAAGGATCATAGTCCTGGGAATCGAAGGAATAAGCATGGCTTTAAACAGTCTGACACTACCTCCCAAATACCTACGTTTTACACCGAAAAAGAGGAAATAGTATATTATTGAAAAAAAAATAGTATTTCATTTTTTGCTTGGTAAAAGCATTACTAAACTAAAACATATTCGATCATTCAGATAAATTAACTTTTAAGCTGACTGCCTTCGTCGCGTCGGAGAGGCTCCTTACAAAGAAGTCATCATCGAGGGTGTTACATAGGTATCTAAGTCTCTTTTCAGTAATAGATATGAAGAAAATTGTACGACGCTAATCGCGCATCACGACCCACAACTCAAAGGCGAGGCTGATATCAGTGAGCCGCAGATCTTTTAATTAGCATTGAGAAGATTGATTCCGCCCGGTACGAACCGATTAGCTGCTGGGGACGGCAGTTCGAACTGGAGTGCGTCATGAGCCCTTTAATGTCGCTTAAGAACACTCATGCGGTCCTACTCGGTGGCAAGTCTAAGTGATTGTAATTAGTCTGTGACACAAGGTCACCTCGTTCGTCAACCACTACATTGCATTCTCATTCGATATCATTTACAATTGAAATTGTTATTGTTTTCTAAAAAACTTGTACTTTTATGCACCTAATTTGTTTGCCTAACAATCGCGTAATAGTTTACCAGTCACGCTCTTTTATTAATGTGTTCTTTAAGACTTTTGTTATTTTATTGTAGGTTCATTGTAAGTTTGCTTTTGTCTTATTTGCAAAAATCCCCGACAACACCTTTTGATTCAGCAAGATTTTTTGTAGCAATTCCAAAAGTTTTTTGGTTTGGTAATTATGTAAATTAAAATCTCGATTTTCTAGAATTTTATGATTTAGCGATTTTACGGCATCGGATGGGCTATTAACTTTTTTAGACATTCAAAATATTACAATGGATAAACGAGGTAACCTATTGCTAAAACAAGTTACGATCCGATCGACAGTAAAGAATAGATACGAGTAAACCCACATAAATAAATGTATCTATCTATATGAACTATATGGAAGCCAATAGGTCATAATGGCACATACCATATTTAGGTGAGAAACCGAAATATGTTATGTGCCAAACAGGTCTGCTACATGCTTAAATAATATCTTTATTTATTTTTGTAAGTTATCACTTTCGAAATTGACCAGTTCTGACATCGTTTTCATGACCTTTCGCTAATTTGCAATATCGCGTCAATTCTCATGCGTAGACTCGTTTGGAATAGTGACCGGCACGATGCATTGGCATCGTAGTTTTATTGATGCCCTTTACGATATTGAAATTACATTTTTCTTCCAAACCAGGAAGATTGCCTACACCTAAAATAACCAATCAATAGATAATAAGGTTGTCATCTACATTAAAATGGTAATCATTAAATCAAATAGATGGTTTTCGAAACCTAAGTCTTATTTTTCATGGTCATGATTTTTATTTCGAAATGTCATCAGAAATCGTTATTTTGTAGACATTGACCCACTACAGATATGAAGTTGTACATGTCATTGAAAATTGGTTTGGAAACAACCTCATCATTGCGTCTGTATCAGGGGTGAGAAAAATAGTGATAGAGGAGTATGCATTTAGCCCAATTATTTTACATTAGAATAATTTATTAAGATTCCGGCATAGGGGTTATGCTTTGCAATGCCTAAATCATTTGCAATACTTGTTTTCGTCCCTGTATCATCCTCAGAATGCAAAACACACTTAATTGACTGTATAACAGTTTTTTACGTCAGACTGACGTATAGAGATACACAATGCCCATAAATATTCATGAAAGGCTGTGATTGTTGGAAATTTGGCTTTAAATTGAAAGATATAAGGTGGAAATTTCAATGTGAAGGCTTCGTGTTGGAATCAGTACCCGAAACACGTCTCAGTCAATGTCGATCAATTGATGCATGTTTCTCTAATATACTGCTGATGTTAGACTTGATACAATGCGCCGACATACGAATTGAACGCTGAAATTGTGCTATCACTGTGATAATAAATTGTTAGTTGGAGTAATTTGATTATAAAGAAAGTCTGTTGACTTAACTGATTTAACGACTATCTAGAACTTATGACAAAAAAATATTTAAAGTATGACCGTTTTTTGGTGCATTTGACAGTTGCCGTCAGTCACTACAAATAAGTCTATTCTATTCTATTTTGACACCTCTTCAAAAGTTTCTGTGCCACTATGACAATTGATTGCAGAAAATATGACTGAAATCGCATTCTTCATTTCGCAAGGAGTGTTGTTCATCTGCTAATGTATAGTTCGAATCTTACAAACCAGTTAAAATATAGCTCTTATGTAAATGTGATAAAATTGCAACAGTGAGACGAAATATGAAATATTTTATCCATACCTCAGTCATTTTGTGGGAGGTTATTTGTCAGGGTTAGATTTTAAATATTTTTTACCCAGCTACCTACATCTTAATGACTTTTATCAAACAAAATTGCATTAAGTAGTAACACCAACATCAGTACCTAAACCTGTATTTTTAACCTGCATAAATATTCAAATCATGACCACAATGGAATAGTTGCCGATCAAGTCATTCAAAAATAGAAATAATATTCAACAATAATGTACCTACATAGGTAATTACATCATGTGTAACAATGGCATGTGACGCCACATCAAACCTAGCCACAATGAATGGCTTTTCGATATTCAAAGTTTCACCACAGCCTCTATTGTATATCTGTACCTACATCTATACTGAGTATTTAATACAGTTCATTTTTTTAGTCTGTGCCATGGACCTGTGTGAATGATTGTTCTATTTAATTGATTTGATACCAAGGCTTACGAATAAGCTATTATTAGAATGGTGTTATTAAGGAGTAGACAAGAAATATTGCCCAAAGACAAAGATCTTTGTAGCTTTGTGAACTTTCACAAATTCCGTTGTATTAATCGATACATATAAAGCGATTATAAAAAAATCGACATCGATATAACAAATCGTGTTTGTGCTCTACAAAAAACTAATGTTCTGATTGAAGACGCTTGAGTCTTTGGAAACAATTTTTTTGCAAACTTTAGAGGTTAAAAGCTTGTGGATGTCTTGCTTATAATCCGCGTATCACAGATAAAAATAAAAATGACGTAACATTCATCATTTCCGTGAACTGAGAATGGAGAGAAACGAAGCCGCTTCTCTCTTTGATACGACTGCGAAATAAAATGATTGGAGTTGTACCTCATCTAATTTATTTTCAGGAGTCTTCAAACGTACCCGCTCGCAGCAACATGTGTTATTGGGATATTATTAACTTTAATTCTGCTCATGGGAAATGTTTTGACAGAAGACAGGAGTAATTTAAGAAGTTAAAGAATCTGCTTATGCAAATAAAAATAAAATGGCTGATGAAATGATTTGTTTTTCGATCAACTCGAGAATGATTACACATTTGCAACTTTTGCTCTTAAAATATTTGTGTAAATTCTGGGCAGGTTTAACTGTAAGAAAATATGGAAAAATCACATGGAAAAGACACGAAACAGTTTTATTGTGCCTTACCTACAATGTATTCAAACTTGTAGAACTTTGACCATAATATTTTCCGAGGCGAAACGTAGTTTGCCGGGTCAGCTAGCACATAAATCATAAAAATCTTTGTGTTTTAAAAACCATGTGTAGGTATAGACGACAGCACATCAAGTTACCACAATCTGTCAAACATCTTCAATAGATTTTCAACTTTAATACAATAGTGGAAGGTTAATGTTCGATTGGTAAAATTTGACGGATTCGGATAGATAGACCTGCTATCGTCTGTACTTTATATGTTTATCCGATTCATGTTTCGCATGGGGGTGGTCCGAGTACTCTCAGTTAACGGGAACTGTTGCTATTGTATTGTCATGTTGTCATGATTGATTGTCGTTGCGGTTTTAACCCCAATAACTTTGTGGGCACAGAAGGTATTCTACTTGAAGTTCTCCGTATTTCAGGTGGGAATTGCAATGAGTAAACGGATTATTGAAAGGACGAAGCAAATGCATGTTGACGTACTTTATCAGCATGAGGAGAATGTCGCACTACAAACAGGCGTGTGGTCAAATGCAACGATCAAAACCGCTAACAATGCGTGTTACTTTTATTTTCATATTTTAACCTACCTCAACATATTAACATACATCAATGTTTCCTTTATTTGATTAGCAATGCAAATAAGTTTCCTCTTTATGTTTATAAAAACATATTTCCGTATTGATGACCGCAGCGATTGTGGTCATAATAACTGACAATCAATAATTGTATAACGTACGATCTAGCAGCAGTTTGCTCGATTTACAATGTAAACAAGAATCGAATACTAATACATTTTCTATAACTCATCATTTTATGTAAATAGTCTCGTGATTTAGTACTTCCTTTAAAGGGTTTATTAACGAGGAAACAACAGTTATAAGAGACAGTTAGCTAGGCTTTCCTATTTGTATTATCATTTTATTTAGCAATAAAGACCAAGTGAAATACAGCGTATTACTTACATTTTATTTTAGTTTGCCGAAATTCGTCTGTACACTTAAGTAAAAAAATATAGGTATTAAGGCTGACTTAAAATTGAGTACCTGCAAATGAAATGAAGATTAACGCGTCAACCAGATAAATTCTCACAAAAAAGCATTATGAGAACCCTGACGATTAATTTGTGGGACTGGCCGGCCCTGCCCCACAGACTATTGTTGTTTTTTCTCTGTTTAATTACAGTAATTGTCACTGAGTCTCTCGGCGTAATCATTGCTCGTCAAACACGCAACGCCTATATATAAACTCTTTAGTAATGCTTAGTGTTAATAACTGCAGATTCGGGATAAACGTGGTTCAGTATCTAGAGGAAAATTAAGTACTATATTTTGGATGGGAATTTCGAAGAGCATTGATGTATTTTTAGTTGTTTTTTATCTGGATTTTAATGTATTTACTTTAGGATTTTAGTGTATTCAAAAGTAATACATACCTCTGTAAAAACGTGTTGTATCATAAAAATTAATAATCTACCCATGTTCAATAATATTGTAGTCTGTTATAAAGCATGAATATTGTTATTATTTAGTTTTTATAGTGAGAATTAGTCAGTCGTGATGCTCAGTTGTTACCTGTCATTATAACAAGAAAATATTGGCAGGTCTATCACCACAGACCTCAGTTGTGGCCATGTTTTGCCAAGTAAACGTGTTGGGCTTTTATTAAGGTGAATATAAGGTAAACGCTGGTAATTTCGACAGTGTCCCAATAGTCGTCAGTTTTTGAAAAAATGCCGATTATTTAATTATAGCCATGTCTTACTAAAAGTTTTTAATTGCAATATATTTTTTGTTATATATGCTATAATTACAGTGAAAAACCTCAGTCAAAATTGTAATAGGGTCTAAATAATGAGCAATCAAAGTTGAGCACTGAGGAATTTTGTATATTTTTGTTAATTCAGGTACTGAATCTGACGTCCGACTTACTACATTAGATGTCTTGTGTTGTCGGTGTAGTAGGCTGTTTTGTTAGTTTGATTATTTGGTGAAGTAGTTTAATTATCAATCTAACGATTTAATCTATAAAATTGAGTTATTTTGTTCATTATGATTATTTTATCCCGTGTGACATGTACTGGTACTTGCAGAACCATGCTTGACCCAGTACTCGTCATTTTTTACACATTTTTGACGATAACTGGGACACGCTAATAAAATTGAATATAAAGTCGACATTGGTTGTTATTAATGGAATTTAATATATATTTTAATTTAAATTACCTCTTTTTTTTAAGAATAATTAAAAAAAAGGTGATACAAATTCAGTACTGATAACATAAACCTTTGTATGTTAGTGGGTAGCCTATAGAAAACTTAACAAGCCAATGGTCGCTACTGCTGCTAAAATATGGCGGCAAAAATGGCTAGTCAAGAAAAATACAACAAGTGGACATGAGTTGTTGAAGGGTGAGGATGCCTCTGCGAAATTGAACCACAGATCATGCACTACCTGAGGGTCCAGTTTCACCTGCCTACTTTAACCTGCCCTAGTGATTGCACTCTCGTTTTCTTCAATTTATTAACTTAGAAGCATTCATCATCTGCCTAGCCTTTTCCCAACTACGTTGGGGTCGGCTTCCAGTCTAACCGGATGCAGCTGAGAACTAGTGTTTTACATGGAGCGAGGTCTGACCTCCACAACCCAGTTACCCAGGCAGACCTGTCACCCCTTGGTAAGATGTTGTCGTACTTCTGCTTTCTGGACTACCCGCGTAACGGACTGCCAAAGATTGTTCAAATGATGGCCGGACCCACCAAATTTATCTGCCTCCGAAACACGGAAGAACTCCGTTATACAAGATGTCACCCATCACGGACACCGCGCCAAGCGTTGCTTAACCTTAAGATCGATCGATCCGCGCGGCTTTGACTTAGCCACGAGCTCTTAACTTAACTTAGAAGCATTACTTCCATAATAATTCAATTTATAGTGTAAGTCAAAAATTGTATACCTTCGCTTCTGTTTTGAAAATATTGTCTACGCAGTTTCTTGAAATATACACCTTTGACTTTGAGGATCAATACAAGTAAGCCAGAGATTGATAAGCTGTCATCTTTCATTCCTATCAGCCGTCGAAGAGGAGCTAGCGTGAGGCATGGTTATTTCGAATATAGTGCCGATGGGGTATTCCCCATCATTCTCATCATACACGCGTTACAAGACCACAAGGAGCCCGTGAATAAATAAAAGCCATGTGGGTCGATCAATTATAAGGTTCAGCAACGCCGGTGGATGGATGACCATCTTTTCATGATGAGTTCCTGCGTGTTAAATTGGTGGATCTCGGCTTTTATTTGAATATCTCTAGCAGTCGTTACAGGAAGTTAGAAGCCAAAAAGTCTGACAACCAGTCCGGGATAACTGGGTTGAGGACATCAGAATCTAAAACACTACCCAGCTACATCCGGTGAGACTGGAAACCGACCGCAAGATATATCATCATCATCATCCGAGCGTTTTCCCAGTTGCAAACCTTTCGGGCCCGGGGTCCGCTAAACCGCAAGATATATAGTTGTGAAAAAGCTAGGCAGATAATATCTCTGCGAGATCATAATGACAAGAGT
>NWSH02000323.1:9584606-9596239 GCA_002382865.2 Heliothis virescens
ACCGCAAGATATATCATCATCATCATCCGAGCGTTGTCCCGGTTGCAAACCTTTCGGGCCCGGGGTCCGCTAAACCGCAAGATATATAGTTGTGAAAAAGCTAGGCAGATAATATCTCTGCGAGATCATAATGACAAGAGTTAGGAGTTCTGAAATTTTGGGAGCCGAAAATAAAGCCCTGAAGACCCTCAAGCCCCTTTGAGACCACTTCAATGATAATAATGACATAGTTAACTGGCATAGTTTAACTGGCAATTATACGCTTTAGAAATGCACCCAAAGACTATCCCTGATTTATGTTAGACTATTTCTAAATATGGTGGAAAAGTACTCGGGCTATTGTGATGGGATGACAGTTGATCAGAAATGGAGAAACTATGAAGTTGTAGCTGCCTGTTGATGATCATGATTTAGAAACAAGTATAAATTGCTGGTCAAGTTACTACAGTTCACTTATCGAGTCACCGTTATGAAGATGAAGGTAGGAATACCACGGCGGCCAGCTCCTTGAAGGACTATGCACCACTAAGTTAGCTACTCTTCCACATCCGCCTCAGAATATTAATATGTTATGACAAAAATGGCATTCAAACGGCGATCATCCCTGTATCTACTCAAGTACGATCTCGGGTTTTTGGGTGTTTTACAAAACATGCGAAAAACTGCTTGGGCAAATATGATGGGATAATAGTGGGCTAGGAAAAACGATAAGGATGTAGCCTGCCTAACACAATGCAATAAATAAATATAGAAATGGAGGAAATAGTCGGTATACTTATCTTTTCCCTTCTACCGTAGAACTATAGTCGGCGTAATTGCAATAAAGCAACAAGGACAATCATGAGCAGCTGAGGGATAAAAAACCTCGGAGGACTTTAAACTGTGATCACGAGCTCCCCTTGTGTATCTAGCTTCACTGGAATACCCGCCACTCTCACTCTGGTCGGAGATGAGGGACATAAGCTTCTCCATGGAGCACTCGGAACTCGAGTGTTCACTTATCCCCGCTATCCACCATGCAAGATCATCTTTCAGTGTGTCTGATCAAATTATTCCTTAGGCTAAATAGTGTAGTAATTCCAAATTATGTGGGTTCAGCTTCAAGCAGCTGACAGTCCATGCATGACAGTCATGAAGCTCTAGTGTGCTACATGTAACGTCTTCCTATCTGAACTCCTCAAACCAGTTACCTGAGCTACCTGTTAGCCCTTGGTAAGACTGAATATCAGACTTTCTGGCTTCTGACAACTCAATGATGTCTAAATAACAGTCAGGGCTCACCAATCTAACGTGTCTTCAGAAAAACGGAGGACATTGTTACGAAAAGAATTTCTCCCATCCATGAACCGACCGCGTCAAGCGTTGCTTAACTTTATGATGATCGGTTGATTCGTGCGGTAGTGGTAAAACGTTGACTTATATTGATATTTTGTTTTATTTAGCAACTTTGTTTACTTTAGGCACTCTTTTTCAGTTTGAGGAACCGCATTTAGATTTATACAAGTTAAAAACTCAAATAACATGAACCTTATTCCTAAAGAAATAGAGTTCAAATTAGCGTTGAAAGTTGACGAGTAATGGGACATCTTGACGATAACTAGGACAAAACTGTCGGATACTGGTACAAATGGGTGTTTTTTGATATTTTAATTAATAGATTATTTATTTGTTGACCATTAATTACAAAAATATATTTTCCGAAAAGGGTATTAAATGGGGTTTCGCATGTTAGTTAAATTATCCCGCTAAGACAAATAACAATGACGTGGCAGACCTGTAAACTTGGCCAAGTTCTAAAAGCGTCGAGTATTGGGCCGTTTACCTTAACAGAAAACTGTACAGACAACAAATACAGTTTTTCTTGAGAGATTGATTATAACCTAATATAAAATATATGATACGGTACTTTTACTCACAATGTTGAAGCCAAAATCTGGAGTTGTCAAAATTTATATTTATGTACAAACTATGAAGATTCGCTAAGCCTATGCGTAATAGACATTTTGGTTATAAATTCACAAGGTTAATTCAAAATCAATATGATTGCTAAGTCGCTTACTCAAGTACAAAGTCGTCATGGAATAAAATGTATTTTGAATTACTTTATTGCGATCCTGAATTACCTTCTCATTGAAACATGAAATATTATTATTGTCAATAAAAAACTGTTGGAACTAAATTGAAACTGCTGCGCTGTAGTACGTTTACCTACATAATATATGACAAAATACATATATTTTTGAATCGTTCTCAAAATGTTTCAACGAATCACTGCAATAAAATGATATTGGATTGGAATACAATTTAAAAAGGGTTCAGGATAATAAGGTTTTAGGACCCCAAATAATGTTTTATGAACGACCAGATTTTATTATTGTAAAGAAGAGTTTTTATTACAAAACCATTGAATATGGATGATTTTACGTAATTACTACTTAAGCACTTAGCTGTCTAGCATATTGATTAATTAATTTATTGTGCCAATGGCTAGATAGAATAATTTTCTATCTGTTTACGTGACTTCTCACAAAAAGGATTGTGGTGTTTTCATAAGAAAACGCTACAATTAGATATTTATAAAAAAATGCATTTCACAAGTTATCAAAGTATGAGTTGCATTGTTTCACTTAACTTAAAACGAAGTGCGGGATCTTCAGAACACTTGAATACTACCAATTACACTGGAGAAGGAAAAACCAAACCTAGGTATAGCTCGATTTAGTCGACATAGTCATTAGTTAATGTTTACAAAAGCGGACACTTTTTTATAATTATCTGTTTTTTCTCATGTTCAATTATTTAACATGTTAAATATGAAATGAATAAAACAAGATTGTAAAATATTTATCATAATCATCATCAAACCTTTTATTGTCCCACTGCTGGGCACGGGCCTCCCCTCACACAAAGGATTGAGCGTTAATCACCACGCTAGCTCAACGCGGTTTGGTGATTTCAGGATTTTTTTGGTGGTCCAGGTTTCTTCGAGATATTATTCCTTCACCTTTTTATCAGTTATCACTATGTTTTATATTTGAAAAAAATGCTTTTGATGTCACTAAAAATAAACTCGAACCGTGATGCTAATGCGTAATTAAGCAGTCACGTTTTACTATAAATAGCTAACTAGTCACAAATGAATATATGAGTACCCGAATAAGTATTGCCAATATAAATAAATCCTTCGTTTTGTTTGTAAAAAAAGTTCTTCTAAATATAATTCAATGATTATGCTTCCTGGTTACCTATGGGTGTAACCACAGGTATTTAATGATAGCAAGGAAAACAGCTTTACGTTTCAACTGAAAAAGAAACCGAGTGAGTTTTCTTTTTACATGCTCAGACACATCCACAATAACCTACTTCAATCTGACAAATGTTTTCAATAGATTTTCAACATTATCAAAATAATGTTAGGTTAATGTTCGATTGGTATTTGATGGATCCGAGTAGGTTGACCTACTGTCTTTATTTATTTTATTTATTTAAGGACAACCAACAAAGCATACACCAGAAAAATACATCTATAAGCACAAAAATTGTTACATTCAATAGTGTAGCCTTACTTAAAGGCTGCCACGGCATGCATTAAACATAGGAATAGGAAACAGTTACAGAATAAGTTGTCGTCTGTCTGTCGTCTGTACTTATATCAATCTTCATTTGGAAAATCCATAATACCTAGTGTGTATAAGTATATTTTTTACTTATCTATTCCATGAAGTACGTACATGAGTTGTGGGATTTTTGTCGATTTTCTGAGAGTCGAACTTCCAAGAAGAAAAAAAAAATTGTAACGAGTACACCGAGTACACCTCATGTGCTTGTTAGCAAAGTTTTTTGCATTTTTTTTAGTGAACAGCTACCCACATAATATACTTCATAATAATATGTGGTACATTCTATACATTTATTGTTTTTCTTTAGTATACGAAAAACGTCGTTCGGCACACGTGTTGATATGTATATCATTAAAGTTTCAGGCTTTACAACGGTCTTGCCTTTAGTCTGGCGAGGAGATGGATTAGGATTTGACACATCGGATGTGTCAAAAATGACAAACCTTTGTTTTTATGGAAATGTACTATTTCAGTCCACCATCAACGCTAAAGTACTGAATATTTATCAATTCTTTATGTTAGTAATAATCCATATACTACTATGTTAGCAATAAATAATAAAAAGCCTGAAATATACTATATCGTGATGAAAACAACGAATAAAATTTTAAGTTTTTGAAGCTCACGCCTTAATAATGTTTAGGTTTTCTTTAAAAAAAAAATCAAAACTTCTTTGACAGATTCCGATATTATTTGTAGCGTGTGTTTTAACTAGCATATGTACAGATATGAACACTACATATAAAAATACTAAATAAACCGATTTTTATTCAAAATAGTGCCCCTAAAATAGAATAATAAAAAAAAATGTCTGCTTTTCAGTAATTCGTACAGAATAGCATTAAGGCAAAAAGAGTGAAAAATTCTTATAGGTACTCTTGTATACTGATATACTTCATGCTATAAAAATGGAGGCTTCACAAACAAACCAGGACTGTATCATTCACTGAAACATTATTTAAACATTTTGAAAGCTAAAACAGCTGTGTGCTACAGATATAAAGGAAAAATGATTTTACCTACTTTAATAAAAATATACTATGAATCACTTGCAATCAAACGCAAAACATTTTAAATAACGCTAGTGTTTTGTTCTCTTTTGTTCAAATGCCTAATGTCACTACTGAACTTTAGCTAGAACATTAGCTTATAAATAACATATAGGTAGGCAAACCTAGTCGCATAATATTATTTTGTAACAAAAAACAGGCACAAAGCCTAGAACAGTAGGGTATACACATCGGGTATGCAAGCCTGAGTTGACCCTGAACTAACTTTCCCTGCAATCGTTATACAACAACACGTTTCACAAAGAATAAGTTTCTGGCTCGCCAGACAACACCAGACACAGGCTAAACATAAAACGAAAACTGTTCAAAGTCAAAACCTAATTCAAAGGCACGTATAGGCATTGTACCTACCAACGATTCACTACACGGCCTTTTCGACTGCCCGTCAACCAATGCATAATTTGAACCAAACATGACGCGATGCTGCCTAATGAAACAGCAACGTATACGTAACAATTGCATGTGAACGGACCCTAGTGAATTAGAAAAACCCATTGCAAGAGCACGTAACCGGCGAGTATTTTAATATTGACGTTCAAACATCGTAATGGAGCATGAAACTGAAAAATCGCAAGGTCGCTGTCACTGCTAGCAACAACCAGACAATACCTGTATATACGTACATAGTTACATACATTTGTAAAATCGTTATGAGTCGATAAAATTCGTCAACAAGGAATCGGGTGACTGAGATATCTCTTATTGACACGCCTCCTATGGATAGTTTATGTACATTGATTGAAGTTCATGTCAACATTGATTTGTTTGAGTACATAATTGATATTATTCAAGTAGGTGCGCGGTATGGAGTTACTTTTTGCATGTATACCTATTTATGATTTTTAGGTATTTGTAATGTTTTGATAGAAGAAAACACCATCGATTGGAAACTAACTCAATGTGCTTATATGGATAAAAAAATATAGGCACCGTTGAATTCAGCGAATAAAAGTCATTTACTTATTTAAATTTTATACGTTTAGTTTAGACTATGCTTAATAACAAAGCTTATACATTTAACAATGCAAGCTCAACCAGCAAAAAATGCAATTAGAGCCCAAAATAAAATAGACAAAATTTTCTACAAAAAAGTCCAGACTTACTACGTGTTTGTTGTTATCGCGACGTCGATGAGTCCCCGCGGGCCAGTGGCGGGGTCCGGGTGAGTGGCAGGCCAGTCCTCGGCGACTATAACCAGACCACACCGGTTAGGCTAGGTTCAAACTCGATCGCACAGCCATCATTCGCTAGAAGAAACCTACGCCAGCAATTGAAAGACTCTCGAACCATCTTGCACGGAACCGTTTGCTTTAGCGGTCAAGTACTTTGATATTGTCCACGCGAATTATTTTTTTCCTTTAAATTCGACAACATTTACATACGTCAAAATGAAATAACATGGTTATACATCGTGTTCTATTCAATAAAGTATGTTCAAGAATCGTTTCCTTGTTATATTGATTGTATCAATCGATGTGCATGCCGCTACGAATAATAAGGCATGCCGTAAATGTCAAATAGGTAAACGACTTTAGTTTGGGGTTATCGTGGTAACTAAGTAGCTTCAAGTGGAATTTGTGGTTTGTGACTAACATTCCGCAACGTCCGGTTTTAAGTACTTAATAATACTATTATTAAACCATGATCCAGTAGCAATTTTACGACCACAAATGGATATTTGCTAAATGAAACCTGTTAAATACTTTCAAAGACTTGCAACACATTCAGATTTATCAATCAAAGGTGTAAAAGGTGTCTTCGATATCAATTCGTTTAATATACAATTTATGTTTAACAACGCACAGCCAGATCGGATACTTGATCTTTGGACGCAGTTTCATATAATAGAACCACGCGCTCGGTGTACTGATCGATTTTTTATAAACGTAACTCGTTTCTTTATTCGCCGATAGCAGTAGAAAAAATGTATCGAGGAAGTGTTGTTTTTTCTTGTGCCATTCTAATATGTATATTAAGGGTCGTTGATAAATACCAACTAGTCTACGTATTGTGACGATCTATGACTACGTTCCAATTTAACGTCACCAAACCGGTAGCTTACGCTCTCGCGGAGTGCATGACGGCTATATACGAGCTACAGAAAGGCTATGGAGTTTCGTAATTATAACAAGTTGTAACCAAAGACCGTCTATAAATTACCATTACCCTTCAAATTAAAAGAAGTAGTACAATGTTTACATGTTAACAAAAAATATTGACTAATCTTGACTTAAATTAAATATTTTTCTAATGGTCTCGAGATGATTACGTCTTATGACTTTTGTACCACTTGGAGATGTCATCGACGAGGAAGAACATGTTATATAGGAATTTGTGTATAAGTGAATTTATTGTATCTGAACGATATCTCAACTGTTAGTATAAAATTATGTAACGAATACTTTAGATTAGACCATTAAACTTCGAGTAATAACGTGGAAGTAACCGCAAAAAGCGTAGGTTGTTCTGATGCCTGTAATGAAAATTGAATGCTCAGGTATTTCCAAAGAAAATTCGATATTTCAACATAAACGGCCTTTGGACATTTGTTTTTGTTCTTACATTCGTAATAAAAACATGTTTTTGGCAAACTTTAAAAATAATTTAGAAAACGGACGAGGATGACGGACAGACACCGTTCCAGTGGATGGATAGCTGATATTTTTTCCCCAAACCAACTATAATTTCGTTAGAACTATTTAATTAATTAATAATAAGAACTGTGGATTGTCAGTAAAGTGGCCAATTTTGAATGTATGGCGCAGTGTAAAAATCTTGGATCAATCGTTAAATCCGTTAATAGATCGTTGAAAAAACCGATCCGGTTTTTTGTCTATCGCAATGGAGACCTTGGTAACCGTGGAGACGTGTAAAATCGCATTTTTTTAATACAGTATGATACTAACATACCTGCATATGTTAATATGTAACATTTAACATATCATCCGACCACAAAAAATCTCGTGTTTTGTTCAACGACATCCTTTTTGTAGATACGTTTGTAATGGTCGAATAAATATTATATAGAACCATAGCTTTATCAAGTTTGTGCTGTAAGAAAAATATTAACTTAGAAGATTTTACCAGCAATTCTTGTGTATCTCACTTTGCTTATCTCGGAAATGATTTGTATGTAATTCTGGTTATATTTAGACATGTCATAAAAGTTTATCCTTTCAGTCATAAATGTTTAACGTCTTTTCGAAAGCAATATTTTGTTTAAACCATTGTGGTATCTTTTGGAAAACACATGGCAAAGAAAAAGTTAATACGTTATTATTTTTACGCTGAAATGCTGTAAATTATTATTTGAGAGGTGAGTCTAAAGAATACCAGGGTTGCAAACAGCAGTGGAAATGCAGGTCAGACTGCTAAAACTTGCTAGTATGTACAGGTAGGTAAAGAGTGAAGCTTTGCATGCAAACATGTTATGTAAATAAACTAAATATCTTTGATAAAATGTATATAATTAAGCGTTCAGGAAAAAAACAAGATAAATGATCGTATGCCTTATTAGTTTTTCGTGGCTTATAATCTCCCCACTTCATCAACAGCACATGTTCTTAATAGATACATTGTTTTACCTTCACAAAACTAGTTTGATAAAACGTTCAATTCTTCAGTACGCTAATAAAAATCAAGATAAGCTTGCGTTTGCTAAAGTTTACCGGATGACACAGGTGATGCAATTTGAGATGGCATTCCTTTAATTAGAATACCTATACCTATTCCTAGATCAGCAAGGAAATAATTAGTACTTAGTTATAATTTATTAATTGAGACTGGCTTCCGCCGCGTCTTTATTGCACGGTGGGAAACTCTGAACCAAGAATGGTAATGTTACGGCGTGATTTTGATTTATAATACAATGGTGTGGGGTTTCCCTGCACGCTCCAAGAACCACCGACAAAATGCTAATGGAATGGCCGTTAATACTTGCAATTTGGCCCGTGAGCTGAACAAAATTCTAAGCAGTGCTAAGCTCAGTAGATTGCCATCTAAATGGCGACAATGTAACTTGCGTTACTGCTTGATTTATTTATAGAAGCACTGGCGATTCGCCAAGGGCTTTACCTGTATAAGCTATGCGAAAACCTTTCACGAAAACCGTAATGTGAATACGCTTGGAATGTTTCAAACGCAACGTGAAACTTATTATGTAGTCTCTAATAATGATTTCCATTTAGTTTTCATACGTCAGAGTAATATGACATCATGTACGTTAGAGGTTAAGTCGTCCAACATAATATGTTTAATGTGCGATGGCAGATACCGGTGCAAGGCTCGCTAAATCATGGCATCTTTCACGAAGATCTGCACAAACGTCATGTGCTGAACTAAATGGGTAGTAATCTTTTAATCGTAAAGGTTGGGGGACGAGGTTATTAAGATGATTAGGGACACTTACTCTAAAGCACTATGAAATATTGTGTACTTGTTTTGATGATTTGTCCCTTTTCAGGTTTTTTACAACAGTTTGTATTTTTTGCCTTCACAGCGATTTTCCTTTAGCAAAGTAAATAATTTATAGTAACGATCACAAATTGCAGTTGTTGGTAAATTATAGCCAAGTGGCGTCGTAGATTTACACTATCATTTCGTCTAAAGGCTAATTCACACGAGCGTCGGCTTAGTCAAATTTTACGAAATACAAGTAACTTTTCTGAAATATGCTGTTAATTTCATACGGTATCTGAGTAAATTGTTAGTTATAATTATAAATATTATATACGCAGTCGTGGCCAATGGAAAATGAAAGTAGCGATAAATCCAATAAACTTGCAGTTTCTATTGCTTTACGGCTATTCACCTGCACGAACGAAGAATACTTCAGTATAGCTAGGAATGTGCAGGTCCCTTAAGTTGGCAAGTTTTTGTTGTACACGAAACGTGTCGAGGTAAATTACATTATAACAACCTAATGGCAATACGATTTAGTGTTGGTATTCATCGTTCATTATTTTCTCAAACCATCGTGCCAATCTAAAAGATTAACATCCATCGGCAGATCGCCGACTTCTTTGTTTTCCTTTATGCGTAAAATCAACAGGTTTAACTTTTAGTCCACTTCAGTATCAAAGTTCTAGAGATCAATTACTTAATGACAGTTGGTTAGTAACTACAGTTGCTAAAAGTCACGACTGTTGTGTAAGAACATGCGGCCCTCGTGCTCTGCCCACCGTTCGTAGTAAAAACGTGATGAAGCGTGTGTTCGCACAGGTATCCGTATCATTACATATTACGATATCGTTCAGAACTTAGGGCGGATTCATTACACTTTATATATGCCAAAATTTTATTAGATTATATGTTCTACGCGGTACCGAGTTCCACCCTTCTCCTGTTAGTCCTATTCTCCGTACCTGGATAAAAATTTGGTCACGTCCTGTTTGTGCAATTTGAAAGGTACACAGATGACTATCTGGTAAGAATATAGAGTCTAAACGACCTGTGTACTTTTCATTAAATCGGTTCAATAGTTCTGATACCCAGAGTAAGGCGCATAGGTTCATAATATCAGGTAAGGATTCTTCTCACTCCTATTAAGGATTCTTTACAGTGTCATATCTTCATATCTGTTTTCCAACTTTTCTTTTTTCTGTAGATCTTTATTTATAAATATTATTGTCATAACCTTAACATGAACGTCCTAAGTTAAATTTGAGCTAATTACCATTATGAGTGTTCATATTCGCTAATGCATTGTACAAAAATAAAGTATAATTCGACGTAACAGCTAAAGTGGGTGCAATATGTTTGTACAGACCAGTCTTTTGTACTGCCAGCAAAAAATAGTTCGTTTACAGTGTATATTGTGCCGAAACTAAGCTGTGCAAACAAAGTCATTGGCGCCATTGTGTGTGTCTGTAATATGGTTGTTATTGGTATAATTTCTTACGACGGTGGACACAGTTTGAACGACCGATGTAAAGGTCGTGACGTCATGAGAAGACGTGTTACATATTTACCTAGTTTCTGAAAATTGCTGGATTTTTCCTAAAGATAATTGTCGAATAAGCGGTTGTTTTTAACTATTATTAAAGACTTTGAAATCTTGATGATGGTCACAGAACTTATTCTATGCGTAGACCTGTAGCCAGATGGTTGGCTGAATGCAAATAAAAAAATGAAATGCATCCTCAAACTAAAAAATGACGATATGTCGGACTAGGATGCTAATAAAGACATTCGAGATTTTTCAGTTTAAACTCCGTAACCTATGAAATTTACGTATGAACACAGTTTTCAAGTGTAAGGCCAATCTATACTAATACACACATCAAAAGTGTCTAGGGATCAACATATATTTTTGCAATAACTTTTCTCCTGATTGATATTAATTAAAATTTTCTTTAAGGATTCATCAAATAATGTGTTTTCGTTTGTCACAGTAACGATAAACCAAGTCACCTTTGCATTAGTAAAGAAATTTGCCATTTTCCTAATAAAGGGATTTTTGACATTTGAACCACTAACACAAAAGTTTGAAAAAAAACACTGAAATAACAGTTTTCTTTAAAATTTTATTGGGTAACTTAAACAATTAATAATCCGTGTTTCTACCGCGAACACTAACAACACAAGAACATCGGTTTGGCATACTCAAAATGAGTTCATCCAAATCACGCTGTGGAATGGCCGCCCATGTTCGTTGCAACAACAAAAAAAGGTCTTCTTGCGACTGGATACCCTCCATATTCGGCAGAGCTCTTCTCTGTAGCATATCCCATGCATGCTCAATCGGGTTCAAGTCTGGCGACTGAGCAGGCCAGGGCAGGACATTGATGTTAGCTGCGGCGAGAGTCTGTCTTACAACTCTTGCGGTGTGCGGTCGTGCATTATCATGCATTAACTGAAATAAGGGACCGATTTGCACTTGTAGAGGAACGATGACGTCTGATACAATCGTCTCAGCATAAATTTGAGCGTTGAGGTTGCCTCT
>NWSH02000323.1:9599034-9621350 GCA_002382865.2 Heliothis virescens
TTCGGGAATGAAGGTTCACTTCATGCAAGCGGTTTCTGACTGTTTGGTCGCTAATTAAGTTCCCTGAAGAGTGATGAAGCCTCACGGCTAACATCATGGCGGTTATTGTTGGAGCTCTTCGAGTTAAGATTTGAATGTATCGGTCTTGTCTCCGTGTGGTGCAGCGATACCGTCCTCCATGGCGCTCAGCCACGGTACCAGTGCTTCGGTAACGTGTCCAAAGTCGACTGATAACACTCTGACTTGTATTCAGAGCTAAAGCCACAGTACGTTGCCGGGAACCAGCTTCTATCATTCCCACGGCTCTGAGCATTTCTTCCCTGCTTAAATGACGTCGCCGCTCCATAATAACGTTGGTTTTAATCAGTAGTAGGGAAACAGTAGCACTAATAATGTCTTCAATGCGTTGTATGTTTTTATAGGGAAAATATTGACAGCTGATTTTCATCTTTTACTCGAATTTGATTCACAGTTCCTGATTCAAATTATGAAATGCACCAAAAAGGATACATATGAATTTATGAAATCATAAATTTATTACAAAGCCACATCTCAATCTCAAGAAATCCGCATAAAAATGCTTGATCCCTAGACACTTTTGATGTGTGTATTATAAAGCTCAAGAGTTTGCTTGTTTGTTTGTTTAAACGCGCTAATCTCAGAAACTACTGGTCCGATTTGAAAAATTCTTTCAGTGTTAGATAGCCCATTTATCGAGGAAGACTATAGGCTATTTTTTATCCGGGTGCGCGCAGTAGTTCCCACGGGAAAGCGGGTGAAACCGCTGGCGGAAGCTAGTTCCAGATAATATTCTAGATAGCTATTTGTCAGATAAGGCTCTAGAAAAGTAGTGAACATTAAAAACATTTCCATGGCATTATCTGTCAGATAGTTCTCTAGAACATTATCTGGAACCTGTGAAAATGGCCCCTATATCCTCTAGTTACCTAACATTCTGTCAGGTGGTTTTATATATGAGTTTTTATTTGTCAGTAGTCTGTATTATGGTTCATTCACTTAACGCTTTGGAAAAAAAGACATACTCGTACCTACATTAAAATCATAGTCACATGAGTTTTGGACGATATCGTATATGTGTTCGAAGTGTTGTACTTTATACGTACGTTCATTATCCATTTTCGGGCTGAAATATAATATCTATGTGCGGCCACATATCAAAATTATAAAGGAAGTCGATGACTTCTGTGATAAAACAAGTTTCTTCAAAAATAATAGACAGTTGAAATAAAACAACTAAAAATCATATAAAATTATTAGCAAAAATTGAAATTTACATATCAAGCCCTTGAAAACGGTACGGTACCGTATGACTAAAGCCGTTTTACTCACCTCAGGCTTCATTCTGTAAACATTGCGAACTACGTCTAAAACATAATGTTTTTAGTCTTGCGAAAGTTGGTAAAAGTTAGGCAGGGCTTAATGAGGGGTAATTAATGTACCACAAATAGCCTAGTCAGTACATAGCGAGACAACACTAGCTCATAACCGGTTGCTGTGGTCTTCATGAAATAATCTTGCTATCTTGCTTATTTATCTGCCAGTTCGTTTTCCCTTGCAAAACCATTGCGATGAAGGCGTATACTTATAGTTTTATCTAACGACTAGTCTCTGCCAGCGGTTTCACCCGCGTACCGTGGGAACTACTCGGCGCACCCGGATAAAAAGTAGCCTATAGCCTTTCTCGATAAATTGACTATCTAGCACTGAAAGAATTTTTCAGATCGGACCAGTAGTTCCTGAGATTAGCGCGTTCAAACAAACAAACTCTTAAGCTTTATAATATTAGTATAGAAGATATCTAACAAAGTATGTAAGCTTTTGTGAGAGGCGTATAGCTTCAACTCATTTATTTAATGTAGCTATTTAATTATATCCACTAGCAAATGACCCTTAAATACTTTTGGACTTGTTTAAAAGATATACCTGCTGTTGCTTTTTGACCTTTAATCTAAAGTATTGTTTGTTTATTGATCTCCAAGTAGGTACCTGCGATGAGTGTGCGTATTTTAAATTATTATTTTTTTGTTCTTAGTTTTTAATTATTTTATGTTCTAATTTTAATTATATTTCTCGATTCTCGTATACTGGTATCAAATTCTTTTAATACTACACCATATTACAAGTCGCCTTACTACAATTTTACTGAAGAACCTCGCTTTTCTTTAATTAATTCTCGCACATTTACTGAAATAGACTGCCATTATTCTACATAGATTCCGTTAGTTATTCTTAGATTTTCTTGAAGCACGTAATACTACCATTGTCTTTATCTCTGATAAGTGCAGGTACCGGGGTTCTCACATAATCATAGATGTTGCAAGTACATTGTGTTTTAATAAACTTCTATAGTTAGTAATAATGAGTTTAGTTAGACGTATGTCCGCATCTCAGGAGGGACAGTCGACAGCAAGTCAAGTGTACACCAAGCTGTCAAATTTCTGCGATCGATTTTCAACCTTATCACAATAGTGGAAGGTTAATGTTCGATTGGTAAAATTAGATAGATTTTGGGTATACTGACTTGCTGTCGACTGTACTTGCGAGCTGATAAATGCGACCATTATGGTTGAACACAGATCTACTGACGTACCATGTTTTGTAAGATAGGAAGATAAAAAATTGTGCACCTGTTGTTTTTTCGTCTCATGTTGTGGTTAGGCCTTTGCCCCGGCTTTATATATCGATTAAATCTATTAAGTACTGTGTAAACATTAATGTTGTGAAATTATTTTAACCTCACATCACAGCTGTTTGAGCTGTCTGAAACATGATTTTTTCGTGGTGAAAAGTGGAATAACCTGCATATTTATCTCAGGAATCACTGCACCAATTTGTTTGCACTAAAATATATTTATCGAGGAGAGTTACTAGATATTATGTACTACTTTTTATTAATATTTTAACTCTATGGCTCTTAAATAATGTTAACCTTTAGTTTTAAGTAATTAACCGTAACATTCGAAATCTTATCTCTACCTATTTATTTAGTCAATTTTAATGTTTTATTCATGAGAAACGGGATTTTGTGTCCGTTTTCATTACGAAAGACAGGTGTAATTAATTTATTTTGCAACAAACACCTTAATACCTTTGACGGTTTTGGTGAATGAGTCATTTATAAGAATTAAAGTTATTTAGAACGCACAATTTGCTGTATATGAGTATGATGGCTTTTATGTTTTTTCATTAGAGTATAGAAAGAAAGGGTAGTATGTCGGTAAGGTTTATCTAGTAACTTCCCTCTAAAATAAAATAACACCGTAATGTAATCCCATCGGATTTATTTTCTTATAAAAAGATATAAATGAACCTTAAAGTCAATTAAGAGCAATCCAATTATAGCTAAACTATCCAATCAAATTAATAAATTCTCCATAAAAAAGTCGTAAAGCTATCATACTCATCACATTTTTAAGGCGAGTATTTATTTTTTATAACGCTATTATTGAAAATTTAATTTGTCGCTTTATCAAAATTCGTTCTTAAAAAAACAACTGAGAATATTTCTTAGAAACAACGAATGATGTCTAATCAATTATTCGAAGAGTAATCAAAAAAGATAATAAAAACAAACTCCATTGAAATTAATTAACAGATTTATTGTTATTATTAAATCATTTTTATTAGAACAATAAATTCTATTATTACTAGATAAAGAACATTAAAATTGAATTAAAATAAACATAAAGGGCTACTGTCAATCTGTTATTTTTGTTATTTGAATTGAATGAGCCATGTTCATCATTGGCTAATGATGATGTTGCCAACCATTATTTGAAAATCTAAATACTATAAACAGTCCCTTGAAATTTTCGTGTCACTGTGGAATTAACGTATTTTTTAAGTACATTAATTTAATACTTCAGAATTAGATGTCACAGCGTTTTTTGCAGTTTTATGTCTTCTGAAAATTAAAGCTATTAAGTTAATCCCGGTTATAGAAGGTAGGTATGTAGGTATCAACTAATAATAATTGAATGGTATGTATGTACCATTTCCTAATATGATATTTCGAAAAAGGTCAAAACTGCCCATAAAATGTTTATCGATAATCATTCATTATGGCCCGGTAATTTTTTCTTCAAAAAACTCGATTGATCCGCACTTTTTGGATACAAAGCCAACAGACAGATGAAACAAAAAACACACCTTGTTTTTATTCGCATTTGAGCTTGTAAAATTAGTTATTTTGACATTCCAACTGACACGTTTTAAGTACGCAGTCATAACTTTTTCATTAATAAAGTATCACTTCTTCATAACCGTTCAAGATTTTTTCGCAATCGTCATTTAGCTAAGAAAATTAATAATAATCATTTATTTTTTGCCGTCGACTCCCGAGTCACTGACATACCTAAGAAAAACGATGAACGAAGAGAAAAAAAGTTCTTAGAACTCGTTTAGAACGACTACGAAACATTTTGCGTTTTGAAAGACATATTATCACAAATCAAAGTAAGTTACTAATGCTGAGTTCTGTTATGCTTTTACATAATCATGTAAAAATTAGGATATACTATATCATTACACAATCAAATAATTATGAAAAAAATATATTTTCTTCTCAAAGTATTTAGAAACCTTAGTTACGTTAAACCTTAGTTATATAGCGTTTGCTTTCAAAGTAAGAGTGATAAAAGGCGAGATAGCAACCCTACCTGGCTGTAGCCTAGATAGCATCTAGATGGGACTATTATTAGCTAGCTAAGAATAACTTGATTATTAATAGCCGAAGCTATCTGTTACGTGCCTGAGTTTGCGCCGTGAGCTACTTACGCCTAATAACACGCATTATTTCAGTACAGAAATATAATAATTATTATATTTAAGGCCCCCTTATATAACCGCGGCAGAGTAGACATATAGTTGCACAAACCTCAAAAATTACTGATCACATTTTCAAACGCCATTCACAAATATTCAGAGGCTTCTGTTTTACCCATCCAAAATCATAACCTGGTTCTTGAAATTCCCAAAAAAATCGTCGTTTTCATTTCCAATTTTACAGTAATTAATCATAATACTACGTCGTCCTTGTACGTTATTGCGAGCACAATTTTCTTTACATACATACATTTATTAAATCGAATCCATTTAGTTTAATATGTCACATAAACGGCGATGACTCATATAGTATATGTTCTGTTATTTATTTTGTATAGTTATGACATGTGTTTGAAAGGTAAATAAATCATTATTTATGTGGCTACAATGCGTCACCTGTATTTTACCACAAATGCTTATCGCTAAATTACGGTTTGACGTTTTTTTGTCCTGCTGTGTAATACAACTGAATGAATTACAGGTTAGCGCTTAGATTTGATTGTCATAAATCACAAGTACTCATTATTTCGTGCTTTATAACCGCGAAAAGGTAAAAAACATAAATTGCCTTCAAACATATTTATACCCAACAGCAATTTTGACAGCGTATTTTACAAATTTAGAGTTCCACTTCGAATTAGCTTATCTTTCACTCAGCTTACGGTTCCAAGTATTCTTCTACATCGTATTGTTTTATCTTTAATTCATAACAATGTTATATTTTCCTGGCGTTGTTCATATACGAGTATTTTGCGTTAATCATCAGCTTCGTGTATCTTACACGTGTATCTCTCTAATGTCCGTGGCTCAATTTACACATTTTCTTTATACATATTCTCAGGGCGTTCTTGTGTTACCGGCCTCTGACGTACGAAAAATGCCATAAAATGCACAATGCTATAAAACAGCAAGCGATCGCTTTGCACAGTTTTGAAGTCAATGGTCTTTGACATCTGACCATGTGAAAGAGACGTCATTAATAGTTAAACATTAATTTAAGGTCTATCCCTGTGGACCGACACGTAGCGCAAGAAGGTTACAGGGTCAATGTTAATTTGAAACGAATCATAAACGATGAACCTCTTAGCGATGAGGTGTGGAATACTAATGACTGTGTTTTATTGACTGTACCAACAGTTAAAATTGTTTTATTACTAAAACAGCCGCAGCAAGGTCGACGAGAAGATTCAGCCTCCGATGTTTTTCTAAATATTTATACATACGTCGGCCCCTCAACTATGACATTAGGTAGACTTCCGCGATTTGCAAATAAAACTTTGGCGGAGAAAGTTAAAATGTGAAATCAGATGTACTCGTATGCAAAAATATATTTGCCTTCACGGTACAGGACCTCCTTATTCTTTGATTTAGTGTGTCGAGAGTTTCTTTGGAACAAGCGTTGTTGATTTTTTATGTTAAATTGTTTAAGGTAATTTAAAAATATTCTCTACAGCCGGTTTCAGCATGGCAGTTCCCCAAGTCCCGTGGAAGACTTTCAGAGATTGTCGAAAAACAAAATCAAGGTGGTCTAGTAAATATTTTCAAGACCAAAGCCATTAGGTATGTGACACTTTAAAAATATTTCGGTTGTAATTACAAAAAATAATGTACTTATATTTTAATTATTTTGTTAGTAAAGTAGTACGCAGATGTAGAAATTCAAAAAGAGTCTACTAAAGAACCATGACAGTGTCGGTTATTTAACCAATACAAAGGTTCTGATAATGACACGCCAAGGGAACAGCGTTACTTGCATACACAATGACCAGACCTATGTACAACCTAAATATTGGGAAATTTTACCGTGGAACTTAGATAAGCACGCACCGTGGAAGGCTAATGCAACCATTCCTAATAAGAAATTGTGTTAAGAAGGTAAAGAAGATAACCTTTACGATAGAACAAAAAATATATGGTGCGACCTTACGGTCCATTATGAGCAGTCATGAATAAAATAGTCAATTATGGAAGGAACAAATTTTGTACAAGTAAATACTGAATTATTAATTAATAATAATAAAATAGATGAGTTACTTCCATAAGATTTTCCCGTTATCATCAAATGTTATTAACTACGCTCGCATGCACGCGCATTGTTCATATTTAACAATTATTACGCTATTAAATTGAACACCCGATAATAAAATTGAGTTTCAAGAATATTTGCATAATGAACATTTTAGTTTATTAAAGAACGTCAGGAGCAAAACTATAGTCAGAAGTTTATCTATACTGATATAATAAAGAGGAAACCAATATTAAGGATTTTTTCGCTATTGATTGCTAACCATTTGAATGCCTAGTGTTTTTTCTTTTAATAAATAATTGCTATTTGGTGGCCCCAATTCGCATATCACATCCAATGGGGCCAAACTGAGCTATTACTACCAGTTACAAATATGAAATATTAAAAAACAACACTTCAAACGTCGCCTGTGGGCTTTTTAAATTAACGAAACTTGATTTAAATCTAGTATGATGTTTAATTGTTATTTTTACAGTATCGTTCGAATGATAAAAAATAGATTTTCAAATGAATTAACGTTTCAAATAAACAAACTAGGATTCAATCTTGAGATTGCTTGTTCCACTCATATGAATGCTTCGATGCGGCGAAGGTGAATTAAAAAAAACTTATTATGCATACAGTAATTTTATTATTGCTCACGTGAATTGGCAGACACGTGACTGTACACACAAATAAAATGAGATACCTCGTTTAGAATATTGGCAATAAAACAAGTGAAGTCTAAGATATGAAGGAACATGGCTGCAATTTTCTTAGCAGAGATAATAAATCAAAAGAGCAGTTTGCATAATCACATCTGATGAGCTATCATAGCTAAAGAGCTAAAATTTTCCCAGAAGATGTATTTCAGTAACCTAAAGCGGTTACGACAAATATTAAAACTAATAAAATAATAAATTTTTAGCGGGCTCCAATACAACAAACGTGATTCTCGTGAGTACGGAAGTCGTGTGCGGGAGTGCGACTCGCACTTGGCCGGTTTTTGTCACTAGCGTAACAGATAGATATTAATCATGTAGCAGGAATTGATTGTTTCCGAAAGTCTTACACCTTAAAATTGTCCCCATCGCGGCGTGGAGGGGGTGCCTGCGTCATTTCGCAATTATCCTCATATGTAACGGACAAATATTTTTTATTAGTCACAGAGAATTTAGTGAGTTGGCCATTGAACTGAACAGGTAAACCATTACAATTCTAGCTTTTGTCAACGCTGTTTGTTGTTAATTATTGTTTTGGTGTAGCAACTGTAACCACAATTTACCTACAGCCTCACTTGGATGAAATTTTTTAATTAAAATACGACAAACAAATATTGTTTTTTTCCTATTTTACTTATTATTGATCTCGCTTAGGTATATTTTATCCATTGTTTATAAGTAAAGGCAGGTAAATGCTCGGAAGGACACGAAAATAATGTTGTAGCATAAATGAGTCTTTATACTTATTTTGAAACGAGTTTATTTGTCTTTAGGTTACACAAGTTAAAGTAGGTATGGCTTTCTTTATCAGACTTTGTTGGGTAAGATATATGTAGCATTCTCAATTATACAATAAAATCTTCAGCTTGCGAGATAAAATCGTCGTCAATATAACTAAAAATACTGCTAATGCATACCAAAGTAAGTTTTCTTAAACCTTGATTTTTCTTTAATTTTCCATAGCGATTACTAACTCAATTTAAATGTCGTCTATAAATAAAGCTTGCGTTTTTAAACGAGCAATTCGCGATTCATCGATCAGGATATTTGAATACAAGAACCCTATTGCCTATTGTTTGAAAGATCAGTGTCATAATGAAGAATCGTTTATCGATCAGACATGGGTGGCTTGCCGCTACTGGACGTACGATTGTTATATAAATTAACCTTAGCACTTGCTATAAGGCAGGGTCGTTTGGTTGCGGATTTGGTTTCGACTCGACTATTATGGAGCGAATACACATTATCGATCGCTATTGAAAACTAAGAAGGGACAGTCCTATAAGATATTGGGATTGGTCGGATTACCTTGAAGGAAAATGCGGTATACTGTTTATCCTGGTACGGAAAGCAGTTCCCTCAAGACGAAGATAACTAAAGAAACGGGGTTTATGGGTTTTATAAGTTCCAGATAAAGTTCTAGATAGCTATCTGACAGATCATGTCATAGAAAAGTTGTCAAAGTTAAAAAAAATATTGTATAACACTGTGTGTCAGATAACTTTATCTGGAACCTGTGAAATTGGCCGTTAAAGTTATAAATAACATTTCCCAATTTGACTAACATGTAAGACCTCTATTCATATAAAAACCTAAGTGCAGTTCGTTCAGTTAGATACAAGTTATGCGATGAGGTGCAACTATGTATCCATCGCAGGAAACTTGTTTGTGGTACCGTTCTTGGACACGGTGAGAGTGAGAGCAATCACAGTCGCAGTCGCGGCCTGCGCGGGCGCCAGCCATCTCACTGAAAGTGGCGCCGCACGCTCAGCCGGTTTACTTATCTCCGAGGCCTGCGCGTATGTCTATTTCCACATTATATTGCCTTTGAGGCTATTTTCTTCAATGTAGATGCGCAAGTTTAACTCATGCTCGTGCTATTTATAGAAGTAACTAAGCGTGTGTGAGTTCGCTCAGATACACACATAAATAGCGCATGCAATAAACCTGATATATTTCCTAAGCCGTTTGACATAAGATGAATGGCTAATTAAAAAGATGAATATATGTCGTCGTGCATATCTGTTGTAAGTTGTGTATTGCGACATCTGAAACTCAAGATGTGGTCAATATAAGGTGATATGCTTAAAGGGTATAGTTTTCATATGTTTAGGTAGCATAAAAACTTCTTGATTAGATGTTGACGTCATTCAAGAAGTAGGATAAATTAACAGGATATCAGCTATCCAATTAAGTTATCCTCATGGTTATCTTATCCAATCTTGAGATGAGTCGACCTCAATATTAAAATATGCAGATATAAATTTCATGTTAATCACAGAATATCACAGATGAATTGATTACACATTTGACGGCCTTTCGTCGGAATTTTTAGTTCACGACACAACACTTCCGCTTGATTGTTTACCGGAACATATAATTTGTATGTATAACAGGTATTCTTTTGGGTCGAATCGATCTTCCTAGCTGAGGTCGTCCATCTTGAGGTTACTAGTGAGGTTGCCATTATCATGTAGATTGAATACGAATAAAGTGGGTTATTTCTGATCGTATTCAGATAAGAATTATTTTTGTGTAGTGCTCTTTGAAATAGTTTTACAAAGAAGGTGTCAAGACTTTTTGTGGAATATAATGAGTACTCTCCACTCCACCAATAATTGTACCTCATTAACCGATCCGATTTAACTCCTTGCGGATCAGCCCGGCGCGTCATACTCATGTGAGTTAGATGAAGTGGAACATTCTTAATCTAGTTTTTCATATGTCAGGTACAAGCTCATTAATCAAAACTGTCGAATAGTTTAGTGGGTTACTGAACAGGTATGCGTCTATATATTAATGAGCTCGTAGACTAAGATAAGTGACAGTACCGTATGAAGTCAATAGAGTGCAGTGTCACGCGTCCTAAATTATATATCGCAGTTATGTGTAAATATTACTAGCTTCGGTTACAAGACTAGCACGTTTTCTTTGTTTGTCAGATTTGCTTAGAAATTAACGAGTCTCGTGGACCAGGAACCGATGTCCTAGTTTGTGTGTTTACTATGTGCAGAAGATAATTATTGTTAAGGAGTTTTTAGTTAACACACATGCACGATTAATATGTCGTCCAATACATTCTTGTACTGTTGTGGGTTACAGCCTAGTAACTGAGGCCCGTGTTATAAAATACGTTAAGACATTTAAAGAACGTACAAACTAATGCTACGTAATATGTTTTGTGGTTTGTATTACCATATTATGTTAATACTAACCGCAAAACGATGTATAAGACACTCAAATGATGATATGCTTTATATTGAATAATAACAACAGCTGTACTTTGACTTTTTGGTAAATTAAAAATTAAGCTTATCGATTAAACATTTACGGATAAATAATTCAATATTGCTGTTGGGGAAACCCAATTGTTGAAAACAGAAATGTAGACTTTCAACAGATTGAACCATCGGTGCCTTGTACGGATTGACGAACAATTCGTGTCTAGAATTTAACACAGCCACTCGAACGACTATTTACATTTTAACGGCCCGTGAGAAAAAGGAAGTTATCTTCTTCTTTTGGCGCCTCTTCATTCCTGAAAGTTCGCTGTCAGCTGTGTCCCGTCTGTCCATATCACAGCCAGCCAGACTCCACTTCCGTATAAAAGTTACCTTATTTTCAGTTATTTTTATGTTATCGGTACCTCTTGATTATGGTAAAGTAAATCTGCATATGCGAGTCCGTTTTCACGAACTTAACATACAAAATGTGTCCACAAAGTCGGCGCGCCCCTGACAACCGGTTGCCAATCAACTTGACTGGTGAAAACATGCATGAAATACAGAAATACATTCATTAAAATATGTGAAGAAATATTTTTAAAAGCGATAAAATTGTCCTTTGCGTTATCTCGACTTTAAAAAAAAATAATGTGGAACGAACGATGTTGCTTGACCGGCTTGCATAGTTTTATAATAATCGTTATTAATCGCTGCATTTTATGATTTGCAGTTAATCAGAAACAAAGATATTGTTTTGAGAATTTGTTAATTTCGATGATTTATGAACTTATTGCTGCCAAAAGAAATTATTTTTATCCGCAATTTTCCCCTAATATATGTTGTGCTTTTGCATCATAACTACACAAATAAGGTTATTTTCTTTCTTAAAGCTTTTATTTTTCATGACAGTTTACTACGGGGAAAAATTATGTTTTATAAAGGTAAATAAAACAGTGTTGTTTTTGCGCGGCAACAGTTCAACTATTAATCTAGATAAGAAGTAATAAATACATCATAAAAAAAGGAAACGTGATTTATTCGCAGAACTTCTATGTAATTCAAATCAATGTAATCACGTTTTTTCTATAAAAGCTATATTCTTCAAACAAGCATTGCGATATTTCATATCATTAGTCGAAGATTACCTACATGGTTGATCTTGGAATAAAATATTTACAACAATATTGTTCCTTTCACATATTACTTGTAATTATTGTATAAGCAGTAGGGTTTACTGTATAATGGGGAAGTAAGTACTTATTGACTTTCATTGATTGTACTAATACTTATATATTTTTTAAAGTTATTTATACTTTCTAAGTATGTCTTGAACTCTAATGATTAAGATAAGGTGAAGGGAAACATCTTGAGGGAACCTGGATATTAAACTGGTTATATTAAAAGTTATTGCGTCAGTCAAATTTTTGTTTTGCTTGATTCCAACATTTTTTTTTACCAGGAGAGGAAGTTTTTTTAAGGTTTAGTTTTAAAGGTTAATATTCTAATTAAGAATTAATACAAGTTTATGCTATGACTAATCGCCTATTTAGGCATCATGTGTCATTCAAGCTTAAGATGAGTTTAGAATGTTGATTTTATTCCATGTTTACAAATATTTAAGGAAAAAACAAAATGATGTTTTCTTGCCACTGTCTTGCATCTAATTGCGATAAATCAAGAGCACTCAATTAATTGATCATAATTTGTTCATTGAAACAAAACTTAAGGTTATTATTTTTTAATTCCAGTTATCTAGAAATCTCGGAATCTAGAAATCTCAGTAAGTATTTGAAAAACAACTTAATTTTGAAAAACAACTGCTACAATAAATCAATGCTAAATACAGATAAAGGTATGTCAACGAAACTGATAGCTTACTACTGTTCTGAAGATAAATACGAATATTCGAACGCCATATTGAGAAGTATATCGTTAACTTGTGCCTACTTAAAATAACCGGTTTGTTATTTTTGGTACATCGCCTCTGGATGAGGAAAATGAAGGTGCACATGAAGGAATGCGTTTCGGGAAGCCTGCAATCAAAGCGGCCATAAAACATTTAAATTCAGTCATTACTTTTGGCACACCAATTAGTTTCGGACTACCAATTATATGGATTTAAATAAGTTTTAACGATTTTTGAAAATTAATAAGTGTTTACTTGCAACGCGTGTTCCAAACAGCCAGCTTCCTTAAAATCTCATTTGACACTGTTTCATAAATGGATTTTAGAAAACTTAGTGTGTCTCATTTGAACGCGTGGAATAGACGGAGAGGCACGTAGTCTGTGTTGTATATTCTGCAAGGCTATTACGGATTCCAAACACGCGGCATCGCGCCGAAACAACCTTGTTGCAAGGCTTTTTCGTTGTAAACCGACGACTTTATGTCGTGTGACTCGACTCTTGCATGAACGACGGACAAGACAGAAATTCTTAATAACTGAGCCATATGTACATGGATTTATTTGAATATAATTATAATGAATGAATCTGTAGTTTACATGCGTTTGCCATCCAGTCTAATATTTAAGCGGTGCCAGAGAAGAAAATATCTAGCATGTTTTTGGCACTGTTCGACAATTCAATGTGGTTACCTCAGCGCTGCAGTTTCCATGACTACGTGCTTTAATAATGATTATTCAAGTAGAATCACCGGATCACAAAATTACAAACTGAAGTGTTTATTTAAGTGCCTTAATAAATCAGCACGGAAAATTGCTGATTTATTATTTAAAGTCATGAAACGGTAATAATTTTTTTATTTGTGATCTTATCGTTTGCTGTAGGTAATTTAACAAAAAGTATATCATCTTTAAATAACTGTAAATTTCAATTTGACTCACATATTGAACATTCATCTCAATATTTAAAACAAGGAAAAACGCATTCTTTCAGCAGGCGCCACTCGCGTTCAGTTTGATGTGACCTCAGTATCGTCGGTTGCGGCCTTACAAAACATTTGACATACGATCTCATCAAGACATGACATATAATACTATAGATCGTCGCGTACGCTTGTCAATATTTATTCTATTGATGTACGAACTTTAAATCACACAGAACAGTTATTTACATTGTCAAAATGTTATTTATAGGCTTTGAGGATGGCGTTATAATAACGGGCCTATGATATGGCAAAAATAAGTATTTGCTTCCTAGTAGAAACACTTTCTTTTGTAAATAGTCACAGGGTACTTAATTAAATTATGTTTCATACGCTGTAAATTTCGGAAGTTCTGAAGCATCATTGCATTTATTCAATTAAGGTTTGTTTACAGTTTTGTTTTAATATATTTTTTGCAATCATTAAATTTTCACGGATTTCCCGTGAATAAGCCATCAAATTGCATCATTCAACTTACTGACGACGTCATACTGGTAGGTAAGTAGTAACAAAAACTAATGGTATAATTAATAAGCACAGTTTGTTTACCTGTGAATCTTTTATTATATTATACGCCTTACAGGTACATAAATACTGTATTTTTTATTTTATTTTCTGCTTATTATTTTCCTTTACTTTAAGAGGAAATTGGTACATGAATAATAACGGTCTTTCGATGACAATCAGTTCAGACGACGATCGTTGCTGATAAACACTTGGCGTTGAAAAGTAGATAACTCTTCGTTTGAATTTTATTTTCATAAAAATTATAGTTCTCCCGTGACTACAAAACGGAAAAGAGTTAAAGAAAATCTTCTATATTTACTCAATTTCATTCAAAAAAAAAGAAACGATGTTTGTTTCTTGTTGATGTTTGGATTATCGTGAACAAATATTTGAAAAGCTGCCAAAAGCCTAAAATTCCTTTCGATAAGGAAAATTGACGCTTACTTTCTCAATAACTTTAAGGTGAATCACTAAACACAATGAGGTGCTAATCACCAAATGTCAATGACTGAAAGTGACGAACAATGACTGGCTGCGTACTGCCAGAAATATCTTTAATTCATGCTTGTGAACTACCGTTTTTAGTCTTTTTTCACATATAATACCTACTATAATAAGGTAGGTTTTCAGAATTGGATGATAGAATACCTCGCCATCACCATATCTGACACTCAATATAAGCAAAAGCAGTCGTTTACAATAAAGTGTTCATAATAATTTATTATTTTAACAGTAACTATGTGTCTACCATCTACATACTTATTCACATCATAATAACTGCTATGTAACAATAGTACAAACCCTTCACGTTTTCATGTTCAATTTAAATACATCAATTAAAAAATGACACCGCGGTGACATGCCCTCTTCCTGCTCGTCTCATACAGAAGCCTCTTCCACGTATAGTGGCAAAGTCAAAGGCATATGAATACTAAGCAAGTGTCCAAGACGAAACTATGTAATGGAATATTTATGTAAATACAACGAGCCACAGTTTTAATTGGTTTAGAATCCGTAGGAGTCACCAGGATGTCACTAGAATCCACTCAATCAAAATCCGTAACGGATTTATGGTAAATTCGTACGAAGAGCCAACTGAGCGTGTCCGATTCAAGTTTTTGCACCCAAACTGTCTGAATGAGATTCACGCCTATTGTTTCGTTAGTGTTGTTATTGTAAAAAAGTCGGATAAAGTGCCTCACTACCTACACATGTACACAGCCAGCAAATTACGTTGAAACTCGTTTCTAGAAAAAGTTCCTCAAGGCTTTACTGCATATTCTTATAATAATCGCAGTTGTCGTTATATGTACGGTTGTCTGAGCCAACTCACCGACTGAATGCATTAATGCATCTTAATAACACTAGAAAAATACTTTATTTCCAACGCGATACAATGTACGCGAATATGATGATGCAGTCTTTGTACTGTGCACTCGCGCGCTTGCTTGCTGCTAGCATTTTAGCTTCTACATTTTATCGTTGCGTATCTCCTAGATGCAGTATAAAGATAAAAATATTTCAAGGAAATATAATAATACTACCTGTTGCTTTGGAATTTGTACTTATTATTATTGATGTTCGTAGTTTAGTTTTGTTGTCCACGATTGCAACCGGACGCCACACCGTAACTCCGACTAATTTAGAATACATTAAGCGACCTCTAAAACTTGTAATCTCCCTAACTGTTGTACTTCATTTTTATCTAAAATAACTGTAAATGAGTGGACGCTTCCATCTAAATGTTTCATTCAGAAACCTATTGTCTTTTATACTATATATTATTATAAGCCTCAAGCCTGAACCGGAAACTAATCGTTTGGATTACAGCCGGCTCGGTGTTATTGTTGTTATCAATGAACTGCGCAATGTACAGTTTTCATAAACATTTCGATGTTAGGTAAGTGTTAGCATGTAACGTATGTGTAACGTTTTGCACTTGTTTTCTAGAGTATTGAAGCGTTTCAATTGGGAGAGGAATAGATATCGCAGCGGACGTTATTTATAGTACATACATTTGTTTTATATATGGAAGTCAATAGGTACATCTTTGGTTGTGTGTAAGAATCGATGATAAAATGTCTGGAGAAGAAAATAAAGCAAGGATTTTATATCAAATTAATTGAGTTCGATAAAAGGGCAACATTAAACATCACTATCATTAGTTTCATGTTTAAAAACTACACCGTTCTTAAAACATAATTGTTTAAGTGGGTCAGACGTGGCGAGTGACTTGTTCACACAAATTCGTGTTTTGGGCACTACGACTATAGGTGTTCTAATTGCTTTACACATTGAAACCGGTTTTAAAAATATTCGTTCGTACGTTTCAATTGACATCTAGCGCCACTGAAATAATAACATTAAACAGTCCAAAGTAACAGACAGATGTGTGTTGCTGTTCTTCCCAGCAAAAACTCGTAGGAAGTGGTGAAGGATGGACATTTTGGGGGCTGAGCTAAGTTTTGACGTACTATTGTGTCAGCCTAATTTGAATGACCGTTTTTGAGTTTCGAGTTCCGAATGCGCTAATATATTTTTAAATTGAAACGAAGTACCGATGTTGTGCTAGCAGCAGCTGTGGCAGCGAACACAAACACAATAGCGTAATAATCATTACTGTACAATTAAACGAACCATTTCGTTGCTGTGACGTGTCTGATAAGTATGGAAATTGCAAAGTCCTTGGGCCATGATTTTATATCACGTTCAAGAACTCTACCCGTATGTCCGCTTGATTTTAATTGCGGGTTCTGGGATGGACATCGAATTTTCGTCACATTTTGCTTAGTATGGGAACATGTATTGAAAAAAAAAATGCTTTTCTGAAGTTCCTACGATTCTATCTCAATACTATCAACGGACCCGAAATCCTCTAACATCCCATTGAAATATTGATTTTCCTGCTTGGAACTAGAAAGAATAAAAAAGTGGACTAAAATGACATGGTAGGTAATAGAATGGTCGTATTTATCAGCGTGTGTTTTCAGAAGGCTTTTCAGGCGGTAATTTCGAATATTTTTATATTAAAATGGTTTAAATGTTGAGTTACAAAGGCACGTGCCCTGTGTTCATTCATACACCCGTTCTATTTGTACACCATAATCGTCACGTCTTTTGTAAACTTTATTTTCCACCACACATTTAAAGCAAACAAAAGGAAAATGAAATGTAACGGCAAATATTTAAGGACCATTATTCTTTGGCAAAATAACACTTGGTTGGCTAAGTGACGAAGCGTATAAGTAAATAACATTACCTACGTTTTCTGTAACAAAAATACGTTTTGAAAATAATGATGCAGACGTTCGGAGAAAATGCAGGTATACCGCTTCATACTTTTGACAAGTGTTCAAAGAAATTATTTTTTTGCAAACAAAGAGTTTGTAGAAAAATTATTAAGTTATAAATTAATTACTTACAATTTTTTTACTGATTGACGGGGAACAGGGAGAACGGGGAGAGGATTTTCCGCTTATTTTGTGTACCTATTATTGCGTTTTTTCGGTCTATTTCTGATGCAATACGATTGATTGTGAAGAGTTTCGTAAGTAAGGACTGTTTTAGATTCAAATTACACATTTCTTGATATTATTTTATGGACATTCACAGTAAATTAAACAAACGTTGGAATTGACTTATTTTATACCCTGATGCATGTTGATACAATTTTATGCAGTCGAACCTAAGCAGGAACATTCAAAACTACAAAATCTTTACCCAAAATATATAACCTTTGGAGTAAAATTTAGGCAAGCTGACATCGTATATGACATATTGTCCCACTTTGCCGCGATGTCTGTGTAGCAGCAATGATTAGGAGCATCTCGCTAAATGGCGATCATATTTACAATCGGTTATCGCATCGATTTGAAATCATTCGCTAAAAGGTCAACGCTACAGTCCCAATATTGGTTTGAAGTAAATAGGACAATGGTAAATGTTTGACCCAATAAACTGTTTGCTGTGGAGAAATCGTGGGAATACGCCTAAATAAATATAAAAAAAATAAGGATTTTTTTAAATATTGTTTTCCTGTCTGTGCATTGCAAGAGTCTGGCGATATCGGTACAATGATTTTGCCGTTCTTCGACCACTTTTGAAATGCAAATACATTGGTGTACACTCGTTGTACGTGCTGTCTTGGTAATTTGTAAGTATTTTCATGCTGTTATAAGACCTTAGAAGAAGACCTCTTATATAAGAAGTCATCCTACTATTGTAAAACCGAAGACGCAGGCAATTATTTTTACACCCAAACTTTACATACTCAAGAAAAAAAATACAACTAAACCATTAAAAAAATATGTTTGACTAAAACTGGAACAGTATTGGGTCAAAAATTCATTGTTGTGACACGGTCACCTGAAAACCTGTCATTGACTAAACTCAGACAAGGTAAGCAAGCAACAGTTATTTTAGGGTTCCGCGCAGTACTCGTAAACCTGAGAGTTGTTAATAACGTATGCCTCTCACTCTTGGAACGTGTACGAAATTCGCCCGAAGTGAAAACTAGCCTGTATAATAAACTCTTTAGTCAATTCCGGAGGTGTATCGTGGTGATTACGAGGTACTTGTTCGGGTGACTGACTGATCAGATAACGTTGTCTTGTCTATCGAGATATGGTAATGCTTTGTATTTGTCTAACCTATAAGCTAGAATCCTTTTCCATACAAGTGTTTTCCCCTTAGGCTTAGTTCATAAGCTCTAGTGTTGAGCACAAGTGTGCAAAAGTAACGTATGTTTATTTTTTATCCTTTGTTAATGGAACCCTTTGTGTGGTTAATAGCTCACTCGATTTGCTGTATTCTAATACAGTAACAAGTAGAGTAAATATACAGGATACCAATATCTTAACAAAGAAGTTCCTAATTACATATTCAATGTGTGAAAACCAAAGTGTAAACGTATAAAAAAGACTAAAATATGATAGTTGTGCAATAAGGTTTGATAAATTAGACTTTTATGACGCTAATTAACAATATTTATAAACAGATTTATAAAGAACACCGTACACCTAGGTATATCTTGCTTTCCACCTTTAACAAAACAATCGTGTCTAGTCTAAAAAGAGCTAATTAATGACTATCCACCGCAACTTGTACTTGACCTTTTATGAGTCTGATGAGACTCAAATGACCCTCAATTTTAAGCGGCGCTAATATATCCTGATATATTAGCACATTAAGGTAAAATCAAGTAGATAATCGATACTGAGATGGACAGTGGACTATTGTACGGGTTAAAACAAAAAGCACTTAACACACTCAGTCAAAACACGGCGTGTCATTGTCTAGCACACAAAGGAGGAGACCGAAGCGAAGAGGGTGCATAACGGCAACCGTCCCTATGCTGCTTAGTGCGTAGGTCTTACTACAAGAACAAGTCTGAGGCTAAATTCAGTAATTTTTTTTTTTTTTATTTTTATTTATTTATTTACCACAAAATACTACTATTATTACAGGGGAACCTAATGCAATAGTGTATTGACAATTTATTTTTTACTTAGTCTAAGTTACACAGTTAATTCAAATAGAACAGGCACAGTACACGGCTCTTGTGAATTCATTCAGAGTACAATTAAATATATCAACTAGTCCCGATTCCGACATAGCATTGAGCGCCCGCAGCGCACGCGTCAGGGGCGCACGCTGTAAGAGGTTGGTGCGCGCGCGAGGTATCGCCAGCAGCGCCGGCCGCCGCCTCCGCGCCGCGTACGCATCCGGAACACACAACTGAATCAGCTCTAAAACCCTCGGATTATGTATTTTGCCGCGAAGTACTTTAAATAAGTAAGTGGCGACAGCCACATCCCTCCTCACCTCAATTTTATAACATCCCACCATGCCTAATACAAAAAGTGTCGGATACAGGAGTGGGTAACCTGGGTAAACACCATACATTTTTGAATACATAAATCTAATAAATTTGTTCTGTATGCGCTCGAGCATTAATTTATATTTTATTTCATGTGGTGACCAAACAATGGCATTACACTCTAGATGGCTCTTTACAAGTGCTTCATACAGTGCTCTCAGTGCTTTTAAGTTATTGAATTGGTTACCTAACCTTAATACCATCCCTAAATTGCGGTAAGCTTTTTTACAGATGTTTACGATATGAGTCCTAAAATTCACATCAGCAGTGAAACGCACACCCAAATCCCTAACCTCAGAGACCCGCTGCAGCCGCCTTCCATCCATGCAATATTGATGATGACTCGGGTTTCTTGCTCGGCTGAATGATAAAACAGAGCATTTGGCCACATTGAAATATAATCTATTTTCTAAACTCCATTCTTCAATTCTGGTTATATCTTGCTGCAGTATGTGATGATCCTCTCTCTGCTCTATTTTTAAAATTAATTTTAGGTCATCAGCAAACAATAATGGTGTGGAATTATTAACTACATTCGGCAAATCATTTACGGTTAATATGAAGAGTAGGGGTCCGAGATTGCTGCCCTGACTTACGCCTGACATCGTAAAATAGGGCTCAGAAAGGCTTCCGCTGCAATCAACGTACTGACACCGGTTTCTCAAGTAACTCGCAAAGAATGTTAATGTGTGCGTTGTGCAGCCTACGGCGGCCAACTTCGAAAGAAGGATATCATTATCTACGGTGTCGAAGGCCTTCCGAAAATCAAAGTAGGCCACGTCCACCTGTAGTCCAGCATCAACCGCAGGTACAACGTGTGTCATAAGATCTAACAAGTTCCCCGTCGTTCCCCGCCCACGACGAAAACCGTGCTGCGCGTCCGAGAGCAATGGACTTACCTGTGCATACAGACTGCTGTGAATTGCCGACTCGAACACTTTAGCTGGAGTGCACAATACTGCCACAGGCCTATAGTCACAGGGTTCAGACCCACCACTACCCTTCGGCACAGGTACTACTCGCGTGAGTTTCCAACGATCGGGGAACGTTGCAGACCGAATAAAAACATTGTATAAATGCAACAACGGATCTATCAATATTGCACGACAGTCTTTAAAAATAAAGGCCGGAATACTATCTGGTCCAGCGGACCGTTTAGAGGGCAAGCTAGCGAGCGCGGCCTGCACGTCGGCGCGGCGCAGCTGCGCGAGGTGAGCCCGCGCCGCTCCCGCCGCGCCGGCCGCACGGCTCGCGCTCGCCGCCGCCACACTGAGCCACGGAGGCTCCGGTTATATACGGACTGGAAGTAACGAGCAAATTCCTGAGCACATTCATGATCCGCTAATACTCGCCCATCCTTAATTAATTTCCGATGTTTTGCCTTACCCTTTTTTGATCTAATATACTCCCAAAACGCTCTCGGTTCTCTCACCAAATGCTGTTGAACGCGATCGCGGTACATGTCATGCGCACGTGCAGTCTCAATCTTGACTTTCGCCGATAATTAGCAAACTCCGTGTAGTCCTCAGGTAATTTACTAGTTTTGTACTTTTTATGCAAATTGTATTTAATTTCTATGTCTTTAATTAGGTCAGCTGTGTACCATACCGGGTATTTATATCTACTTTTTATCAGACATTTTTTTTTAGGAGGAACACATGTATCAAAAACGTCATATAGCTTTTCGTAAAATAAGTTCAAAACTAAGTCTCCGTCCTGTAAACGGTACAACTCACTCCAGTCTATTTCACTAATAAATCGTACATTCGGATAAAGTCAGCTTTATTAAAATTCCATCTTGATTCACCACTTATAGCAGCTCGACTATTATGTACTGAAAAAGCGTGTGTAGGTGACGAAGTGTCGCGAGCCGCGGGAGTGGAGGGCGCGGGAGATGCGCGGGGGGGCGTTGGCGGCGGCGACAGCGGCGTCCGCCGCACGGACGGAGCGCGCGCACCCATGTCAACACCGACGGCCAGGGGGGATGATATACGTCCACGGGCTCCAGGCCCTCGTCCGCTGCACTCACCGACACGTACCCGCTTGCACTCAATACCAAATCCAGCTGCCTATTGTTACAATTGGGTACCGCGTTGTACTGAATGAATTCACAGAAGGCTATAAAATATTCATAATAATTACAAATGTTATTATTGCATGAGTACAAGTTGAAATCTCCTAGTATAATTAAATTATTTTTATATTTTATACACAACTGTTCCAATATGTTAAACATTAATGAATATTCA
>NWSH02000323.1:9623212-9647780 GCA_002382865.2 Heliothis virescens
GAATACTATCTGGTCCAGCGGACCGTTTAGAGGGCAAGCTAGCGAGCGCGGCCTGCACGTCGGCGCGGCGCAGCTGCGCGAGGTGAGCCCGCGCCGCTCCCGCCGCGCCGGCCGCACGGCTCGCGCTCGCCGCCGCCACACTGAGCACGGGAGGCTCCGGGTTATATACGGACTGGAAGTAACGAGCAAATTCCTGAGCACATTCATGATCCGCTAATACTCGCCCATCCTTAATTAATTTCCGATTGTTTGCCTTACCCTTTTTTGATCTAATATACTCCCAAAACGCTCTCGGTTCTCTCACCAAATGCTGTTGAACGCGATCGCGGTACATGTCATGCGCACGTGCAGTCTCAATCTTGACTTTCGCCCGATAATTAGCAAACTCCGTGTAGTCCTCAGGTAATTTACTAGTTTTGTACTTTTTATGCAAATTGTATTTAATTTCTATGTCTTTAATTAGGTCAGCTGTGTACCATACCGGGTATTTATATCTACTTTTTATCAGACATTTTTTTTTAGGAGGAACACATGTATCAAAAACGTCATATAGCTTTTCGTAAAATAAGTTCAAAACTAAGTCTCCGTCCTGTAAACGGTACAACTCACTCCAGTCTATTTCAGCTAATAAATCGTACATTCGGATAAAGTCAGCTTTATTAAAATTCCATCTTGATTCACCACTTATAGCAGCTCGACTATTATGTACTGAAAAAGCGTGTGTAGGTGACGAAGTGTCGCGAGCCGCGGGAGTGGAGGGCGCGGGAGATGCGCGGGGGGGCGTTGGCGGCGGCGACAGCGGCCGTCGCGGCCGCACGGACGGAGCGCGCGCACCCATGTCAACACCGACGGCCAGGGGGGGATGATATACGTCCACGGGCTCCAGGCCCTCGTCCGCTGCACTCACCGACACGTACCCGCTTGCACTCAATACCAAATCCAGCTGCCTATTGTTACAATTGGGTACCGCGTTGTACTGAATGAATTCACAGAAGGCTATAAAATATTCATAATAATTACAAATGTTATTATTGCATGAGTACAAGTTGAAATCTCCTAGTATAATTAAATTATTTTTATATTTTATACACAACTGTTCCAATATGTTAAACATTAATGAATATTCTTTCTCGTCAGTATTAGGTGGGATATAAACAGTACAACAAGCGAATAAATAATAAAATACTTATAAAAAATAACATAACATTTTACTTGATATCCATGAAGGCATTGTTCTAGGTTTGCTATAAAGTTGCTGCCATGTCGAAAAATATACTATTTAAATAAAAAATAGTCGTCATGCTAAAACGAGTGAAGAGAAAATTTTGTAATTTCAATGTCTTGTGCGCACTTGTGCATATTGAATGTGCAAGATATTATTTGTTGTGTAAGTAAGTACTTACAATTCAGTTTTTGTGCATTTATCTGAGCACACTTATCTACTAGATGCTTATTTTCAACGTTAGAAACTACGTTATGGTTATCAACAATGCTGGCTATCTGCGGATTTTAAGAATTTGATGCGTTCTTTAATCGACTCTTACTGCGGATAATTGAATTATGCATAGCAACAATTTGAGAAGACTCTCACAAAATCATTGCTATTTTCCTTAAAAACAACAAGTTAAGATAATGAAGCCAAGCAATTTCATTCTGTTGAACACAAACGTGAAATATTCGATTGAAATTATTTTATAAACGATAAAACAGTTGGAACTAATGCGCTTAGTACATTAACCGTCTCGGAACATGTATGCAACACACGTGACCAAGACGGTCACCCAACGTTTTGATAATGTTCAACGATATTTTACTTACGAACTAACCTTTACTGCATCACCAAAAGTAAATTCAATAATAAACATAGCAACTTTTTACCCGACTGCGCCACTCAAAGGACGGTAATTTGCTTATTTTCAAAAGTTATACCAATTAATATTTATTATAAAACTCCCGATTTCCCATAGTCACTGGCTATGGCTGGTATATGACTGAATTGGAAATGATTTGTGTTATTTTTACGTTGGAAAGTACTGGGGAACTCTTAAGAAATAGAAAACCGGACAAATGTCGAATTTTAAACCTAAAACCGAAAAACCCTTTCTTTGGGTACTGAGTGAAACAATATGTAATAGTACGAAGTACGAACGAATTGCTGAATCAGCCAGCAATGTGTAAAATTTATTATTAGTTATCTACCGATTCTTATTCCAAATATCCGCAAAACTGCCAACGTGGAATGACAACTTTTATACGCCACGTGAACGCTAAGCTAAACCTCGCAACTATGTACTATATCAGGGACATGTATCTATAGATAGACGATCTGCGCAAGAGCGGTTCAAAACGATGTCAGTTTATCTGTGCCTAACGGTCACCCCCTTCCTTGTATTTGCTTTGTACATTTAAAATATCTTTGCATTGAATGTCTGTGCATAAAAATAATAATCGTTTCATGTTGAACGGTTCCGAAGTGTGTCGTCTACAAGTAAATACGAGAATGCGTCATTCATTATTTGTTCGACGTTTTGATAAGAGATCTAACGCTTTGAGCGTAACCAATATGGAAAATACACGAAATATCCAAATGAAATTGAATTTTTGAGAAAGGAAAATATGGTGAAATTTAATTTTCGTGCGTGTTTCAAAACGTAAATAATTATCCAACTCTTTTACTGATAGGTACCGAAGCGGTATTAACATTTGTTTTTGTGTAGATCGCTCAATAATTTGATATCGAATTGTCTTGACAGGTATGTACATATTAACGGGACCGGAGTCATCAAACTTGAAGAATCTCAGGAATAATCAGTTCATTCATAAGCCATGATATCTCTTATTAAATCCAAATATAATTTGTTAAAAATTCAAACGGACTTTTCATGTAGGTAAGTATTAAACCTTTCAAACTTCATTTTAAGATTTTATTGATAAATTCCCACTATGTTTTGCCTAACAAGAAACACGGAATTATAATTGAATTAGAATTTCCATTATCTAAACGACACACGTTGGCCATATAGGGAAGATTAAAGATAAGTACAAACAAAATTATTGTATATTTCACCGCCTTGCTAAGTATTCTAAAACGACTTCAAAAATACCTAGTTTATTTGATTGTTTCTCGGAAATTTTCTTGAATTACATTAGTTATAAAATAAATTATTTACTTAATACGCTTAAGTTGTGATCAGGTATTTGGCGTTCGTGAGATTGTCCTATTCTTATTTGCCTTAAAATTGAGATACCTGTACCTCGATATTGAACCGTATAATGTTTTATATGCATTATGCAAGTGTTATCGAAATACTCGTTACATAAGTAAGCCATTTCAGATAGGGGTGACATAAATCTCGATTATGACAGCGAGCATAATATGAATTTGTATGTGTAAAGTGAGCAAATTCTTTATAATAATCTGTCATTCACCTGCACCTGGTTTTAAATGATTTGTGCCAAAGTTAAAATAAAAGTAAAAATTTAAAAATATGTGTCCGGTTTCTAAATAGAATCTTTGAGCGAAGAAATTCTATTGTTTGATTAAAAGCTTCGAAGCTACACCCTGCCTTGCTGGAGTCTCAACTTTTCTATGTCAGAAACAAATTCATTTTCTACGTTTCTTTTGAAAACCGTTCGTCCGCTGTTTGTGTCAATATACTTAGCAATTTCTGAGAGAGACAGTCGTTCAAATATTTCCCAGTGGTTATCTAGTTTTTATTTTACCACTTAAAGTTTTTTGTAACTATTAATAGTCCTAACAAAGCGTAATCACGCGATTTACCTGAGCCACTCATTACCGATCATTATTAATGATGAACTGTAAATATGAGGAATTTTGTTGCTGGCAATTAACTTCTGACCCAAGAAGCAGCCAGTTTTATAATAATCCTAATATGTTATCTCCACAGGTATGTTCACGACTTGATGAATCTACACAAGTCTCGAAATTACACAATGTAAGACAAATGTGCGGACAATTTTAATGGGGAAGATCATTAGCGTGCACAATGTCAATTAAAATGACGTTCATTTGATAAATCTAATTTTAGACGTATTTAGTGGCAGCTACTAAAATGTTAGTAATAAATATTGTAGGTATGGATTGCATATCAGTTGGTAATCTTGCTCGCCTCGGCGTGCGGCGACAATCATGCCTTGATGAATACACGAACAATCACTGTTTTTATACGAGAACGTGGAATATTTGCATGAAAAAATTGTTTATAATAGGCACACAATCTGCAGTTTTAGATAAGCCTAAAGAAGAAAAATTCTTGCGTTGAAGCAATAGAGTTGTTTGTGGGCTACCCGCTCAATCGGATGAATTTTTTTTCATGTTACAAATCCCAATTAGGTACTTACCTAAGTTTTCTTCCTACTAGGTTTGTCATCAAGCAATAACATGCGTATAAAAATACCGCAATGGATAAGATATACAAATTTTGCAAAAAGGGAAAATACTCTAGGACATTGATATAGTCAAGGAGCCTACTGCAAGTACCTACATTCCGTCATTATACGGCTATATAAATTCTCATCAACACACTTACAAAATTAACCACTAAAATAAGGGTTAACGTATGACAATAATTTAATACCAAGCCACCTACAAAGCATAATATTTCCATTTAAGAATCCGCTACGACGTTCCTAATAACACTTCCTCATTGAATCACCCAAGGAAGTGGAACGGAATGATTGTAAAAAAACCACAATTAATAGCTCCGAGCAGATAAGCGAGCAATTAAGAAACCAGACAGAAGCAGTTTGATTGTAACGTGGACTATAAAATAGGCAGCACACATATTGTACACAAGCAAATTTTTTACAAGATATCAACCTCAAAGAATGCTGAGACACCTTTCCGTTTAATTTGTGTGGCGACTATCTTCTGTGCATCACGCCCTCCTCCATTGGCCCCCGCTAGCCCCTTTTACACCGTTACAGCGAATTAAGGTTGTGCTTTAGTTACGAAGTCTTATTAATAGTTAGGGCAAAACAGTAGCAATTTAATCTGTTTCCACATAACCGCGATAACACACCGGTTAAGACCATTGACATAAATACAGTTAACTCATAAACTATTTACTTACGTGTAACGGTGACGTCTAAACCTAGCCGTCTGAAAAGGTCCGCCGCAATCGCGATCTTTGCGTATTACTAGCAGCGTCCTTGTGTGGTTAATAAACAGGGAATGGTCAAGTATTTATGACAATTAGCCGTGGGAATGTATAGGGTATTGCTGACTTATCGCCCTCTTAAAGACATTTAACTCGGCGAGGTTCTATTGTCGAGTTATTACTGATTTACGACGACAATAAATATTCCACTTGTGTAGAAACTAATCACGTTGCGGATCATTAAGGATATCAAATCTAAGTACAGACATCAAGACAGCACATCAAGTTACCACAATCTGTCCTTCTGCAATAGATTTCAACCTTATCACTATAGTGGAAGGTTAATATTCGATTAATAAAATTTGACAGATTCGTGTAGGTTGGCCTGCTGTCTGTACAATGACAAATTGATGAAATGAAATAAAAATCATTAGGCAGCCTTAAAGTACTTTATTTCAGCACCATAAACCGCTGAAACCTTGCTAAATGTGACTATTCGCTGTCTGGGCGTCCTCAAATAGGTTGCGAGCTGCTTATGTGAGCATTTAGTGAACTAATTGTCTCACACAGAGTTAGCGTGAACATTTTAGCAAACGGACAATATAATCACGCGTAACTGTGTTATTGAAAATGTTCTAAGTAAAACAACGTACAATCAGTGCCGCTTGTACACTTAAATTACTTTTTCAAAACCATAAAGGTAGCCATGTTGAGCGTACAATGAGTTGCTTCAAGACATGTTCGGAGACGGACGCTAGGAACATTTGTTAGTGTATTATAGCAGATCAACGGCCGCCAATATTTAAGGATAATATTCATATAGTTATATGTAATACTTTAACTAAGATAATGTTCACTGGCAGTAATTTTCCTGTCAGCCATTCTCAGCTTTCCGTCTTTCTATTTTTGTTTTAGAAAGCAACGAGTTATAGGTACCTATTATACTTTATAACCGCAACATTTTACACGTACCTACAAATATTTATTTGTTGTGTCATGTAAAGTAAACAAAACAAGGAAAATACTAAAGTTATTGAGATTACCTATAGCAAAATGTCGCGAAGTGTCATTATGGCATACAAGTTTGTATTGGGCCATTCATGTGTGTAATAAAAGTAGACGTATGGGCGGTTCAATAAAGTAGGTACATGAACTGTTTTATTCATGATTTTCCGTGATGACATGAGCGCTGTTATCCCAGCGTGTCAACAGGAGTCGATGACTCATTTCGAACGACGACCATTCGATTTTTTTCCTTGAAGGAAAAGGTTTCGTTCAGGAAGGATGGAAATCGACCCTATGACCTGAAGAGTAGCGAATGTTAGAGACTAAAATAAAATGGCAGGTCTTTTTAAATTTGGAAATACATTTTACCGGAATAATTAAATATTTTTATCATATATTTCTATTTGCTTTATGTAAATATCAAGCCTAATTCCATAAAATAATTTTATAATCTATTATTTTCTCTACTTCGTTAACTCGTCTATCCTTGTAAGCCTTGAAAGGAAAAGATTTATGAGGAAAATATGTCAAGTGTTTATTTGTCGAATGACTCATCCGAGTAGGTACCTACTACTCTTATAAATATTATAATATTTTTTATTGTTATGAACAGAGGAAATAATTAAATGGTGAGGATTATCCCAACCAGAATTGATTAAATGTCAAAAATGCGACGGAATTGTCAAAAATTTCGTAATTACGACATCTGCCATGTTCTAAAGTATTTTATATATTTGCGCATTGATGTCCATGTGATTATGTTAATTACGTCTTATTGTTATACCAAACAGGAATTATTTTAATAGTCGCAATTTTTGTAATAAATAGTTAACATGTCATTAAAACTATATTTTTTCTTTACAAAATGCCTCGTTAAAATTGCTATTAATTAACTTTTAAAGTACGTCAGGCATAGTTGGCTAACCTCATTGATCCAAGTGGCTAAATCAGCTGCTTAAACAGTGCAATGAAACTATATGAGCATCGCCATAAAGGCTTCCCTTTATGCTACATAGTTATAGCGTGCAATTTCCAAATATTGGACTGTAAGGTATAAGTAAAAAAAAAACTTAAATGACATCGCCCGAGTGGTCAAAGGCAGAGCATGACTTCAGAATTTCACTGGCCTGCAAAACAATTGACAATCGGTGGACACAGAACTGTCTCGTATTTATAGGATGTACAGCATCAAACATGCGGCCAACCACCCAGTAAATGGTTATTGCATCTGCTACAACGGTCCATGAACATTAAGTAATATTTACAGTATCAAAAGTACATCAGCCAGGACTTAGTAACAGCCGTGTAGATCGATTTAGATAAAATGTAAAAACAAATACAACGTTCTGCACTGCAGACTAAATAAAATATAACGATCACCTTTATTAGATAGTTGCATACCTTAGTAGAACCTTAGACTTATTTTACCAATCTTAACTGCGCTCATCTGTCCACAAATGTACATTTTACTAATGAACCAAAGATAAGGGCTCCATCTTAATGACCGTTGGAATCGAACCTGTTCCTATCTCTCACTATTCATTAACATAACTGTCTCAGCACTAAAGTGTTATCGCATAATTAGTATTAGGAGCGTAAAATATTTAGAAGGGTTCCGTATAATGAATTCCATATTATTTGTCACCGTTTATATGTTAACTAGGAAAGCGAACAGGTCGCCCATGTTTTACTACTTTTGGAAAATCTGGGATGGTGCATCTTTGTACTATCTACTGTCTCTTTAAGCCTGTGCCTATTTTTAACCGACTTCCCAAAAAGGAGAAGGTTCTCAATTCGACCGTATCTTTTTTTTTATATACCATTGGATGACTTTATGCATATTTATGTTTACAGACAGACGCGACAACAATTCTGTAATCGAACATTTCAATATTTATGCACGTGCGCTAAATATTGCACCTTGACCCAATCGTGGGCATGTGACCCCGCGGGGTCCAACAAATGCAGGTACGAGATGCGCCGAAGGTTGCAATAAAAAAACAAGTTGTTATTGCAAATATGTGCGTGCAGTATTTGTAGTGACAGGTCCCTTTTAAGAAAAAATGCCCTCCAGATCCTGTGTGCGTTGCACTGTACACAAGCGATGGATATCGCAAAAAAAATGTCGGCCACGTTTAAAACTGAACCAGGATGTATAAAACAATCGTACCAACAAAACCACGTACACAAGTAGGACACATTGAAATAATAAGAAGCATGACTTCAGAGTTCTTAGGTATAAAAACTTTATTAAGTTTAGATATTTGTATCTACTTTGCATAAGCTGTGCTTTGGCATTTATTTAGGTACCTTGCTGTGATTTACTAATGGCATTAGGTAAACGTTAAGCAAGTTTTCGCAGAAATATCGCGATAAATATTACTTGCTCCTACATTTATTGAAAAACTATTTTATTTTTGTTTTGTTTTAGTATACTTTATAAGTCTTAAGCGTATAAAAATTAACTACCAATACGACAATAACATTATAATAATAGCGTATTTCGAAATACAGATTTTTCGATCGAGTTCAGCTCATTTGCGTGAATCTCTTAACTCACAAAATATGTGCAATTGGGTCACACGGGCAGAAGTTTTGCCGACAAGTTTTTCGTCTCTAACATAAGTTAACCTAGAAACGCTGATCACGATGCTTACTAACAGGATACTGTCGTAAGATACCCTAACGGTTCTTCGAAGCGCCACTCACTCATACGCAAGAAAAAACAGCCTAATGATTCGACTTGAACGAGGTCCTGTTACCAAACTCGTAAATATTCTTCAAAACACCACGCACCCGTGATAACCTAAGATTGTATACTTAAAAACCAACAGCACTTCACTTTTGTTTTTTCACGTTTGGGAACCGGTACCTGACGCAACCTCCGGTAAAATAATTTTGCTCGTTATTTCCATAATGTGTAAGATTTACAATAACTTAATAAAAATATACATACTTGGTACATTATTTTTTATTGTTTCAGCATTCATTCTGAGATGTAATAGCAACTATTAGCTACATTATAAACTCCTACGTGAACAGCGTCACCAAGAAAGCACGTTTTCTACAACATGTTTAATTTTTTCATTTTTCCACGGTATGTAAAAACTGCGTACACTTAGCTACGGTTAAATGGGTCAGTTTTTGTATTGCTTGTTTATTTTTAATAATAATAACTAAAGCCTTGAATGAGTGTCCGAGTGCATTTGTCTACATTGCCAAATCGGCATACGGCCGACGCACTCAAATAACCAGTTCCTTAGCTTATCTCGGCATCCAGTATCCACATTCGAGACCGGTTCCAGCCAATAGACGTGTTCTTAAAATCAAAATAACCTGGAAATCATTCAGCTATGCTGAACTCAAAAAGAATAAATGCGCGCGCACACTCGCCACTATAACCCCTGTCCGGTGTAACCTGTCAGTCACCGTAGTCATCCGACGAACGTAAGTGTGTCGTGTCAGTTACTAAAAACTATTTTAATGTAATTGGTGTTATCGTTATTTGGTTATGACATGTACACAAAACTGACCGTTATGGATCAAATGAATCTAATTTACATCAAGATAATGTTCAAACGATGGATATGCATGGGAAACGTTACCCATTTTCAAACTTTCGTCATACGATTTGCCAGAAAAAGCCTAACCTATACTTTTCTCATTAAATTTACAATTAGGAAGTATAAGAGACTCATGTAGGTTTAAATTACAGGCACGGTGTCGCCAATGCCGTCACTAATCGACCAATATAATCACCAAAACGTGATGTTTCCATTTCTTTTAATGTTGTCGCTTTGTCAATTTAAATTGGGAACGTAATAAAACACGTTTTACGCAGATTATATTACACATTTTTTACAGTTATCAGTGGACACTGTAAAGTTATACTTAATTATAAAAAAAGGTTTATTAATAGCCGCATGAGCATTGAATTAATGTAGCTAGGGTGACATGATATTAATTAGGCAGATCTTTTTGTTTTATAACTGTGTTTCTAGAAGTTCTACTTATTTTGAACTTTATTTTGTTTTAATTCTTTATTTTTTCTTAATTTAAATAAACTAACTTAACCTGACTCCAAATTGATTAACAAAAGAAGGAAATAGATACAAAGGCCATTTTAATATATCAGACAAATGAACTGATTACAATTTCGCGTGTTTCAGAAAAACACATATTCGATGAAAATGGCTTTGTTTAACTTTATAGAGTTCGTCATGAACTATGGAACGTGAAAAATGTGCCGATAAATGAAATCGAACCTAAGTAAGTAATAAACACTCGAGCATATACATAGGTGATTTAATTCATAAACACAAAAGGTGCGACTATTAAAACTGGCTAGATAGCTTCAAGACAAACTATTTTTAAATTTCTGAATTTAGAAGCCTATGCTAAAGGGTTTAAGATATAAGATACCCCTAGGCAATGGGGAAAACCTTACATGTTTTGTGAAAAAGTCACCTGAAAGGTAAGAAAAAATAGTTCGGCGTAGAAAATATAATGTGGTATGTAAATACCGTCCTCCCGTTCACACGGTGACCTAGCTCCGAACTGTCACGTTCTGCTGACCGAGGGCTGAGATAAACGCGACACCTTCACAACACCTCAAGTAGCTTCCTCAACAACAAACTGCAAAACATTAGGTACTAGACTACCATGTTCCTCGATACGAACTATCTTTCTCCAAGCGATCACGTTTGAACGCCATTTTATTGTTTCACTGTTTAGCTATATAGAAGATCAAATTTTGCTCCTCATGTTACATGCTGAAAACAATCTAGCGCAAAAAGAAATTAGGAACATTATTGAATTAAAAATGTTGATGTTACTGATTGTAGAACAAGAAGTAGATAAATCTATTTTATCTTCATTGTTTGTTTCGATTTTAATGAAGTAAGTACTGATTAACAAAAGTTGATATATTAATTAAGACGACACGCGAGGCAGTCTTTAACGAAGCATTATCTTAACCTTAGACCGGGAATAGTTTCATGGTATGATACCACCGCCACTAATCTCTTTATTGGGCAAAATTGATTAGGTCTTGGACGTAAGTCGTAACGTAATTACCTACACTGAATATTGTAAGTGCATATTTTAATATTATATCTTTAATACCTATTAGAAATACAACCACCGGAGGTTATAAAAATCAAGTCGTAAAAAGAAAGGAAATCAAACTCTATTCTATTACCCGGACAGGAAAAGTTCTAGATTTTTGAAATAAGTACTATTTTATCACTTTCATCGTACAACTAATCGAAATTAAGTTAAGTGTTATTTACTCAGAACTAAAACTCTTACGGATTATGTAACACTGCGACCACCTCCATGTTTCTTCACAACATCAAAGTAACCAGCGGCGACTAGATGAAACTAGTTATATCCAGTTAATTCGAAATAACGACGCATTATTTTAAACGTTTTTCGTCCGCACTAAATCCACGGCCCGCTCTGATGTTTATATATAAAACGTTTAATTGGCTAGATAATAATCGCTAAAGTAACTTCAATGTCTTGGCTCCGAGGATTTCTTGCAATAGATTAATGTCATCATTAAAATGGTTGTCATATAACGTGATATGGTAGGTTCTTACCGGAATAGAAACAAAATATTATCATATATTTTTTATTTCGCAAACTAGTAACAGAGAATTCTATCAAATCGTCTATTACACCAAATACGAAATGTAGAAGTTTTTGAAAATGAAATCGGTTAATGAGACTTTCATAATATTATTACTGGACGTATGTTTTGCTCTCTTTAAGTCATCGATAAGTATTTAAGTTACCTTGAAATTACTTTTACATTAGCATTAGTTTGATTAAGAGTCCTGGCTTTGCAGGAATGATAGTCACTTGAATAACACCTAGTATTGGAGAAATGCCTTCAAACATTCAAGTTGATTCTTAGCGGTTTCGAAATCGCAGACAGAACGTAAACACGTCCTCAGGCGTCGTCACCGTCACCCCACTTACGACACTACCGTATAATAACATAGACCTGTATTCCAACTATGTTACACAAAGGACGCAGAAACAGGGAATGTTTCACAATACCTTTTATTTACTAATAATATAACAACGAACTGGTGTCCTGCACTTAACGGCGAATTATTGACACAGAAAAATATAAGTACCTAATACCTAACTTATCTTCGTCATGATTTTCAATGTACAGACGACAGCACATCAAGTTACCACAATCTGTCAAATTTCTGCAATCGATTTTTAACCTTATCACAATGAAGGTAGGGTAGGGAGTGTATTGGTAAAATTTGACAGATTGGTATACGCTGACCTGCTGATGTCTGTACCGAAACAAGTTTGCAGCATGTTTTTCGATTTTGACCGAATTACAAACGACCTGTCAGTGTTTTTTTAATTTGTTTTTCATTTTTGAGAACTGGTCCTTTGTAAAATATTACATTCAGGGTACCTGCCTAGAAGACAGTTATTTATTAGAAGTGCCCAATGTCAAATGTATTATAATGTATATGTGATTATAAACAAACAAATAAATTATTTTAAGTTTTAAGTAGCCATATATGATGGATGCAATGTTTTTCGTGTTATTTTAAACACCTGATGTATTTTTTTTCTGCTATCCAAGTAAATAGGCTTATTCGCTTGTTCCAATAAAAAGTATGTGTAGGTTCTAAACTATAGGTGACCATCTTATGCCATGTCAACAAATAAAAAGTTTTTTTTTTTTTCTAGAAATATTTTTGACCCTGTATATAAAAAAAAGTTAAATAAAATTGCGGGTAATACCCTGCGAGTAGGATGACCATTTGACCATAGAACGTCACAATTCTAGTGTACCTAGCGACATCTAGTTTTAGATGTTGTAAAATTTTGGCAGATTCACGAACAGTTTACGAATATCAAAATGAACCGTTATTATAAATTTTAAATGTTTCTATAATTGATCTATTAACGTTTTTGTAATAAACAAATTGAGATGAATTCCGAAACTATGTAGGTTAATAGGTAGGTATCTATAGGTATATAGTCTGCAAGGTATTTGTCCTAAATTGATTTATAATAACGTTGGTGCAGTTTAAACATTATACTTATTGCATTTTTGCAACCGCAGCGTATGGTCTTAGATTTTTTTTTCTCATTTATATACTTAGGATACGATTTGTAAAAAGGTGATAATGTTGATAATTTCTAAATTTATTTATGTTATTCATTCATTAACAGCTATAAAAGTCCTTCTGAGGTAAGAAGATTCCTTATAGAAATAATATCAATCAATGCTTATTTTTAACTTTCTCCAAATTCCGACAGAAGACGTTCTCAAAAAAAAATGTTTAAATATTCAATACCTTAACGTTAACTAAACCTTATCTCACAATCATTAATTAATTGCTTATTAAGACATTCCAACGTTTGTAAAGTACAATACTTAATATATTATACATTTCTAAATCTCAATTATTAATTACAAAAGCAAAAACGAAGTGAATATTAAGACTATAGTGGTATTGGTAAATATATTATTTCTTAATTAATTGTGTACAAAATCAATAACTTTAGTTATACACGTATGTACACTTGATAATGCAAGAGTGGTTCGCAGACATTGTTGGTACATGTAAGTGCCTATCTACACTATTTCAATAATATTTTGAATTACTTAACCGGCTGAATGGCAGTTCGTCATAGTTTTATTATTAATCCACAATTTAACGACTCGCTCTGGTGTTGGTGCTATTAACATGGGTTTTGTGTAGGTACCTGTCGCGAGTGGATAATGCGCGAACAAAAGAATCAAACATACGCGTCGAATCGCACCAGTTCTCAGTGTTACACCGACGCAACTTACATCAACAAAATATACTTAAATCTAGAAAAAGCAGATACTACATTCATCGTGCTGTAAATAGTTGAAAAACTCGGCGACGGACACTGAATATTTACAAATACCGTCAAAGCTGTTAACCTTAACAGTACAATGTGCACGAACTGCAGGCGATCGCCAATCCGAGTTGTCCGCAGAACGCCAACGCATAATCTGCGAGTGGGTTTGCAGATCGCGCTAAGTGGTAAAGGCGCCTGCGCACTACGACCGCACTCCTTTCTTGGAGCTGCGGGTCTTTTGGAAAGTAAGATTTAATCAACATTATCCACTTCGGGCGTGAACTCGCAAGAGCAGACAGTCGCTGTGCCTAAATAATAAAATCGAAAATAAAACTGACTTACCTATTGAAAAATTTCAGAGGTCCAAACCGCTGCGGATTCCTTGTAGCTGTCTCGTGCCAAGAGAGTAGTCCGGTTTTGCATTCACGTACCGAAGCACGATCACACTGCGTGAGAGAAAGGGCGCGCAACTCGTTCACAAGTGAACACTATCGCGTGTTGAGCCTCGGCGGTGCGATGCGAGAGTGGGCGTCGCGAAAGCGTGTTGGCGTTCGCGGGTCTCAGCTTGAACTGAAGGCCGCGAGGTGCGGGGGCCACTTTATGATAGCGCGCAAGCGCACCCCGCCTGCGAGCGCCGTCCGCGCAGCCTGCAGCTAGCACCCGCGCGCTGCACGCTCCTGAAAATTTCATCAATCAAACCCTACATTATCCGGCAATCTTCCTCATAACATAAATAATGCCGATAGTTACCGATGGTTTTCGTTAACTCAAACTGGTTTTCAGGTGTGGTTTGCAACCACATTCCTAATAAAACACTAAACTATTAAAATAACCTGCTAACGTTTGCCATATTTGTGCCAATACCAATTATATTAATAATTTATTTTGTAGACACAAAAAATGTATTGTCTCCAGCAATTAAAATTTTGTAGGTACCTATTACAAGACGAACCGAGCTCAAAAATACCAGCAAGTCCAAAAAAACATATTTTCAAAACGCAATAACTAATCCCCCTTATAAATAACCAGATATATGTACTACCTATGTTCAAAAAATATACAAAAACACTTTTTGAGGAAACTCACACGAGAAACATGGAAAGTCGGTTTGGTTGCCTTCAATGAAGAATGTTGCGGTTTTATAACTTACCTAATCCTGGAACTCAATATATTTTATAGTTAGGAGTATATTGGTTATACAAATATACTTTGATGGTGTTCTGGCTTCTTAGTGAACTCATTTTTAAAAGGATACATTAGGTAAGTATGTGAAAACATACATAAGCATGAACAGATACATGAATGTTTGCATACAAAAGATAAACAGTTTTTCTAAGCTTTCCAAAATAATTATTCCTGAGGAAAGTCCTCTATTTCGAGAGCTTCACTAGAAATAAGTATTTATAGAATGTATAGGAGCTGGTTCAACCTAAAGTTGTAATGACAAGAACTAAAAACAACACCAACGAAATTATATTAGTCGCAAAAAAAAACAAAAATTCTTAGTAATTAAAAATCAGGGAATTTTCAGGACGCTTGGCGCTATACATAACAGGTGTGAACTTATATATTTTAATAACTTATGTGAAACAATAGAAGTAAGTACTTTACCCACCAAAAACATTCTGTAAAAAACTAGCCAATTCTCGCTGAAGCTGCTTGTTTATCTCTAAAAAGTAATGAAATCTAGACAAAGTCGTGCTAAGTCTAAGGATTCTTACTGCGATTTCTTTACTATTATTATAGTTAATGCTATATGACTGGCCGTTGATCATTCTTTAAACGTTAGCGAGTACAAGTCAACGGCTAGTCATATAGAATTAACTATAATAGTAAAGAAATCGCCGTAAGAATCCTTAGACTCAGCACGACTTTGTCTAGATTTCATTACTTTTTAGAGATAAACAAGCAGCTTCAGCGAGAATTGGCTAGTTTTTTATTACAGAATGAGTTTTTGTGGATTCACTTCTTTTTGTAGAAACGTGAGCTTATTGATATCTACCTAAGGCGTTATGTTGATTCCTCTAATAGTTTGGTTGGGCTTTTGTTTTTCTAATCAGGGTCACCAGGTACTCCAGATCTTCGATTATCCTAGTTTTTTATACATAGTTTTCCTTATATGTGGTCATTAAATCCTAACTCTGTTCCAAATTTCAGCTCTCTGACTTTATTGGAAGTACTAGTTCTATTTTGATGATCATGAGTGAGTGAGTGTCGAAAATACGAAACTTTGCTTTCGCTTAACTTTGAAATTAAATGACCTACAGACTTGAAATTCTGGGTTTTACGTATGTGATTACAGCTTTCTGGATGATGAAAATTTCGGCGTTCTGGTATTATCCAGAGGTTCTCAAACAGAGGCCTGAAAATGCGTCGAAATGGTTCCAGTAAAGGATGGTACGGCAGTGTTTGCGTTGCGCTCGACTTGGCGGGGGCACTGCCGTGCCCCCAAATTATAAGAAGAAAGAAAATTATGAATAACGAATGAAATAAAAATAAAAACAACTCTTATTATGACGAGTTTTCAGAACACACATGTTTTTCTATAACATAACAATAGGTTACAAGATAACCGTTTGTAAGTACTTGTAAATATTCTAGTTACATGGTATTGCTGCCAGAACTATAGTTAATACATATTATTTTTAAACAAATGACTCAGATTCAAGCAACTTCGGGATAACAGAAATTATTCCATGAGTATGAGTCGGTAAAATAAATTAGGAATTATTGCAAAATTTTGAGCAATCTATAAAGGTAATATGTATCTGGATATATCTTTTAGTTTATTAAATAGTTCAAATCCTTATGTATGGGTACTCGTAGGTACAGACAACAGCAGGTCAACGTATACCAATTTGTCAAGTTTTACCAATCGAAAATGAACCTTCTACTATTGTGATAAGGTTGAAAATCTATCGCAGAAATTTTTCAGATTGTGGTATCCTGATGTGCTGTCGTCTGTACCATTTTCACCGACAACGTAAACGTCCGTTTTTCTTAAAACGACTGTTTACTACGAAAATTTAAAAAAGGAATAGTAAACAGTTATCCAAATAATAAACCTGAAGCAATTAATTCAGCCAATAAATAACAACTGTGATATCAATGTTGAAACAATACGTCAAAGTAAGTAAGACATTTCAATGTCGTACGATGTTACCCTAGAAACTTCCTGAACAAAAAAAACAGGAAAAAACAAGAATTTAATTCACCGTTTTTGTACCCTAACAGTGATTATGATATTTGACGCCGGTAAGGGACTACACACACTTATTCAGCTCCATTCGCTGAACGATTTTGGTCACACTTATTCAGCTCTGCTTCTATCAGCCGCATACAGCAAAGTAAGAGTGTTATCTCCGCTAAATGTTTCTATCTACTACGTATATAATAATAAATCAAATCTATTCAGGAACTATGCAGGTCGCAACTTGTCGACAAGGAGTTGAGAACCATACGTGTGCCTGTGCAGCGCTGTTCCGACGCATTCAGCGTCGAACGCGGCGGAACAGCGCTGAACGTGGCAGAACAGCGCTGAACTCTATCTAATGCACTCGCAAGATAAAAGCACATTTGTCCTCATTTCATTCTCGTTTGCCGCGAAAGCTGAACGGATTCGTACGCGTCTTCATACAAAATCGTTGTTTTCTATGGGCAAAAGCTGAATAGAGCTGAATAAGTGTGTGTAGTCCCTTAATTGTCTCATTCGATTGCTTCTCGAAGTGTCTATAGAAAAGTGGCTATGAGTTTCCTCTTGCCTTCATTTAAACTCTATTCTTCTCTAGAAATTATATCGGTAACGGCGAGTACGTAATACCGATAAGATATTATGTAAATTTATGTAGTACATGCAACCTACGGTAAATATGTTTGGGTTTCGTTCCATACCCAAAGGGTAAAACGGGATCCTATATCCTATACATACTAAGACTTCACTGTCTGTCACCAGGCTGTATCTCAACAAACGTGATAAATAGAGAGATGAAATCAAAGATGATATGTTATTGTTGCCGCTGTAACTACACATACTGAAAACTACAATAAAATCAATATTTTAGGAGGTTCCCAGTTCCCATACACCAAATGTGCTTTTTAGGGTTCCGTAGCCGAATGGCAAAAAACGGAACCCTTATAGATTCGTCATGTCTGTCTGTCTGTCTGTCCGTCCGTCTGTCTGTCTGTCTGTCTGTCTGTCTGTCTGTCTGTCTGTCTGTCTGTCCGTATGTCACAGCCACTTTATTCCGAAACTATTAGGACTACATAGTTCAAACTCGGTAGGCAGATGTATTATATTGACCGCTTTACGATTTTAATACAAAAATAAAAAAATAATAATATTAGAGGGGGGCTCTCCATACATGGAACTGAAAATAAAATTATTTTTTTTCATCAAACCTATTCTTGTGGGGTATCTATAGATAGGTCTTTAAAAATGAGATTGAGGTTTCTAAAACCATTTTTTCTCAAAGTCAATCATTTCAAAGTAATACACTTTCAAAGTGCTAAAATTTGTGTCCCCCCCCCTGTAATTTCTAAACTACCAGAATGAAAAATCTAAAAAAAATATATCTTATAGATCTTAACAAAAACTATCAACCAAAATTGGTTTGAACAAGATACAGTCAGTGGTTTTTGAGATATAGCACTTTTTCAGTAACCGCAAATTATAACTTTGTTATTCATGTTTTTGCTAATTTTAGGTACTAGGTACGTTTATTTTTCATAAATAATGGAACGGAACCCTTCATGTGCGAGTCCGACTCGCACTTGGCCGGTTTTTTATTGATAATAAGGAATCCATCGTGCGCGAGTCCGATTCGCACTTGGCCGGTCTTAATATAAGTTATTTTCGTTTATATTTTTTTTTAATTTGATCAATATTCAAAACAATTACAATAATTATGGTTCGGTAAACAAAAAAATCCTCGTAAAAAGTTTAGACTAGATTTTATTGGAATTTATTACTATTTTCTCTTTAATTATATACAATAAGGGTGCTCTTCTGTAAGTCTTATGCAGTCGCACCATGTAAAACACTGGTTCTCAGCTGCATCCGATAGCAGCTGGAATCCGACCCCAACATAGTTGGGAAAAGGCTAGGCAGATGATGGTAGGTGTTCTTCTAGGGGGAAGCATTGACCACCACCACCAGTTTCACAGGTTCCAGATAAAGTTCTAGATAACTATCTGACAGATTATCATGCCATAAAAAATATTGACAAAATTAAACACATTTCTATGACATTATCGGTTAATTAGCTATCTAGAACTTTAGCTGGAATCTGTGAAACTGGCCGTAAATGATCCTTTATGTTTGCGTGAGCTATTTTCCTCAATTCGAAGCACGAAAGGCTGGTACTGCTTTTGTGTATTTTTTTCGACCTTCAAATAAACCTGCAGTTTTACATTTTGCATTACCAAGTACTTTCAGTCTATATGTGATAGCATTAAAATCTATCCAGGAAAATCGATTCTTTGTTAGATATAAAAAAATAAGTAAACAAAACATTTTGCTTCTATAAAACTATTGTTTATTAGAACATATTTTTAAATTTGATATACCTATGTCCATATACATAAGTTCTTAATAGCTTGCAAAAATAGGATGACCACATTGTCTGCTGTAATAGAAGAAGTATATTCACAGTATGAAATTAATTTCACATCACGTGTCAGAAATTTTCTCACACAAAAGCCTTTTAATCTCCCTCACATTGCAAATTACATATTGTACTCCATGACTACCTACTTTAATTAAGCTCCTGTGTACTCGGGGTACTATGGATGTGATAACCAGCTTGTCTCATGACACGTTACAACGTTAAATACGTAAAAGCTACAAGAAAATAGTTGCCTTACGTTAAGCATGTTATTATAAAAACGACATGGTCACTGTTCCTAATGATATAATCATCTTCTTGACGAATGAAGAATAGGTGTCTCTCATTAGCTGTGTTCCTTGTCCCATTCAATGACACAATATTATGACGAGCATATTGTGCTACAGAAATAGAATACTTGTAGTAATAATAATTTGTCAAATGACATTGTAAGAGTTGATTCTTCAGTGAATTCTAAATGTGTGCTGTTTAATTATGATCACGTTTTGTACCTACATGAAGTGATAGGCACGTTTAGTTATTGTGTTTTTCTTCTATCATTTGTTGGTGAGCAGCCTTTGGATTTCAATCTTTCAATCCACCTGACAAGGAAAGTCTTTTTACTGACAGAACGAGGTTCCTTCCTAGAACGGTTAAGATCCTTATCCCCTAAAGTCCATGTATTAGTGATAATCCCTTTTCTTCTTTGTGGTGCAGTTCAATCAGAAGAAGAACCAAATTCACCTATGTTAATTTTTTAGGTGCTCCAGTGAAATTTTGCATAGTTTAAAATCTTATAAATGTCTTTCACTAACTTCAGAGTCAAATTCTAGAGATTTCCAAGTCTGTTAATGACATGGTTTGGCGAAACTTTTTAAAATATTGATCACTCGTACCAAATGAAACCAGAAAAGTACGTCTAAAACTTAAAAGTACCCCTATAGTGGAGCAGACTTAAATGTACTAGTATTTTATTAAAATATTTTTTTTAATAGATTTTCAACCTTATCACAATATTATACAAATTATATATATACAAATTAAATCTATTTTCTAAGTATAAATAAATAACGAATATTAAATAAATCAAAAATTATAAATATGACTTAAATTAATTTTCGACTTCTTTTAAGCATTCATTCTGAATGTGAGTGGGGAAAGCCCACACACCGTATCAAACGCTGAACTTTACTTATCGAAACATGTTAAAAATTTAGATCCTCTTTGGGTTACAGACAGACAGCGTTTATTTGAAAAAAAACTGGCTAATCTACATCTAAGTTCACGCAGCCGATAATAATTACTACGAGCTCCACAATTGCTATCAAGTATCCTTAACAATACTTCAGAAAATGAATTCGATCACGGCAATGTTTTATGTAAAGGGTATGCAAAGAAGCAATTGGTATAAATTGAAATCAAATGAGTATGAATTGTAATATAACACATTAAATTCAATCGCTACACGTTATAGAGTACTCGTTTACAGCTGCGAGAAATTGCGCTTGAGCTATTTATTTTAGGTATGTGCTATGGAGTTTTTATGCAACAAATTGCTTCTGCTAGCGGTTTCACCCGCGTCCCATGGGAATACTTAATGTACCGGGTAAAAAATTGGATCAATCGTTCCTGATATTAAAACAAGCATAAAAACAAAGTTTTTTAGCTTTATTAAGCCAGGGTAAATATTAGGTAACTTTAATATTGACTCTCAAACGTTTGCGATTTTGAAGTCGTTGGGTTGTTGCGATTAGTTAAAAGTGTCTGAAGAAGAAGTAGTGGGTGAAGGTGTATCTTTAGGTCACGGGCGATAAATTCACCCTTTGTTCTTGTGGAAGAGCCTAGCAGCGGTTAATACTTGGCTATTAAAATCAACCTATTTCCTTTTAGAACTCTCTCCCTTTTCCGTTAATAGCCATTCCAATTCCTCAGGGACCATCGTGTTTCCTTCTAATCCTATATTACTTCTTCTTCTTGTTATCGAGTGAGCTGCAGGTTTAATCACCTAACAAGCCCTAGTGTCAGAGTTTTCTCAAATCCGCCTGACGGCCTCTGACGTGGATTTATATACGACTGCTATTGAGTAGCATTCGAGGACGCCGGCTTTACGTGCCCTCCCAGGCACGGGGGTGTGACACCGCCAACTTCCAAACTCCAGGCTGCTTTGTGAAAGTTTCTAAAACCCGCAAAACGATTTCGGCCTGGCCCGGGAATCGACAGTCCTGTGGGAACGAGGCAGTCAATCAGTCAATAGTCCTATGCTACTAATCCTACTAATATAATAAATGCGAAAGTGTGTAAAATAAAAGTAGCCTATATCCTTATCCTGATATATTAGCTAAATTACTTCGAAGTTTCATCAAAATCCGTTCAGCAGTTTTTGGGTGAACAATTAACAAACAATCAAACATTCGCATTTATAATATTAGTAGGATTATACAGGATCTTTATAGGCTAAAGTACCACTCCAGCAAACATATCCTTGTCTAACGGACTGCTAGGCCCCTAGTACGAAAAGACTGGTTCTGCGGTCATTAACCTTTCTATTCGACGTGGCACTAGTATAATTTCAACCCTTTTGATAATGATTGTTTTACTGCGGAAATCAATATTCTGTCTATCTCTGGATTTTCTTACTAGTGATAGGATTTTGACATTAGCCCCATACTAATGTCAAATTTCTATCTCTGGTAAGAAAATCCAGAGTTAGATAGGTTATTGGGAACGGCCGTTAGTGATTAATGATAGTATTAGGCTAGCTAAAGAAAGCTAAATCATCAGTCTTTTTGAACAATTCGATTGTTAGTTATTTTTTAAATAAAAGGAAACATGTTTTGACCTCCTTCGTGATCGTCGTCTATTTTCCGCATTAATTTAATTTTGCTAAAATATAAGTACCTACTTTAATAAAATCTTGCAAAATCTCGTAAAATCATTGCCACGATAAAATCTCTTAAGTTCAAACACATCACGTTTGTAAGTTTAGTGCTTTTTAAAAGCTATACCTAGCAAAGCGTATTTGCTAACATTTTCCTCAAACATTGTTTATTTCATCATTTGAAAATATTAAAAACTACTGTGATTAAACTTTTGCCAAGGCCTTGCCATTTAAGGAATTAAAATAAAGTAGCTTTATATATTTTTTTTAGTTTAATTTACTGTGCAGAGGGTGTATAATCTATTTTCAGTACTTCAGCGTTTTTATTGTTAGTTAGTTCGTATTTCTTTTTTCATAATAATATGCGTAAGTAATTAACGATAACCACACAACATGCATTTAGATACACAAAAGAGTCGTAAGAAAATAATTCCCGCAGTGATTGCATCATCATCATCATATCAGCCAATAGCCGTCCAGTGCTGAACGTAATCCTCCCCCAATAAACGCCAACCATACCGGTCTTGGGCAGCCCGCATCCATTCACTACCTGCCACCTTCTTCAAATCATCGGTCTACCGTGCAGCAGGACGTCCTACACACTACATTCAGCCATTTTTTTTTATCCATGGGAAATCATCAGATGACCCCTCTCGCTGTGGGTGCCAGCGTGAGGGAGAGTCAGACTTTTACTGACTAAAACCCACCGTGTTCCTTCGGGAGCCTCTTGTGAGCCAGGGCCGCGGTAACGCTTTCGAATAACCCGCAGCCCGCAGCCCCGGCATGCTCGGGCCCTAGTGCTTGGGACTACGTTTAGCCACACGCGGTCTCCACTCTAAAACTTGTCTGCTCCACAGAGTGATTGCATATCGTCATGAAACTCCGAAATTTAATTACAAAGCTTTCACACTAGCCGATTAGCCGCTTAGTTTTTCCGAGTGACATCGCTCGGCTCGTATGGACGACAACACCATTTAACCATAACATGCGTTCTACGATTTACCGATTTCAATAGTTTGCATGTTGTTGCAATAAAATCGGCTTGAAATTATTAGCCGTTTTATCATCCATTCTGTTAAATGTGGATACCATGTAGTAATTTCTTTTGTTATTGTTTTATTCTCATATTTTTTATGTGATTCTACATGATCTTCGCAAAATATTATTCTATGTATCGATATGTACACAAAACTGTAATTCTATTTTAAAAAAAGTAACCATGGAGTTTCTTGCTCGTTCGTCTCCATAGGAAGCTACTTTTGGAATGGGCAATTAGAATCAACTTTAGTTATATTGTTTTTGACATTCATAAGTGCTTGTAAAGGCCTAAATGAAATAAATGATTTGACTTTGAAATCGTAATATAAGTTTCGGCTTAAGTAATAAGTTTTCCCAATAAGTGATCGTCGCGGTGGTCGTTCTGATATTAGGACAGAGGGCAGGTGTAGGGTGATAAGCCGCCGTAATAAGTGCAAGTGCAGTGATTTCAACACGTAACTATGTTGTTTCTCTCTGCAGTCTAGTTTATACTTTTTGCATCGTATTTTCCTTGTATGAATTCATTATTTCTACAAACTGGGCTGTGGAGCAATTTCAGGCTTTTTTTATTGTTTACCTATATTTTTCAACAGGTAGGTAGGTTTTTTAACCGACTTTGCAAAAAGGAGGAGATTCCCGATTCGAATATTTGTATTCTTGTGAGAACAATTAAGAGTATATTTATTTCTCTAATAACTTTTCTTATCCAAATACTTAATTTTAACTACATAACTAGTTAACACTACAACAATAATATAATAAATACGAATTGTCTGTTTGTCGTAACAACATTGAAAAAGAATATATCTTAGAAATGCTAGTGTAGCGAGATGAAGAAGAACTAGAATAAGAGAAGAAGAAGACAGAAATTTAAGATTATTTAAGAATACTGATATTCTAGTCTATTCTATTCAGTTACCACTGATATTTTTTTGCCTTAGGTATATTCAGAACTTTTTACACCTGTCAAGACATTTTCTTCTCGCAATTACAGACGACAAGTACAACGTATATGAATCTGTCAAATTTTACCAATCAAACATTAACCT
>NWSH02000323.1:9647867-9685082 GCA_002382865.2 Heliothis virescens
CAACGTATACGAATCTGTCAAATTTTACCAATCAAACATTAACCTACCGCCATTGCGATAAGGTTGAAAATCTACTGCGGAAATTTGACAGATTGTGGTAACTTGATGTGCTGTCGTCTGTACAAGATGAAACCAGACATATTTTTATTGATATGGCATGAGCCCGAACGTCTCTCATTAAACTCTCTCAATCTTCGTAAGTAACCTGACATTACTTAAAACCTTATAAGATACAGCAGCCTTTTACTTTAATCCCCTTTTATCTTTCAACTAACTTCTGCCAGCGGTTTCACCCGCGTCCCGTGGGAACTACTCGGCGCAATCGGATAAAAATTAGCCTATGAGATAAATGGGCTATGTAACACTGAAATAATTTTTCACTCGTACCAGTAGTTCCTGAGATTAGCACGTTCAAACAAACAAACAAACTCGTCAGCTTTGTAATGATTCAAGTAACTGTTTTGCCTCATAAGTAAAGATTGGAAACACCAAGTCACATTGGCGAAATAGTTACCGAGTAATAGGTAATTAGGTAATCTATACAAAGTTGTGCATAAGTAACATTACCTATACTAAAATAAAAATAGTGTCGTTATACTTATTCCATTTCCATATCAGTAGCTTACAGCCGCAACAAGTTACTCGTAACAATAGACCATCAAACAAAAATAGATGTCTGTTTATGTGTCTGTGTAAGTAGAAACTGATGAACTTGCGCCTGCGATGTTAGAACGAGCAATCACAATGTAGTCGCCATTCACAAGTCATTTGTTTATAGGTTAAGCGAAGTTTCTATCTAAACAAACTTGTACGTTCGATATTTTCAGTAAAAGTCCTATCTACCCCTATTGTTGAATCTATACTAATATTATAAAGAGGAAAACTTTGTTTGTTTGGTTGTAATGAATAGGCTCAAAAACTACTGGACCGATTTTAAAAATTCTTTCACCATTCGAAAGCTACATTATCCACGAGTGACATAGGCTATATTTTATCCGGGTACGGGCAGTAATTCCCACGGGATGCGAGTGAAACCGAGGGAAAACGGCTAGTAACTGATATAATATTACCAATAACAGGTAAACTACATACGACAAATGACGAAATCTCTTCCAGTATCTTAAATGTTACCAATTTACTTTTTACAAACTGTAAGTAGTTACTTAAGAATGGTATGGTTGACATTTGGTTTCATTCCATAGATTTTTTTTATTACAATTACAATATAACACTTCAAAAATATTCTTGTAGCCAAATTTTTCAGAAAAAAGGTCTTACAAAATCAGAACAATTTAAAAAAGGCCGAGGAAATAGAATTTCTGATCTAAGTCGTTAGTGAGAGTAAAATACTTATCGTTAGTATATCTTTTACTGTGATACCATTCATAATGAATCTGCCTTTATTTTGCAAGTAACGTGTATTTAAGTATACATGTAGATTATTGTAGATGAAATAAAGTTGTTACCCAGCATATTTATTTCAGTAAACAGTAGACAGAGAACAAACGGATGTTTTGAAGTGTCATCATTTCCTCTCTTCCGTGTTTCTATTTAGCACTTCTACAGATGGATTTTAAATTATGTAGTCATGAATGCATTACTATAGATACCACTTAATATTCTCAAGATCCACGGGGAAATATAATTTCCTTACGATTACAGCCTAATTTGTCATATGTTTCCTCAATAAATATTATAGTTAATGGTTACGTGAGAATACACGTGCTTCGTTGGTTACAATCACTGTACGGCGTGTATTGTAATGTGTCACAAGGTGGTTAGAAGACACACTTAAAATGGATATCGTTAAAATTAAGTAATTTGTTAATGATCTTATAGTATTTATTATTTTCTGTACGGATATCAGACTGTTTTCATTACTTTTTTACACATTGGCAGTACAGTATCTTATTTTCAAAGTGGTTACGAATAAGTACCTACCTTAACCTAATGTTCGATGTGAGAGTTTTACTCATCTGCCTAGCCTTTTCCCAACTACGTTGGGATCGGCTTCCAGTCTAACCGGACGCAGCTGAGAACTAGTGTTTTACATGAAGCAACTGCCTATCACAAAATACCTTCACAATCCAGTCACCCGGCCAACCTGATACCCGGGGTACCCGATACCCCTTGGTGAGACTGGTTGTCAGGCTTACTGGCTTTGGACTACCCGTAACGACTGGCATAGACTTCAAATGACAGCCGGGACCCACCAATTTATCCTGTCTTCCGAAACACGGAAGAACTCGTCATGACCATCTTGTCACGCATCCACGGACTGACCGCGTCAAGCGTTGCTTAATCTTGTGATCGATCGATCCGTGCGACTTTGACTTACCCCCAAGCTCTTCTAGGCTCATGTAAAAATAAATAAATAGAATTAGAATTTACTACACTAATATCATAAATAGGAAACATTAGTTAGATTGCTCGTCACCCTAAAGGAACTGAACCGATCTAAAAAACTCTATAGCAAGCTGTACTATCAGTGGCGTAGCTACGAAGGGGCTAGCCGGGGCAGTGCCCCGGGGCCCCGAAGCTCAGGGGGCCCCTGAACTTTTCCATTTTTACAATAAATAATAAAGACAGGTTGCGACCCGACTTTTTGCGTTCGTCATTTTACTCAAAAAACTAAAAAAAAATGCTCGCGTATGTTATATGCATATGCATATCCCTTTCCTTTTTTCCTTTCCCTCATTCTCTCAGGTCTCATTTTTCTATTTGCCCCGGGGCCCGCGGTTACCTAGCTACGCCGCTGTGTACTGCAAGAAGTTCCCCTGGATGCGAGTGAAATCGCTGAGAAACAGCCAGTCTTAAATAAATAGTAGATAGTACTTTATGTTTAAATACAACACGAACATAATGATTGTCCAAAAATAAACTTAACCCTAGTTCTTTGCCAAACATGCTTTGCATGTTTTGACATACAATATTCAAAACATGCGACCCACCCTTTGTCGCGATTAATAGTTTAAACTACTAGAGTATCAATCATTGTGTTGGATTATTCCACTTTGATCACCCAGGTGATATCACCTGGGTGATTTGATTCCACTAAAAAGTGGAAATAAATCACCTGGCCTGGAAATAAATCACCTGGCCTGGAATAAATTAGTCTACTCTGATCACCTGTTAATCAAATCACACAGGTGATCACAGGCGTCTTTTTCAAATCACAAAAGTGGATTTTGATCACCTACATAGGTACTTACATAGCTCGTGCAATATTTCTCCAATCTTATATATTACCTAAAACCTAAATTTGACCGATAGCATAAACGTCTGTTTTTCTTAAAACAACTGTTTTCTTTGAAAATTGTTCTGAAACTTCGTAGTAAACAGTTGTTATGAGAAAACTGACATTTATGTTATTTTTTGAACTTGTGCCTTAATGGAAAATGTCCTAATTGCATGTTATTTTAGGTTCTTAATAAAGAACTAGGTGGTATTTTTAACCGCTCGTTCAATTCGCACACGTTTGACCTCTTATGTCACCTGATGGTAAGCCTAGGCCTTCTGACCTTAGCCATGCCAGCATATTTATTGAATCTGATGCAAGTTATTTGCTACTTAATACATTATAATAATATGTTCGTTCATACAAATAAGTAAGCCGAAGGATCGAAATGCCAGCAGGTATTTAGACGTTTCCCTTGACCCTTCCCGTTTATAACTCTTTTCACACATTCACATAAATTTTGGTATGTTTATGCGACGGTACGTGATAGCCAAACGCATTTGCAAGATATTTTAATAAGCAAAAATATTTCCAACAACTTTGAGTGATTTATGAGGTAATTCAATGGGTACTTTGGTATTTCTTATCTTGTTATTGCTGGATACGTTCCTAAATATTAAGAAAATAACCAAGGATTTCAAAATAAAGACTTACATAATATTTTATAGATAGGTGAATTCTATCAAGCATCAACGGAAGATGGTCTCCGTAGAGACCGATATCAGCAGTAATGAACCGAGTGCTGGAAGCTACATCGTTTCCAACCCAATGATAGATAATTTGTCAGTAAAGCAAACCTATTGCAGTCTACCCCTAGCCCCTAACCGCATTGTAAATGAACTTGATAATAACTACAACGGGTAAACGTGACGGTCACGTGTTCCATTCACCATACTAACAACGTAAGTGAAGCTAATTCAACGGATTGTATATTATGTAGCTACGTCAAAAACGTGCGAATTATAGACGAACCTATATGTTGTACTGTGGGAAAGCCACGCTCAGTTGCACATAGCTTAGCAAATTATCATCATCGCTCACTATATTTACCAACATTGGAATTTACGCTTTATCATTTAAATTGTAAGGACGTTGTTGCCTTGCCAAATTGCTGAAGGACGTGGACTTCAACGTACCTTAAATTAATGTTCATAAATGCATTTTAGACAAGGCTAACAATGATAAACTGATGAGGCTCACGAGTACACTTACGTTATGAAATAGCATTTTAAATTGAATAGGGATTCCGTGGCAGGAGGAAAAAATAAACCAACAATAATAACAATGTGATATAATTATGATTGTATTGCTGCGTTATGATATGACAGTCTAAGTACACGGCATCATACGAAAGCCTAACGGGGTTAATGCACAAGTCTGGGGCGAGTCCTTGTTCCTTCGATGATTGATGATGATTGGTACGTACTGGACAGCTAGCAGTAGCAGGTACGCTTCAACTAATTATAGTACTGTTAGAGACAAACCAGTCATGGCCAAAGAGTGATCGACCAATAGGCCAGCATGCAAGAGCTATACTGATATACCTATGTATCAGAGTAGCTATATTGACAAGAAACCCCATTTGTGATCCACTGCAAATGACTTAAACTTTAAGTTGCTTTAAGTCTTAAAGCAAAGTATTAAATGTATATTTGGTATTTATTTAGGGCCGGTTTCAGTGGTTCCAGATAATAGTTCTAGATAGCTATCTAACAGATAGTCCCCTAGACAATTAGTCAAAATACAAACATTTCTATGCCATTAACTATCTCATATATCACATACAACTTTATCTGGAATCTCTGAAGCTGGCCCTCAGTCTTTTAATTCAAAACAGTCTGTTATTATTTTTATTTATTTATTTATTTTATCTCGAGCACAATATAACTCATATCGATTACAAATATTTAAAATCAAAAACAAAGGGGGTGCAGGTTCAAAAATTATTGAACTGATAGTCAGATTTCCAGATCTATTTAGATTCCTGTAGGTAGCATCAACTATCTTGGTCAATAGGTATACTTAACCAGCATTTACATCTTTCTCACTACTATAGGCGCAGACCTCCTTTCACACAGAGAAGGAATTAGCGTAAATTACAAACATTTCTCAAGGCGGATTGGCAAATTCAGACTTAACATAAAAATAGACCTTCGCTCGGACACTAGAAGACAGACAAGTACCATAGGTTCTAATCTTGGATTAGAAGCCGAACACTCGTTCTTGTGAAGCAGTTAGTTGCTAAAGCACCTGCTAAGTCCTGATTTGTGCTACCATAATTTTTATTTTCCTCAATGAGGATGAAGTAAAGCAGCAACCTGTCAACAAGTATGAGTGTGTGGGTTCGATTCCGGGTCAGGTAAGTACCAACGCAACTTTTCTAAGTTTATATGTACTTTCTAAGTATACCTTTGATACTAATGGCTGAAAAAAGGTGAAGGAAAATATAACGAGGAAACCTGGACTATTATAAAGTCTGAAATCACCAACCCGCATTGAGTAACCGTGGTGATTAACGCTCAATCCTTCTCGATGTGAGTGGAGGCCTGTGCCCAGCAGTGGGACGATAAAAAGGCTAATAAAGAGGAACTAAGTGATATTTGTACAGGAAGCAGTGAACGATACTTAGTCAACAAACAATAAAGCTATAACCTCGGCAGCCTTGGAAAAGTCAGGCGCGCAGTTTTTCCACAAAAGGTTAGACAGGGACTGCTATTTGTATTCTCACATTTTGAATGTTATTTGTCTGTTTTTTTTCATAAACTCAGAAAGTCAATCCGAATTTGCTCATATTAAGGTTCAAGATTACTAACAATATAAATGTTAGTTGTCTTGAAACAACTGTTTGTTTTGAATTTCTTCCTTCAGAACGGACGTTTATGCTGTCGGTGAACTTTGGTCAGAATAGCTTTGTAAAAGTACATACTTACCGTACGTATATCTTGTAAAGAAACCTTATTTTGTTGCCATTTATTATCTAATACTTGGAAAGTCATTCATGGTGTTACAAAAAGCAATATTCAGACTATGCAGCGCATTGAGCTATCTTAAAACAAAAGGTGTTTTAAAATGCAAAGTTAAATATGATGAACAAGTGAGTAATAAGTATGTTAACCTGACACATAGTGATCACTTCTCTAAGGGTGCGTTTAGACCCATCGAACATAAAACAAGAGCCAGAAGATCATTTTTATTCATCTTTTAGTGTAATTAGGTTTGGACTTAGATGAAGAACTCGTGGCTAAGTCAAATCGATCATAAGGTTAGGCAATGCCTTGCGCGGTCGGTCCCTGGGGGGGTGACCATCTTATCATAATGAGTTCTTCCGTGTTTCGGAAGGGACGATAAACTGGTGGGTCCCGGCTATCATTTGACCATCTTTGGCAGTCATTACGGGTAGTCAAAAGCCAGAAAGTCTGACAAACAGGCTTACCAGTGGGTATCGGATTGCCCGGGTAACTGGGTTCTGAAAGTTAGACAGGCAGTCACTCTATGTAAAACACTGGTTCTCAGCTGCATCCGGTTAGACTGGAAGCCGACCCCAACATACTTGGGATGGAAAGGCTAGGCAGATGATGAAGTTTGGTCCTAGATAAAAAGATCTAGATCAGCCGTATGATACTTACTGCCCGCCCATACAAGTCAATGTTGTCTGGTAATTAATAACACTTGGCGCTGGCAAGCCAGTTCTTTGCTTGAACTTGGCTTGACACGCTGCCGCGTGTCTAGATGCAAGAACGTTCGCACATTGTGGATTTAAATCGAGCGAATGAGCATTCTTCAAAGTTTAAGAAATCAGGAAGAACAACGAAACAAGCATCTGTGTATGTTTATGTTCAAAATAATTTGATAAGTTGGAGCTGGAATGAACATTTGTTTGTTTGCAAAATGAGCCCTGAAGTTTAATGATACCTTCGTTCAAACACGAGCTGTTGACGATTTTAATTTATCCATTTAGCATTTATACTATTCTTTGTATAAAAGAACAATGGGCAATAAAGCTTATTAAGGCTGATGGCAGTGACTATGTGATTCGGACACGCAGTATTAGTTACCAAACTCAATAGGACAATTAATAGCTGTTATAAAATTTGATTTAGCAGATTGGTACTTGTATATTTATCAGTAAAATAAAATATTGAATTGGTAGCAGGAAAAATATGACGTGTTTTTTAATTTCGAACAGTATTTGCCACAGTACGGGGTACCTATACGAGTACTTTGTCATGTAGAGGAATTGCGTCGCCATAAACATACCTACAGTGAGCAAAACTGCGAAGTCACGTACAGCAATATCTTAATCTGCAGTGTTTCTAGACGGTTACCGGAAAACATCCACATTCCTCATTGTGTGCAAATCCACCGCATGCGCATCTATCTGCCGCTAATCTCGTTTCAGTAAAGGCAAAATAATTGTCTGTTATTAGTCACCTCATCACAAACACAATGAACTAAGCGCCACAAGAACTCATATTTCAAATTACATCTTGTAACATTGTGTTAGAGTTAAATATGAGTAATAGCATGACGCACTAAGTCGTTACCTACTTTTCCGCTGTTTATATTGGTTCCTGAAAGCCCTATTTGGGGTCGTGAATTTCCACTTACAAAACTTGCGTAACATTTTTATGACCTGACTAATGCGCGTCAGGTTTATTAGATAAACAAACAACTGTTCCAGTTACTTTAATGAATGTCCTGTTTTACATTCAAAAATCACATCTTTGTTTTTGATGTAAAGTAGAAAAAATATATTTTTTAAATCATGATTAAAACTAGGTATACCATTTCGGCCAACTCGGAATGTCTAAATAATATATAAAACCTAATAAAATCAAATTCGTTTCCTTAACATTTTCTAGAAGCGCATTCATTGAGAGACGATGCTAAACGCTAACTAATTAAATTAATTGGTCTTCGACAGCAGCATTGGACCTTCACGCTCAGACCCGTCTGAATCGCAATCAAGTTCCTGTTATAACAATCTCGTAGCTCTGCTAGATTTAGCCTTGAATATCGTCTGATGTACGTTGTATGGTGTCTCGGACTTAACCGAACCCGATCGATAAACTGAACGTTCAAAGTACTACTTAGTTTTTGAAAGTGTTTAGATTCACAGCTAACGGTGAATTCCTATAACCCTCGACTTGCGATTAGAGTTCGAGTTTTGACATTAGTTCCATATAAATTACTCGATGTTTTCCAGCGGTTTCACTCGCGTCCCGCGGGAACAACTGCCCGCACAAAATAATAGCCTACGTTATTCGGGAATAACGCAGCTTTCCAGCAGTGAAAGAATTTTTCACATCGGTTCAATAGCTTCAGAGCTTTTAAGGTACAAATAAAAAATATCCTCTATATTTTAGGTACCTATTAGTATAGATGTTGGACAGATATATAGTTATATCCGTTACAAATATCACATTTTGTATATGTTATAAGCTCAAACAAAAATAGCTTAATGTAATTTACCTACTCAAAAACTACAAAATAATACTAGTCGGGTAAAAAGAAAAACCGCCTCACACACTGGAAGGTTTGTAAAACTTATTTACAGCTTGACATTGTATTTATCTAGTCACTCTAAAACAGTTCCCTAAACTTTAAATTCACAGGCAGACAAACGCAGCATTTAAAGACCTTGAGCAGTCGTTACGATTAGTCAGAAGCCACAAAGTCTGACAACCAGTTATAAAAAGAGGTAACTGATCACCCTCGTAAATGAGCCATGTAAGACGTCGCTCCATGTAAAACACTGGCAGGTATTTTCATCTGACCCAAACATAGTTAGCGAAAGGCGGGTGATGAGAGGTGGAGAAATATCAGGAAAACACATTCTTTATTCCCTTGGATACCTACCTACATACATTAGGAAAAGAAGATACATGTTAGCCGTATCAGTGGGGTACACCATGTTTTAAATAAATAAAAAAATGTTGCGGTTTAAGTAAATAAATAATGTTGACCTAAGCCTGAAACTATGCAGGTAATATTTTATCCCGACTTAGTCATCAAAGGTTAGCATAGGGTATTTTCCAATGACCTAGATTTTTGAAATAAGTATGGCACAGATACAAAGAATGGAGAAACCCAGAGTGCAATGGAGGGATTATTCAACTTTGATCACTCAGTTGATATCACCTGGGTGATTTGATTCCACTAAAAAGTGGAAATAAATAAATAAATTAGTCTACTCTGATCACCTGGGAATCAAATCACCCACGTGATCACAGGCGACTTTTTTAAATCACAAAATTGGATTTTGACCACCTACATACTTATATAATTCGTGCTATAATTTTTTCAAACTTGTGATGAAAACAATATTTAAAGTAAAACTATCAATTTCCTGGGTGAAATCACCCAGGTGATATCACCTGGGTGATCAAAGTGGAATAATCCCAATGGAGAGGGCTATGTTAGGAGTTTCTCTACGTGATCGAATCAGAAACGAGGAGATCCAAGTCACCGACATAGCCCAAAGAATTGCAAAGCTGATGAGGTTGCCGGGAAGCAATAGATGCGGGGAGCTAAAGGTCGAGCAAAGGGGTGAACCTTAAAGATAAAGATAAAGATCATTTTATTTACCTTAGGGAAAGCCTTTGTCCAGCAGTGGACTTTCAGCTGAAAGGACGAATACTCTACTCGTATTAACCTCAGTGCCTGCTGTCAGTGACTTATCCGTTAGTCTGAAGAAAAAAAAAATAACCTTACCTGTGCTTATTTCTATATCACAGTCCGCATCTAGACAAATTGTACGAAGCTTTGAAAGGTAATAGTTTTCGGAAAGCTTTTTCTCGTCACGGAAAATTGCATGAGTCGCTTTGCAGAAACCGTTCTTGGGCCACATGTACGTATCTCCTTGTGCTCCGAATTTAATTGCTTTTGTAAACTGGTCTTCGTTTCTGTGGGTGGTTATTATATTTGTAGTATGGTAGTATGTATAATAATTTATGTTACTTAAAAACGCATCAAGCCCTAAAAAAACTGAAAAACTGAAAAAAAAAATTATTAAATCAGACAAATTATATTGTGCACCAAAACACGTCACTTTTCTATTTCTGTTGGTTTCTTAAGGTAGGGAAATCCATTTTCATGTTCTATTACAGGCCTTACGGTAAAGGATCACACTTAGGGCCGAACTAAAACGTTGAACAATAACTGGTGACGCATATTTAGCAACACACAGCAAAGAAAGCCACGTTATTAAATCCGGTGTTAATCCAACTGTATCTCGTTCGTATCAACTTGTCAATATAAAATATTGCGTGACAAGCCTCTGAAGATATCATCATGGACATCATCACGCAAATCTTAATGATGAGGGTCATGCCTCATGTTATTACGCCCTTAGTAAAGTAACGCACGTGTATTTGAATTCGGCTGGCTGTAGACATACCTACTGACTGAAAGTTATCGGCGTACTTTGATGAAATTAACATTTTCATATGCGGTCTAAATATGAAAATGGTACTGACGAGTGTATAGGTACTCGTAGATATAATTATAGTGTTGATATAATAATAACAGAGTAAAAAAGGCCTGAGTCTGCAAAAAAACTCGCACTATCTTCAGTTCTAGTCGGTTAGATATAATTTTAGCTGTTCCCCGCAGTTATCCTGCAACTGGATTAAAAGGTAAAGTAGTTTACATCCATTTTCAGGATCAGTTTAGACGTGACAGCTGGATTGAAACAATTAATTACTTATAGGGTTAATAAGGATTGTTTGTCAAGATAGCTTTACTTACGGCCGTTCCCAATAACCTATCTAACTCTGGATTTGCTTACCAGAGATAGGAGTTTGACATTACTTGTATGGGGCTAATGTCAAAATTCTATCACTAGTAAGCAAATCCAGAGATAGACAGAATATTGATTTCCGCAGTTAGTCTCTCATGAACATTAACAAGCCATAACTCATCAGATATATTAATCACGATTGCTCTACATTTTCTCAAAGAAAAAATCTTAGCTTTTCCTTTGTAATCAACGTAGGCTAAGCCACGGAATTAACGCCAGGAAGTCATCTCTATGCGAACGCGTCATCTGTATAAATGTTATTGCTTATCGATTTCTTAGGGCCATTTCCTGTTTTATCTTCTACAATGCTGCCAATAATAATTTATCTAAAAGTACCACATGATAATAAACGTTGCTTCAATAAAAGTTAATATGTAGTATCTATAAATATAGCCAATTAAGTGAAGTCTCATAGTATCGATTTAAATAAATTGTCTCATAAGGATATCCTCGCGAGACAATTAGTTTAGTTCCACTATCCCCTTCGAAGTAAGTTCATAGATTGGTTGCAGCATAATTGCCCAGCCAATGATAAGACTAATACGTCCCTCGGACCATAGAAGTGTCACTGTTTCACATGTTTTTGCCAGACTTGAACCTTTCCTAACAAAAAAAATATCACAATGGTAGTAGTGAACAAACCAAAAACCCAAGAACTAACCCCAAGTACATCAGATTATATAACGTACTCTTTTTCTTTAAACCGATGAAAAGGCAGATCCCATCGACTGCGAAAACGTTGGTACTCCTTCGGCAGAGGATACATACACACTCCCTTTACTTGGCAAAGGACTTAGCGGGTTCCTGACCCCAGATAAAATATAAAAATGTTATGTTGTTTTGTTGTAATTGTTTCTGAAAAAAAGTCATACTTTAATGATTGANATCACCTGGGTGATCAAAGTGGAATAATCCCAATGGAGAGGGCTATGTTAGGAGTTTCTCTACGTGATCGAATCAGAAACGAGGAGATCCAAGTCACCGACATAGCCCAAAGAATTGCAAAGCTGATGAGGTTGCCGGGAAGCAATAGATGCGGGGAGCTAAAGGTCGAGCAAAGGGGTGAACCTTAAAGATAAAGATAAAGATCATTTTATTTACCTTAGGGAAAGCCTTTGTCCAGCAGTGGACTTTCAGCTGAAAGGACGAATACTCTACTCGTATTAACCTCAGTGCCTGCTGTCAGTGACTTATCCGTTAGTCTGAAGAAAAAAAAAATAACCTTACCTGTGCTTATTTCTATATCACAGTCCGCATCTAGACAAATTGTACGAAGCTTTGAAAGGTAATAGTTTTCGGAAAGCTTTTTCTCGTCACGGAAAATTGCATGAGTCGCTTTGCAGAAACCGTTCTTGGGCCACATGTACGTATCTCCTTGTGCTCCGAATTTAATTGCTTTTGTAAACTGGTCTTCGTTTCTGTGGGTGGTTATTATATTTGTAGTATGGTAGTATGTATAATAATTTATGTTACTTAAAAACGCATCAAGCCCTAAAAAAACTGAAAAACTGAAAAAAAAAATTATTAAATCAGACAAATTATATTGTGCACCAAAACACGTCACTTTTCTATTTCTGTTGGTTTCTTAAGGTAGGGAAATCCATTTTCATGTTCTATTACAGGCCTTACGGTAAAGGATCACACTTAGGGCCGAACTAAAACGTTGAACAATAACTGGTGACGCATATTTAGCAACACACAGCAAAGAAAGCCACGTTATTAAATCCGGTGTTAATCCAACTGTATCTCGTTCGTATCAACTTGTCAATATAAAATATTGCGTGACAAGCCTCTGAAGATATCATCATGGACATCATCACGCAAATCTTAATGATGAGGGTCATGCCTCATGTTATTACGCCCTTAGTAAAGTAACGCACGTGTATTTGAATTCGGCTGGCTGTAGACATACCTACTGACTGAAAGTTATCGGCGTACTTTGATGAAATTAACATTTTCATATGCGGTCTAAATATGAAAATGGTACTGACGAGTGTATAGGTACTCGTAGATATAATTATAGTGTTGATATAATAATAACAGAGTAAAAAAGGCCTGAGTCTGCAAAAAAACTCGCACTATCTTCAGTTCTAGTCGGTTAGATATAATTTTAGCTGTTCCCCGCAGTTATCCTGCAACTGGATTAAAAGGTAAAGTAGTTTACATCCATTTTCAGGATCAGTTTAGACGTGACAGCTGGATTGAAACAATTAATTACTTATAGGGTTAATAAGGATTGTTTGTCAAGATAGCTTTACTTACGGCCGTTCCCAATAACCTATCTAACTCTGGATTTGCTTACCAGAGATAGGAGTTTGACATTACTTGTATGGGGCTAATGTCAAAATTCTATCACTAGTAAGCAAATCCAGAGATAGACAGAATATTGATTTCCGCAGTTAGTCTCTCATGAACATTAACAAGCCATAACTCATCAGATATATTAATCACGATTGCTCTACATTTTCTCAAAGAAAAAATCTTAGCTTTTCCTTTGTAATCAACGTAGGCTAAGCCACGGAATTAACGCCAGGAAGTCATCTCTATGCGAACGCGTCATCTGTATAAATGTTATTGCTTATCGATTTCTTAGGGCCATTTCCTGTTTTATCTTCTACAATGCTGCCAATAATAATTTATCTAAAAGTACCACATGATAATAAACGTTGCTTCAATAAAAGTTAATATGTAGTATCTATAAATATAGCCAATTAAGTGAAGTCTCATAGTATCGATTTAAATAAATTGTCTCATAAGGATATCCTCGCGAGACAATTAGTTTAGTTCCACTATCCCCTTCGAAGTAAGTTCATAGATTGGTTGCAGCATAATTGCCCAGCCAATGATAAGACTAATACGTCCCTCGGACCATAGAAGTGTCACTGTTTCACATGTTTTTGCCAGACTTGAACCTTTCCTAACAAAAAAAATATCACAATGGTAGTAGTGAACAAACCAAAAACCCAAGAACTAACCCCAAGTACATCAGATTATATAACGTACTCTTTTTCTTTAAACCGATGAAAAGGCAGATCCCATCGACTGCGAAAACGTTGGTACTCCTTCGGCAGAGGATACATACACACTCCCTTTACTTGGCAAAGGACTTAGCGGGTTCCTGACCCCAGATAAAATATAAAAATGTTATGTTGTTTTGTTGTAATTGTTTCTGAAAAAAAGTCATACTTTAATGATTGATGATTGTTTTTTTTTTTTGCTAAAAAGAGGAAACATTTTTGTATTCTAAAGGCTACAAAACCACTGAAACGATTTGAAAAATTCTTTCACTGCTGGGAATCTCTCCCCATCCCTGCGTAACATAGGCTATATCTTCCCGCGTACGGGAAATAGTTCCCCTAAGGAAGAAACAGGCAGTCTTAATAAAAATCATTGCAACTACCCTTGGCCACTGCCGCTACCCAGTCACGTGTGTACAGTTTAATATCAAACGTGTAAAGTGGCGCAATCTATCGTCGTCGTTAGTGAACACTTCACACGTACCAACTTAATGTGTAATACATATATCTATCTGCGCATATTTCCTCATTCTGCATTCCTACGTAGTTTGTCCAGCGCTGGCGATAATTCGTATTGACTTTACCTGCATTTTGTGCAACAATATCGGGATAACCACCTTTTATGACTGAACATCATTTTGGGTTTGAAGTAAACAAGACAAAAATAAAACACATCAAGTTAACAACGTCATAGTTTATTTTGCGGTATATATTCCTTAAGGCCTTTTAAAAATAAACAATAATATTTATATTCAACAAACTAATCAGGATTCAATTAGCTCAATAAATGAGCTACATTGTTTTTGGATGTCTCATAATCAAAAGTGCAATTATTTTACAAAGTTTGAACATACAAAACAAAACAATACTAGAAGGGTATTTCACTAAGACAGGCGATTTATTTTGCTCTTCTCATTACACCGACGAAGCACAATTCAAACAAACTAACTGTTCAACAATTAACTTTTACGTCTAACTAACATGTCAAAATCCAGAAAATTAATTAGCTAAGCTTTTTGTGCAGGTCAAGTTCCAAGGTAGATGTTTTTCCAGTATCGACTAGATTTGTGCGAGACTTATTAATTAGAAAAAAACCACACGAGCTATTTTCCGGTTCAAGAAAATCACGAATTAACTCGTAACTCCTAACTACGGACAATGTAAATGTGTGTCGATGAAAATTACATTTCTGTATTTTTTAACAGTCATATTTGCGATTGCATATTGCTTTATAAATTGGCCAGAGAAGTGTAAGCACACCACTTTTGTCACACTTGGTGTATAGTGGCACAACATTATCAAAATTGTATTAATCTTGATGACTTTCTTTTGCCCATTCTTTTGGAGTCTAATCGTAATTACATCTGACCTTTGTGGTCGTCATAAGCACTTATATCACTTTTAACGAGGCACAATATTTAAAATACTCTATACTTTTTAACAGCCATATATACACTGAAGGACTAAAGATAACATTCTAGGGTTTTTCGCTTATAGCCTGGCATGGTCCACGCGGGGAGCGGAACGGTGATAGTTCACAGGACTGTCTGTGGTGGGTTAATACCATGAGCTTATTTTACTATTAAAATTTCAAGTTAATTGTTTTGAAATGCAAACATCATTCCAAATTCCTCAAACGTTGTATTTTTATTAATTGTATTTATATGAAGAGTGTAATTAATTTGACTACGAATTTTATTACAATACTTTTGTCCTCGGTCACATTGGACATAGTTTTATGGTAGCACTGGGAACAACCGTTTGTTACGTCCCCATGGGAGTGTCACTAACGAGCTTGCCAGGCTGTAATAGATATTTCAGAGACAAACATTTATACATCTTTTAAGGCAAACGTTTTATGTAAATTGAGAACAATAAATATAGTTAAATATTCCACCACATATAGCTGCACCTAATGTAACAAATAATCATTAAGTCTAGTGTCAAGTCGCTTGACTCTACTAACAGATATCGTTGAATGCCACCGCGAATAAAATAATATCTAAAAAGTATAATAATATCGATTGATCGGGATCGATAATTGATTTTACGTGTGCCGTCAAGGAAATCGTTATTGCATATATATGGCCACAGCTTTAATGAAACACACGACAACACTGCTTCTATAATAACCGTTAATCCCTATTTGAATGAATAATACGACTTCGGATCCTTTATCAACGAAAATGTGGTCTACTAGTCCAATATCAAAAATATGGTAATTTACTATCAAAAATACTTTTTATTAAAGGTATAGTTCCAGAATGATTTATATAGTTACTATCAATCAATGATATTTATGACAAACATGTCTTAAAATCGTGTGAAGACAACACATGTTTTAGAAAATTCTCCATACAAAATTTTCTTAAACACATGGCGATTGCCTGTTTAACTTTTTTGTAGTAAGACCCTTATAGTTCTCGGCAAACATTTGGTCGTCATAGAACATTGTAACGAGGGTGGAAGAGGGTTGCAGTGACATATGCATACTGATGCTCAGAATTCAAAGTTTTACGACAACAGTACCTCCTTTACAGTGCGTGCCGAATTTCGACCTTATTGTATTTGATCGTCACTACGAAAACATCCTTTAGGAGGGTCATACACATGTCATTGGTTGATAGTACAACACAGTGTTAATATAATATCCCATGTGCGTGCGAGATCGTATCAGAGTAGTTCCGCGAATAACGTTCGATTAGATTGTTTTTTTCCACTCATACATTTAATTATTGTAGTTGTCAGTGAGTGACCTCTTCGGCTTTTTGTCATGACTAGCCACTGTTGTTTAAAAAGCTTACAGCCAACGACTGGGACATCTATATTTTTATATATGTCTTATACATATATATGCTACATTTAGCTCACGTTAAACACATAAGCGCAGTTTGTAAATAGCAAGCGGTCTCTTGAAAGGAAAAGGCAACAACGGCAGCGATCACAGTTAAAATTAGTAATAAAATACACATATAGAAGCTGCCTTAAAATCCCAGTTACAAAATATATATGAGGCGCAATTTATATGTTAAACGTATTACCTAAATATATGAAATACGTAAAACTACGTAGGTATATTTGCCTGAATTTTATTGAATAAGTCGTATCATGTCCTTTTGGCTGTTATAAGAATATTAATCGTTCGCTTCAGTACGACTGGAATTTACATTTCCGCCTACCGTTAAAAATGTAAACATTATTTAAATAATTACTAAGGATTTATTTGTACTTTTATGTTGATTTTACACCTTTATCATTGGGAGCTTCATTGTTAGGTATTGGATCACTGTTAGTAATACTATACTAAAACAGCCGATGAACTAGGAACCCAACTTAAAAGCTAGATAAATTATCACTGTGTCCCCTAACATCTTAACTGATGGGCAAAAGTTATTCCATACAGTAACATGTTTATCTGTACAGAGCCTGCATTAAATATAGCTAGTTAAAACATTATGTAAATGTAAACATTCTTCTGTAATATATGTACTATGTTATACAATTTCGTATTACCGAGGCACTTGTTGCTGATATATCAAAATATAATATAATATGTATACTTATGTGGCAACTTAACCAAATTTGTGATCTCATCCTGTTTGTGATACTTTTCTGTAGTAAATAATGGAATGTTATAAGCTGCCTACGTCGTTTGAAAGCTTCGTAATAATAATTTTCTGGATTTGAGAGTAACATTCATTTCGACATAATCAGAAAGAGTCTACTCGTTAAGTTTAGGAAATAGGGCGGGAACGCGCCGACAAATTTGTACCTGCGGTTCACTTCTGAATTTCAGGATCTATTCTTTATCCGATGATCTGTGGAGGAAAAGTCAAATCAATGATTATGTTAAACACAAAGATTTAAAAAATATAAGGGCGAATTGGATCTCTCCTTCTTCTTGAGAAGTTGGTTGAATCGGAGGATTCAGTCAAAATAGCGATACGTATAAAGAAATCATTGCCTTGCTGTGACAGTTTAAAATATAAAAGGTAAATCTTTCGCGTATTCAACTGAAAACATAACCCTTCTTGTTAGTTGGGTAAAAAGACCGCCATGATATCTAGCTCTGCTACTGAGTCCAAGAATCACTTATTGTAATTTACTAGCTTCTGGCAGCGGTTTCACCCGCGTCTCGTGGGAACTACTCGTCGCCCCCGGATAAAAATTAGCTTAGCCTTTCTCGATAAATGGGCTATCCAACACTGAAATAAATTTTCAAATCAGACCAGTAGTTCCTGAGATTAGCGCGTTCAAACATACAAACCCTTCGGCTTTATAATATTAGTATAGGTTTGTGTATGTATATAAATGTACCTAAGTACTTTTCCAAAGATAAATTCAAAACTCTGTAAATAAAAAGCAAAGCCTTATTAAATAAATTTGACACTCACTGTTACGCGGGAGTACGAGCGCTTGGCTGTCGTTGACGGTACAGCAATGCAGGTTGTTGTGGAACATGTACTGAATGGTCAGGTGTTTGTCCTCGCCGACGCATGGGTCGTAGAAGCCAGGTAACTCGTACTGAGAACAAATATTCAGAAGTTAGAAAAGCAACAGAAAATAAAAGAGAATACAGAAAACATATTTAATAGGCTCATAATGCTGTGGCTCAGTGTGATTATTTATTCGCACTATATAACTATAACAATAATCGAACCTTTTTAGTTGTAAAATAGCCGATTTGACCAATGGGCGGCCATTTCACGGCTGATTATGGTTTGGCTATCGTTATAGACGAATGGTGCAACTCAAACCTCAGTGCTCGATTTCGCAAAATATCGGTTAATTATTAGTAGTTTCCGACAATTTTCATCGTATCAAAATTTCCATTAATAGCAATTTCAGTAATAAGTTCTATTTATAGCTAAAGGGAGCAATTTCATGCATGTTTGCAGCTGCTATGCGGGTTATTACCGAGCCACCGTGACATGGGGGCGAGGAAACTATTTATATAATAGCCTTCATTACCGGAATAACTTCCGACGATATTCGTGTTTACATAACATCGTTCATTTGTTTTAATTTATGGAAGGTAGTCACATATTAATGCATACAATATTAATTATGATGTGACGCCTAAAATCGTTATAGCAGCCACATCGGATATCTGAAAGATACCACCAAACCACTACTACACATGTAATGTGAATTAAATCTGAGAAACCACATATTATGAAAATCACGTGCACTTCGAATAATAAATTATAATGGAAATAATTTTGCAATTTATTCTACCATTCAATTAGAAATAAATAGTTGTAATACATTCCTTTGTACCGCTGAAGTGAGCAGGAAACACGTGTGTGACAACAATATGTAAAGATTCTTTAATATAATAAGCGGATATATTCTGAAAATTGTAGCCCATCGGCCATTATGTGAGGTACAACTGTCACAAGAATAATAGTAGCGTAAGGCGATGATTAAACTAAAACATAATAGGAAGAGTAATTTCTGAAATTGCTACTCTTTACTATAGATATCATAGAGGTAGTTAGTTACCACGTGCGCCGGCCGTTGTTGAGTCGGCCACGCCTACCGTGTACATGTGATGGTGACGCCTACTGCGTACAGACGACAGCACATCAAGTTACCACGATATGTCAAATTCTTGCAATAGATTTTCAACCTTATCACAAGAAGGTTAATGTTGAAGGAAGGTTAATGTTCGGTTGGTAAAATTTGACAGATTCGGGTAGGTTGACCTGCTGTTGTCTGTACATGTTATGTTGCATGGAAAAATCCAGAAGGTTCATGGTATATAGTATCTTGGATAGAAAATAACAACTTATGGGTCATAGTAATTATTATTTTTTCTTTGTTTTAGTAAATATAACTCTCACGGGATGTTAACTTGCATTCTGTCGTTCATATTGAAACTTTAATTTACAGACAAATCAGCAATTTGAAATTGGATTGGTAAATGTTTTTATGTTAAACAATTACATATTTGCACTATTTTTATTGAGACAAACCGCTAATATGAAACATAAGACGATTGAATTGAGAACCTCCTCTATTTTGGAAGAACATTTGAAAAGAACTTATACCACTTTCAACTTCAGTTTCTTTGTAACTTTGTATAATGTACCAACCTTGCTAGCTTCAAGCAATTCTAATCGCGAATCCTTCACCAGGCACTGTATCGGTATCGTGACGTCGACCACTTCGCTGAACGGGCTGGTCGTTTCTGTGGCCGCGCCATCTCCCGCCGTCTCAGCACTCACTTCGTGGCTTGAGGCATCTGTGAAAAATGTTTTTGGATAATCTCTTGTGTAATATAATGCGAACATAACTAAACTTACGAAAGTAACCCACATTTCATGAGTCAACTAAAATTGATTCCACGATACATCGTCGTCACAGCCGTAAAACATTCATTTCTAGACAAAGGCCTTCCCAAACTGGGTATAGTCACAACGGTGTGCATGCGTGTTGATGAGCGATTTCACTAACACTAAAAGAAATATTTCAAAATGGCGGAGATTTCTGACCAGAGATTTTAACTACTCGTATACGGTAACAAATAAAACAATACAGGCTCGAGCAACGCTCAAACGCCTTCCACGTTTTACAAAAACTACACCCGGCTCTCAGAAAGAGTTCAAACGCAATTAATACGCTAGTCTGAAACCACTGTTACAAAACTTTTCTCATTTATAATAAAGATGAATAATTTTGTTTGTTTTGTAAATGCTTCGAAACTACTAATTCATAAAAAAATATATATTTCACTATTAGGAAGTTAGACTATGCCCGAGTAACATAGGCTATAGTTTAACCAGGTATGGGAAGTAGTTCCCAAGGGAAGCAGCCATTTAACAATACAAATCAAAATCCGAACTTACTTGGAGGTAACTTTCCGTAAAGTGCCCGGAGGATAACAAGTCCTTTCTTTTTCTCTTCGTCAGACCTAATCCTCGAATAAGTTTCTCTCATCAGTTCGATAGTCGCACGGGCCTGCCGCTGCATCTCTTGTAATCTATTAAACAATTAATAAATCGATACTAAACAAAATGTCTGATAAATAAAATAACTAAGGGTTGTAAGTGAGCTGTACTGTTTTTCATTTGGTAATTGGATCGCCACTCTACGCTATCAATTTCGTTCGTTCACATTCAATAGCGTAACGAGCTCCACTCTAGCATAGCAAAGCAATTCAAACTTATTTCTGAAGGAGCTAATCCAGAGTTCAATTAGTAGGTATTTATTTTCTTTTTAGCAGACACTGGCCAAAGGGTTGTATTCCCAATTTATTAGTGTGTGGCAAAGCACATCGAATAAGTAAGCAGTTATACACAACTTACTTTTCTTGATCAAATCATTATTTGTTGAGCAATTTCTGTTTCTGTAGTTATTTCTGGTGTTGATGACACAAGAGACATTTCTAGTGAGGGGTAATAACACAAAGTTACCTTTCATAATTAGCCTCCATAGACCGTTGCCGGTCGCGTTCCTGCCTCTCCCTTGCGATCGGGTCCAGGATAACCTTCTTTAGAACCAGCCATGAGACCAGTGGCACAACAGTAGCGTAAAATACGGGCGATGGCAACACTTCCTCACATAGGTGAATCGGTACTACGATAGTTTGTGAAGAACATGTCCACCTGGAAGGTAAGAAATTATGTTAGCGACAATATCCCAAGGGGGAGGCCATGTGTTGCGGCATCGTAATGTTATGGTTTCGTTAAATAACGCTTGAGTTGCAGTTTAACTGTATATACGCCATTTAAAACCAGGAAAACACCTCAATTACCTGAGATACCTTACAGTAATGTACGAAATTAATTTCCGCCAGTGGTTTTATTCGCTTCCTGCGGAAACTACTTCCTGCAGTCGGATAAAAGACTAGTTATTCTGATGTATAAGCTACATTGCTGCTAAGTTTAATGGAAATCTGCTCTAAGTTTACATGTGTAAAAGTAACAGAAACCCGCAAACTTTCTTCTTTATAATATTAGTGTGATGAAACAGGTTGCATACATACTTGAGTTTGAGCATCACACCACTTGGAACGCCAAGCATAACGGCAGCTGACACGCTGCTATTCTGTGATACCTTTTTCTCAGCGCCGTACTCAGCGATTGCGCCAAATGTCCCGAACCTGAAAAGTATATCATCTATTTGATATCGCATTTTCAATGGCATTAACGGCAATTCAGTATAGGATACTAATACACAATTTCACCAAAAGCCCCTAAGTTACGGGATCCCCTAAAAGGGTTTGGGGGACCTTTAGAAGACGGTTTCGTTTTCATCAACCGTTAGGGGCCAGAACATCGATGAAACTACATACTATTTAGGGTCTGGGTAAGGGGAGCTTTTAAGTAAAGAATCCTATACACATGTATGTCGCAACAATAAATTTAATATCATATATTGCATAAGCATCGCAGTAAGCGTTTAAATAATAATACTTTAGTATTTCGCGTGGCATACACAGGCATGCAGGCTATGACCTGCGAAGAACTAGTATTTTTTAATTCCTGGCATACTAACTGCGAAGATTGAGAGATTGAATGGTGTAATAACAATAACATAGGACTTTGATATCTGTTTTATATGTTGAAGTAATGTCTAATGAAATCAATGTGTTTTATTCTTTTTTTACTCGCTAAGCAAAGCTCAGTTCAATGTAATTTTCTCCATATTTTCCCATTTTTTGGCTGTTTTATAGATAGACAAAGACACTCGCACTCGACCGGTTTTCCTCAATTTTATTTATCCTTCGAATATTATTTTTTAAGGATTTCGCCAGCTAGTGCATCACGTACCAAATAATGTGATATGGACAGATTATCAGCGACAGACACATCAAGTGCAATAAGCTGTAATCCTTCTGCTCTATAACAAATTACATTCGCAAAGCAGGGTGCTCAAATACATCACTTAAAACAATTAAATCTAAAGTCTACATATTATTACTAAAATCAGCTAGTAGATAAGGTAATCCAACTGATAGCAACACAGCATTGTTTTGTTACAAAATTTCGCATATTGCAGGTGATTAAGAGTCATGTAACATAGGCTATGTTTTATCCAGGCACGGGAAGGGATTCCCCAAAACGCGGGTGAAACCGCGGGAATTAGCTATACGTATTAAAAATAAACTTACTTTAAAGCCAGCCTGAGTTTCAAGTCATGCTGTGGCAGTTTCCTCATCATGTTGAACGATATAAAGGAGTGTGGTGTCCCGATCTGCAGCGCGGTATTCGTGTGGTATTTCTCAGAATCACGCACATATATTGACGTCATTGAAGAACCTCCCGGACCACCAGCGCGGTAGGTTAAGTAGCCCACTGAGTGTGCATCCAATTGTACAGCCATGGCTAAGGAATTAATAGAAACTTAATCAGTTTTGCCTAGCTACAACTTTATTATGATAATAATACAAAAAAATATTACAAAAAAAATACTAGATACGAGTATCATAATACGATACAAGGAACAATTAATTTCATAACTTATTGCGAAAAATATCTGCAAAATCACAACCATCCTAACAAATTTTAATAATATAGAAAGAATCAATTAATAAATGAATGAGAGAAATAAGGAGTGAGTTTGATTCTGAGCTGTACTTTGGTTTTCAGATACCCTGGAAATGATGTTAAAACTACTTTTCGTCCGGATTCGCGACGCGGTCGAAGTCGCGATGGAAATCAAATCTATGCTAATATTACAAAGCTGAAGAGTTTATTTGTTTGTTGGAACGAGCCAATCTCAGGAACTACTGGTCCGATTTGAAAAATTCTTTAATGTTAGATAGCCCTTTTATCGAGGAAGTTTTACTTTTTATCTGGGTGCGCCGGGTAGTTCCCACGGGGCGCGAGTGAAACCGCTGGCAGAAGCTAGTATCTAATAAAATGTCAAAGGGTGTCCTAATGAATGATTCTAGATAAACTGCACTTACTTGATATCAGGCTCGGCGTTATCCCTCGAGGTGTGAATTGCAGTACAGTCCCACAGTTTAAGAACATCAACCTCGACAGTGTTCTAAATATCTTGAAACCAAGAAGTGGACCATTTCCTATACCAAACTCCACTTCTGTCCAACCTTTTTCAGAACTGAGGTTTCTGTTGCATATGTTTACAGAACCAGTGCCTGGAAACATTGTAAAACGAACTTAGTAAAAACACAGTCGAATACGCGGTCGAATTGAGAACCTCCTTCTTTTTGGGATGTCGGTTAAAAAGCAATCAGAAAGTACCTTATATATCACAACGATGATAAAATTCGGTTTTGTTTTTGTATCCATTGATAAATCAAGGGTGAATTAGGAGTCTACAAAGTTTTTTATTCCACTAATAATTGTACCTGTAAAGCATAAATTAACGAAGTTTACCTATTCCATTCTGTGTTGATATGTTCCCAGAAAGAGTCATCGTATTCCTCAAAGTGACTGGCGCGTCAATTGATTGCTGTATAGTCATGCCCGATACTTCAATATTTGGTATAATAGTGGGTTCTTCCCTGGAATTCAATTTATAATTCTTAACGCCATATATTTATGTACTTATATTTAGTTTTTATCTGACACAGCTTCATCAAAAAACTAACTACTACTTGAAATAATAAATAATTTAATGAAAAAATTAGCAAAAGAAAATGAAAAATGTGTGCACTACAAATACCGTAGCCTCTAAAGAAAAAAACGGCTAATAAATAATAAAATAAAACAAAACCAAAAAATAAGCAGTACTTACAAAATTTCATACTCATCGTAATATTTCATGAACATATCCGTGGCATTGACAGACAGTGTGATTGTCCCGCGAGGATTAGCACTCTGTTGGAGCCTACGCTCCTCTCTTTCGCGTTTCAACCTGAATAGACGGAAAATAACTGAATAGAATAGGTGAATTAATCATGATACGAAAAAAAAAAATTACAAGGTATCTATTGCAAAATAGAACTTGACCATTTGGTAGCAACAAGTTGAATTACTGTCTTAACTAAGGACAAGATTTGGGAAGTATAATTATTCTCTAGTGTGGACTACAATACACTAGATATATTCTTCACAACATGAGATTTCTCTCATTCATCAACTGCTTGTATATTTTTGTATGTTAGCTGAATCAAAAGTGCTGACATACATCTGAGCAGTATGCAGTCAAAATATATGAAAAACTCAAGTTTTACCTTTCATATTCTTCTCTGATTTCTCTAGGGGTGCGAGTACGGAATATTATCTCCCAACCCTCAACCTCCAGGCCTCGCTTTCCTTTAAAACAGATTAATTTATTATTAAAGGACACCATAAAAAAAGCACAATGATATGATAAGCTTCTGGATGCTGTTTAAAAAATGTAGTAATAGCAAACTTTAAACATTTTTGTTTTGTTATTCATTCAGATTCATGTATCTTAAAATGAAAGAATAGCATACCATACCTAAAGTATCATAGATGGCTCTCTTATGTGAATCAGAAAGCACCTCGTAGGCCTCTTTGACTTTGTTGAATATTTGTTCCGCCCATTTCTGTTTGTTTGGATCAGTGCTGTGCTTGTCTGGATGAAACATACGCGAGAAGCGGCGGTATGCACTGTTTATTTCTTCTGGAGGTGCCTGTAATGTTACAGGATTTCTTATAAAACTGAATAAGTATTTCTATGAAAACCTACAAATTGTATTATTCAACCTTTCACATATATGTAGACAATTTGTATTTTTTTCAGGTATAACAAGGTGTTATGTCAGGTTTAGTTAGGTGTGTGAAACATATGACGTCAAGAGTGTATTAGGTATGAACATGTATATTTAGTGTTGATTGTCCCAACCTCCAATAAAATTGGGAAAATGGTTTGTTTGTTTTGTATTAATAGCTTTAAATAGTTCTATTTATAATGTATTGATTTAAGCACAAAACTCTCTTGCAGTTTGTAATGAGCCTTGAGAATTATAAAAAAAAAAATACATACTAACGCATCAATTGTCATTAGCATATTATTATACAGATTTTTACAATTGCAAAGCCAAAAGGAGATCGTAAGGTCGGAAATATTTTCTACATAGTGGGACATTGTGAGGTTCACTATGAAATAACATAATGTGTCTATTATATGTCTGTCCCATCAAAGAACAGTTTCACTAAATACTGAGTCGAAAATATTTCAACTCTGTGTGGTATTCAGTCAACCCAGGAATACTTTTTCATAATTTTAAGTTAGATTTACTTCAGTCTAAAAAAGCATAGTAAAGTAAGCTTCTACGTACATGTCATGTCTCTTTGATATTTTTAATATTCATTCGTTTATTTTCCGGTGTGATAAACATAAGGGATCTTTTATTTGCAAATAATTATAACAAAAATACTAAATTATATTACAACAATAATAAAAGTTACACATTAAAAAATATAGTCATATTTTAAATGGTAAATGTAAATGACTTGCATAAAGTTTTCTTGAAAATTGCACAATGATTGAGATATATTACAGAAGAGGGAACTTAGAAGACATAAAACTTTTTCTTATTGAAAAGTGCAGAATAGTTGGCAAATGCTATGACGATTGTAAGCCATAACTTTTTGCAAACTAAAGTTATGTGTAGTAAATACATAATATATTAATAATAGTATAGTAAATACGTAATATATGTAAGTAAGCAATAAAAATTAACAGTCATAAAACACCTTACTAATAAATGTGTTTTTTAAGAATTAGTATCGGCTTCAGAAGTTTCTATCCACATCCTTATAGAACTAATTCCCATGCCAAAATAAAATATAGACTTTGACACCTACAAATAGCAAGGGTTTTCATTGGTAAAAACATTTTCAAAATTTATTTTGTAGGTCAGACATTATTTAATACAACCTCACAACCTTACTTCTCTATTATGATTGTTTAACTATCAAGATCATAAGCTTCAACTGGAGAAATTTTCAATACACATACTGAAGAAATTATAAAATTATTATTTCCATTACCTATTTGGCATAAGTTTTGAGCTCACCCTTTTTCATCATAAAATAGAGGAAGCATTGCTTTCATAAATAATGTAATTTGAAAATATTATAAACAATAGGTACCTACAGTAAAAGTGAATGGTTGGGATACAGAAAAAGGACTACAAAGCCTATGATTAAAAATCTCTTGATAAGCTTTTACAGAATTAGTTAGTATTTTTCATGATGTTGTGCATGTTAATTAAGTGAATATTTTATTACTTTCAGCAACAATCCGAACCTTGACGTAGATTAGGCATAAATTAAATTCTGCAGGTCTAAAGCTTATTATTGCATCATACTGCAAATTATCTTTACTGAACTATGCAATTCAAAATTACAGCTAGCAACAAAGATACTAATTTAAAAGGTATTAATAATATTTTGAAACCCTGATTAATTGCGGTTATGTACTTAGTGCAAGATGCACCGCTCCTAACCTCAAAATTACATTTAAAATAAATACATCCAAAATCATTTAGTGGTAAATAATATCGGCGAAGCTCTTGTTTAACAAGAATTATTTATATTCTACGATAGATGATTGATTTGTGTCGTTATATAATATTGATAATGCAAAAATGCTGAAATCAAATGTAAAAATGCACGTGATTTATATTTACCGTCTTAGAAACATTCAGTAATTGATAGTAATTATCTTCGAGCAAAATATTCTCGCCTTCTTCATCCATTTTCTACAGTAAAATATAATTTTTATACTAAAAAACCAACAACTAGTCCCTCTAGTTGGATGTCTGATGTTACTTTTATTACCGCTGCAATGACAGTTAGGGGGCGCCACTGTGCTTTAGATACACAGATAATTTAGAAATACAGAATTTTATAGCCAGTATTAGATTTGATGGCCCCTTTGGATAAATGTATCCATATTTGACTATCCGGTTAGTGTGGCTTTTGGCGGCTCTGGGCACTTTTACAAAGTTATACAGTTAATCCAGGCTTGAAACACATTTAAGTGAGTACTTACTACTCCAACTAAGAAATATTTAATTCATCTTCCTGCCCTTATTTATTTGGGGTCGGTGCAGCATGTTTTCTTCGTCCATATTCTCCTACCTGCCGTCATCTCACAAGTAACATTCTTTATAGCAATTTTTTTGCGACTAAGTTCTTGGAATTTGGGCCAATCCCAAAATATAGCAATTCCCTTTGCGACCAGAGTCGTGCCGAATGCTTATTTTTTTAGCACGGAAAACAATTAGACAGTGAACATAATAAGGCTACTAAAAATAGTTGTGACTATTTGTTTAAACAATTTACGCACACTGACTTCGTGTTTTAATTCAATTTGAATAGTCGTCTAAATTCATTGACAAATCTAAATTGCTCTTGCTCTTTTCTTGCTTTCGTGAGTCGGTGAGTCGTCTTTTTACTTTTAAATTTATTATCTATGACAATTTGATTTTGATAGCAAGACGTCATTGACGCATCATAGACAAATCTTTAAACAATTCTGATTTGTGATACTCTCTCTCCCGTTAAAAAATGTGGAATAAATTGAATATTTTTTTCATAAATGTTACGACAATTGTTGTCATTAGTGTAGTATTTTAAATTTGTGAAACATTGGTTCGTGTGTGATTCGTCTGCCGCTTGTTATTTTCCAGGTAAAGCTATTTCTTCTACGTTGTTATTTACTAAGAATTAAACATTTCTTTCCTGAAACTTCAAAATAGCTTGTGTTTTTTAGACTGCCAATTAGAAAGTGTTAGATTATTGTAGTATTCAGCCGTTGCCACTACATGTTTGAGAATTTTATGTTAATGTTCAAAATGAGTAGGTGGGTTTACTTGTTTTGGGAATGTTCGTACTAAAATGGCTGTATCGTATTTTGAATCACTGGCCAACACAGTTTTTGTGAGATAAAAATATAGATTTTATTGGGGATATCAAAGTTTCACTTAGTGGTATGTGCTATGTCAGAGATGCACCAATAATTTTCACTATGCAACACATCAGGCTTTCCCCTTGCAGGAGCATAAATTACGCACACTAGCATACCGTGTGTGAAAGTATCGTTTTAAATAAATAAATATTAAAATAAAAAATATAACGTTTTTCCTAAAATAACAGTATTTCATCTCGAACACATGCTTTTTGGTTCCGTATATTTTCAAATTGGTTCTAAATATTTACATTAATAAAAAATTACAATTCAGAAAATAATGTTTGTATTTCAAACCCATTATAATGAAATTAAGTAGCCAAAATATTAAGACCCAAAATATATAGGCACTTGTGATCTTTCAATCAATGAAATAATGAATAAAATCAGTCAAATAAAACTCGCTAAAATTAAGATCTAACATACAATACATATCATACGCTACCGGTTGACAGCGATGAGGAGCAATTCTTTGATGCGCTTTTTTAATAGTTTTTAATGTAAAAATATAGGATAGAAACTATTTAACTCTGTAAATAAATATTTTTGTTGTAGTTTCCTAAATGAACAAGTAATTGTAAGACATACAAAGAAATAAAATTCATTTGTTTGTTTACAAAATAAAAATAGTGCATATGGATGTGTGCAAGGTATATCCAATGCCAAAACAACATTTTTTTTATGTTTTCTGTTTTGGCTTATCTCTGAGACAGTTGAAATGATTTGACGGAACTTTCACTGATGAGACACCTGATGTAACAAGGAATAACTTAGAACACTTCTTATCCGAGTTTAAGAAATAATTACCTTTTGATTGGGGTGAATTTGCAAGTAATCAGCTAGTTTTATATTTTACTAGCTCTTGCCAGCGGTTTCACCCGCATCCCGTGGGAACTACTCGGCGCACCTGAATAAAAAGTAAACCTATAGCCTTCCTCGATAAATGGGCTATCTAAGACTGAAAGAATTTTTTAAATCAGACCAGTAGTTCCTGAGATAAGCGTGTTCAAACAAACTCTTCAGCTTTATAATATTAGTATAGATACCGCTACCGATAGATCTACAGTCTGATAAAAATTATAGGTATTGTCTTTTTTAGTTGTGGCCAATGTTGGCCTTGTTTATACACGTATGTGTTTTCAAACTTTATACTTCACACTGTTATTAAACTCAGTTTTTACCCGACTACTAAGAAGGACTATGTTTTTACTCTTTTAGCACCCTAACATATTGATGGAGGGCACAAATGTCAGATTATATTTGCACTAGCTCTGTTGTAGGTTGGATTCCCACAATTCTGATAATGAAATCTGAATCTGAAATGAAATTTCACTGTCAGAAGTAAAACCAGTTTTTGCATCTTATCTTTTATGTTGATAAATCTAGCACAATTCATCTTTTTGAAGTTTAGATAAGATTAACAAGATCTTATTTGATCCCAACAACAGCTCATGTATATTGAAGTAAAAATATATGTTTTAGTGGTGTTTAAAAATTCAGAATCTGGAATAAATAAAATAACACTGAAATGAAAGTAGTTCAATAAACCTATAAAACTTTTACTAATACTGTGAATAGTATAATCAATTATTGGTACCATATAATTATTAATAAGCAATTATGTACAGGAAGTCCAGTAAAGCAGGTCTGTATTAGTTTGCCCACTTACTTTAATTTGTGTCAGTGTCACATTCAACGCAGTGCATACAAATGAAGGAAGCCTTAAATATTGTGTGAATAGGGTTCATTCATTGCTATGCTGATTGTTTTGAGAGCTAGCTGCCGACTGCAACTGCCGATCGCATGTATATGAAATTGCTCAATATCTGAGGGAAATTGTATTTGCTGCTGCCGCTTCGATCCCAAACGTTTTCATGTAAACACAAACAAACCAGTATTGCACCTGTGGCACGTGCTGTCGGCAATCGGCAAATAGCATTCAAAACGTACAGACGACAGCAGGTCAATGTATACGAATCTGTCAAATGTTACCAATGGAATATTAACCTTCCACTATTGTGATAAAGTTGAAATTCTATTGCAGTAATTTGACAAATTGTGGTAACTTGATGTGCTGCTGTATATGCTGTGCTGCCATACCTTTAAGGGTTATGGTGAGACTATGACTGACAAAGGCACCCGTATCCTGAATGTGTTCGTTATAGTTATGGCAAGAAAGAAAGTACTTTCTACTGATTAGACGCCATTAAGCATTGTACAGAAAAATATTATTATCTATTTGTATTTCAAATATTTATGTGAAACTCATATCTTTTCACCTTTAAATCCAACTTATAATACTAGAATGATGTTATCAGCATTCAATATATTAAAATTCAGTTGAAGGCCTATCATAAACTCTGAAAAGGCAGTAAAACTTAAATTACTGAGACAGTTAATAAACAAAATGTTTATATGGCAATCTTACATTTATATTCGGTGGGGTCTATGGGCTAACAAATAAATGTATTTTTTTTCTAAAGTATTCATTATATAAAATCTATACTAATATTACGAAGTTTGTTTGTTTGAACGCGCCAATCTCAGGAACTACTTTGTCCGATTTGAAAAATTCTTTCAGTGTTAGATAGCCCATTTATCGAGGAAGTCTACTTTTTATTCGGCTGCGCAGATCAGTTTCCACGGGACGCGGGTGAAACTGCTGGCGGAAGCCAGTTAAATGTATATGTCTATATAATCTATATATTGAGAATGTAAAACGATGAAGCCAATATAAACCTCTTCCTCATCTGTATCATATAGGGAGTATGACAGTATATTAATATATAATAGCCACCTGTCGATGCCTCTGTCTGCATACTCGGTACTAGGTGTCTACAGGTATCTAGCAGACACTTGACATTTCGTATTTATTTCTAGGGTGGACAGCGCACCTGTTAAGCCATTGGCATTAACTTGATAGTTGAGGATTGCGAAGATGTCAGTAGGTGTTGGTTACCACTTAACATCAGGTGGGCCACCTGCCTTTTTTTCTTATTAAATACATCTAAAAATATGTAACGACTTTATATAGGTTGAGTTACAATTACCAGCGAAACGCGTCCAATAATGCGGTAGCTTTAATTAAAACCAGTTATGTTTAAGGTGGGTCAATTCCAGTCGCCAATAATAGTGAATTATCACCTGCTTCGTAGTTTATTTATGAAAATATTAAAATGCGCTACAAACAAACTTCTTTGTGTCACTAACAGGCAATTTTTTAATTATACAGCTAAAATACACTACTCACAAAAATTTAAGGATATTTTTTCATGGACGATTTTCTTATGGGATTTTCAAGAAGCTGTATCTTCAAGGAAAATGATCGTACAGCAAAAAGAAATCCAGGAAATTATAGATTCAAGATTCTAGTTTTCAAATCTATCCATGATTCTTTTTTTAAATCACTAGTTTTGGAATAATACTAAAGAAATCAAGGAAAGAAAAAAATTACAGATTTTCTTTCAACTTTGGAAAGCTACAAGTTCATAAACAATTTTTTTTCTTTATCTCACTCCAAAGCTTTTTTTGAAAATTTTATGTGCTTTCATTTGATGTAACCGGTTAGTTTGTACGATGATTTTCCAAGGAATTATTGTTAATCAAAGCAAAAACGATCTCGTTCTCTTTGTTTATCAATAACTCTGTAAATAATGATCGAATAGAAAATCTAAGCAGAGTTTTGAAATCTACACAAAATTTCCAATAAGAAACCATGGATAGACAATGGGAGTACTACTTTTTTTGGAGTAATATCTTCGCTTGAAAAAAGGTCAAAGAATGACATATTGAAGGATATTTGGAATACTTGCTGTAACTTTTGATGCGATGGGTGAACGAAGGATATCGGAGTTAATTTTTTAACATTAAGATATCCCGGAAAATCCCTGAGAAATTCAAACCACTGCGATTTGTTTTTCTTAATGTTCGTAGGCTTTAAACTTTCAGCTATCGCAAAAAAATTCAATTCCGATCAATTTTCCGATTCATACTGATTTTTCCAATTAAATTAAGTTTTACTCTAAAATTTTAATTTATTTCATCAAATGGGGAATTCTCATTACAAATATTCATTTTTTTTGAAATATTTTTTCTTACTTAACTTTTATCCCTTCTGAAAAGGAGTAATTACGCGAGTCACATTTGTTGCATAACTCCGACGAGGCACGTGAAAAGATGAATTTTGATAGAAATTATTTCTTACTGTGCTCGTTTACGGGCAAAAAATGTAGACAAAATAAAAAAAAAAGTTGTGAGTTTTTTTTTTACTTACAATGTCTTTTTTTTATAAAATATCTTCTCTTCGATTAATTTTCTATTTTTATCGAATTAATAAAGATTATGGAGTAAAAAAAAAATGATTTTACTGGAAAAATCGGTATGAATTGGTTACTTGTTCAGAATTGTCATTTTTTGCGATAGCTGAAAGTTTAAAGTCTCCGAACATCAAGAATAACAAATCGCAGTGGTTTGAATTTCTCAGGGCTATTCCAGGATATCTTAATGTTAAAAAATTAACTCCGAAATCCTTCGTTCACCCATCGCATCAAAAGTTACAGCAAGTATTCCAAATATCCTTCAATATGTCATTCTTTGACCTTTTTTCAAGCGAAGATATTACTCCAAATAAAGTAGTACTGCCATTATCTATCCATGGTTTCTTATTGGAAATTTTGTGTAGATTTCAAAACTCTGCTTAGATTTTCTATTCGATCATTATTTACAGAGTTATTGATAAACAAAGAGAACGAGATCGTTTTTGCTTTGATTGACAATAATTCCTTGGAAAATCATCGTACAAACTAACCGGTTACATCAAATGAAAGCGCATAAAATTTTCAAAAAAAGCTTTGGAGTGAGATAAAGAAAAAAAGTTGTTTATGAACTTGTAGCTTTCCAAAGTTGAAAGAAAATCTGTAATTTTTTTCTTTCCTTGATTTCTTTAGTATTATTCCAAAACTAGTGATTTAAAACAAGAATCATCGATAGATTTGAAAACTAGAATCTTGAATCTATAATTTCCTGGATTTCTTTTTGCTGTACGATCATTTTCTTTGGAGTTACAGCTTCTTGAAAATCCCATAAGAAAATCGTCCATGAAAAAATATCCTTAAATTTTTGTGAGTAGTGTACATTAGAATATCTTTATTGGGGCATCATCATTACTATTTATGTATATGTATCATTACTTTCAAAATATGACTAGGTATGTATTCACTTTACGCCAGTCCTTAAAAAATAAAACATTTAAATGTGACAATCATGGCATAACCGATTTGTAGACATTTTAGGTTTATTAAGTTTCTTTATTTGTTTCAGATATAAGGCGCTTAGTTATCAGAATGCCTTCGTCCCACTTGAACCTACGCGAGGATGACGTAGTTCGGCTGGCCCTAGAATTTCTACACAACCGCGACCTGCACATTACCCAACTATCACTGGAGCGTGAAACCGGTGTCATTAATGGCAATTTTGCTGATGACGTGCTGTTTCTACGACAACTCATCCTCGACGGACAGTGGGATGACGTACTAGAGTTTATTCAACCACTTAGCGCACTGAAAGCTTTCGAAGCTGATAAATTTAACTACGCTATCTTAAGGCATAAGTATATAGAATTGTTATGTATAAGATCTGAAATTAAAGCTTATAATAATGTTGAAAATATTGTAGACGAAGTTGTGAAAGTCCTTAGCGATCTAGAGAAGCTAGCGCCCTCGAAAGAAGAATACTCAAATCTATGTTTATTGTTGACTCTGCCAAGTATAACTGATCATGCGCAGTTTAAGAAATGGAATCCTAGCAATGCACGCGTTCAATGCTTTAGAGAGGTGTATCCTCTAGTAGAACAATTCTTGCCTTGTGACAAAAAGTCTAGCGGGTCGGTGTCTAAATGTGCAAAGAATGATCGATTAATGCAATTACTTATTAAAGGAATATTATATGAATCATGTGTGAACTACTGCCAGGCTAAAGCTACGGGGTCCAAGGAAGCGCAATCGAATGAAGTAAATTTTTCGAGATTACTCGATGGTTCTGGTTTTGACGAATCAGATCTAAGTTTGTTGTCATGGCTGCAATCTATTCCAGCTGAGACGTTTAGTGTTCCATTTGAGCAGAGAATGTTGAATGTAGACGTGGAAAAGTTGGAGCGTCCATCTTTGCACACGTCATGGACAGAGCACATGCTCGTCACGCCAATAAAGCCACGCACGTTTCCTCATTTGGCAATGCCGTTCAGGAGACCGCGATCGGCTGCCGATGCTATGACGCGATCACTTCGTCCGCTTCCCGACGGCGCACCAAGACACCCTGCTGTAATGGCACTCTCTGCGATTGATTACGGCCCTTCATCTTCCTGTTTCGCTGGATTTCACCTTACTGGAATTAAAGGCAGCAGACTTATGAATACTTCCGTGGATAGATTATTTGATAGTAAAAATGCTGAAAGTATTTTTAACGGACTGAACGAGTCACTGAAAACAATAGACGAAGCTACGTTGAAACCCATCGGTGAGTTTACAGCTTCTACGAAAACGAATGATACGAGTAGCATCGGCGCGTCGAACGCCACTACTCCCGAGCACAGGGGACAAGATTACTCAGCCTCTACGTCAATATCAAACACGGCAGCGTCGACTGAACGCTCATCACTCGCCGAGCGCACGCCGCAGCAGGCTGAAGCGGCAATGTTGCCGGGCGCCGATGGTGATTTTAGAAGGGAACTACTTAAAGAATATCAAATTCAAAAACAACGCGAGTGCGATGATTATCTGCGCAATCTCTGCTCTTCAGACTTGAGGCAACAGAAAATGTAAATAAAACTTAATTCATGTATTCTCAATAATAGCGCTTATTATAAAATTTTTTGTTCACAATATTTATATTGTATTTATTTATTTTCAGGATGGAGCAAATAGAAGATGTTGCATCAGCTTTTCCGTCAGCTGTCAAGAATCCACAACAGATAACTCCCGATAAAGGTCGCGAACAATCACCATTTATCAGGTAATTTCACCAAGTTTGATGAATGACTAAAAATAACCGATTTGTATAATCGTGTATTATCTAAATTGATTAAACTTATGTATGTAATTGATAGTGGATGATTGCTAGTATGCCATGCATGCACGCGGTAGCAAACAGTAATCATTTTCTTACGGAGTGGTGTACTTTCATCGGTAGAGCGAGCAAGCAATTTGTTCTGAATGTTTGGTCGCCAACTGTTCTTGAGCGGTTTTCTCTAACGAGCCGATAAATTACAGTGTAATATGTAAAGTACTCCGGTGTTATCTGTTCGAATAGAATACAGTGCGTGAAACCGAAATCAAGTGAGTGCATCGTCGTGTAACATTAATTTCTCATGTATTAAATTTCTCGTGTTTCAGGAAAAACGAAATTATCGAGTCGCCGGAGATGGGAGATCAGAAAAGCGTAAGAATTCTTTTTTATGTAATTTATGGAACATTGACCGCGATGTATGAGTTAACCTTGGCCATTGTTTTTAACTGATGCTATGTGTAAACGTCAAAACACGTCTTGCCTTATAAGCGAAATGACCGATGTAACAAAACGTTAAGCTTCACATAAATATTGCTATTTTTATGATACTTCGTATTAAAACCATAAAAATATCTTTAGGTAGAAGGTCTCGTGAATTGTTGATTTTGAACCACAGTATGAAAGCGTCTAATGTCTTCCGTTAAAAATTAAAATAAATAATCATATTATTACATTGCGCTGAATTATAATTTTTATGAGATTTCTCGATGAAAGGCAGCGTTCACGGTCCAAATAGTATTATATTTTTTAAGATTTCTAGGTCGGATTCTGAGCACGTATGAATCGGCAGTGTCCGTCTCAAGCATCTTAGAGAATGCTGTTGTTAGTCTTGTTATTCGAGTAAGCTATAAATAATATGGGTTGATTAAGACTATATTTCACAAGAGTCTCCGATTTTTTGCTTTTTGCTTGTAAACTATAGTGCTTTTATTTTAGCATGAGTTCCCTGGCAGTTCATATCTGACAGTTAGAGCGATGTAACCTAACGAAACTTAATCGATTATTTTATTGAATCGAATCGGTTGACAAAGAAAATGGAATCGGAATTTAAAATTTTTCATATGGCCACTATACATCGATTTTTTTTCGATTCAGTAACTTGCGTCAATCTCTATTGACGCAAGTCACATTCCGTTTCGTTTATCTGTCATTTTCGACATTGTTTTAACTCATATTTTTTTACATCGATTATTTAATTTATTAGCCATTAATATTTATTTAGTTCATTTAAAATA
>NWSH02000323.1:9687466-9718898 GCA_002382865.2 Heliothis virescens
CTACTATACATCGATTTTTTTTCGATTCAGTAACTTGCGTCAATCTCTATTGACGCAAGTCACATTCCGTTTCGTTTATCTGTCATTTTCGACATTGTTTTAACTCATATTTTTTTACATCGATTATTTAATTTATTAGCCATTAATATTTATTTAGTTCATTTAAAATAAGAAAAAATATCGTTTACTGGGTAATTAACAAAGATACAATATTTTAAAATAACTTTATTTTGTTGGTTTGTTGTTATAGCTTTATAGCAGTTTGCGTGTGATGGAAAAATTTGAACTGTCAGGGAACTCATCATAACGCGAAAATGGTATAGTAGCATAAGAGGATAACATACATTATTGCGGAATGAACAAAACAATCTGCTAACTAAAATTTAATTCTATAAATAGAAGTTTTATTTAGAAAATTTTATTTTAGTGATCTCCTACGGCCGTTCCCAATATCCTATCATACTGTGGTTTTGCTTACTGGAGTTAGGAATTTGACATTACTTGTACGAGGCTAAAGTCAAAATTGTATCTCTAGTAAGCTAAACAACAGATGATAGATTGGGAGCGGTCGTAAATGATTGTGTCATCACTTTGATAAATATTTTATGGTGCGTATTTCTTTTGAAAAACTCGTAATTTTAGCGTCATGTACAGTGTACTGCATATCTGAGCGTACTGTCACAGTACATTAATCGAAGCATGATTACAATTTCACGTGTCTTTAGATATTAGCTATAACTTTCTTAAGCATTTTACTTCCTACTTTCTGCCATTAATTGGTCGATACAGTCGCATCTTGTGTTTACTCTTAAAAATGTTAGTCATCTCGTTATTTTCTTTGCGACTATCGCTTGAAAAAGTCTCTTATTAAATTGTTATCACATAATTGTCAGCGGCAATGAGTGTAAGACAAACTCCGCCTGAATTCAGTCGCACGGTTATGCAGGCGAAGTTTGTCTGTTTATTGTTTTGTTGAAGCAAACTTCTCGTTAAGGCAACATGATTATTAAAAGTTGGGTTGTAAGTAAAGTTCCAAGTATTGTACAGATATTCTTAAGGTATCTTTAGTAGCAAAGAAATTCAGAAAGCATTACTCACTAATCAAAAATGTTGCACAAAGTTGCTCATATTTTTATGAGCAACTTGTTGGTTGTAAGAAATTCTAAAAGGTACAAGAATTAGTATGTTTTTTTACGCTTGTTGATTAAAAGTTACTTACTCAACATTCCGATTTTACAGTGTCATTCTATTGAATACCTACATTAACGTATTAAGCTGTATTCAACCTTGTAATTGGGATAACTACCCTACCTATAACTAATAACAATTAATTTTCCTTGTCTTGAAACTGTTATTATTTTATTCAAAAATATTCACACTGAATTTAATTACTTAACAATTTTTTTTATAATTAGTGTGCAGACGTTTTTCTTTTAACGGAAAGTAAAAGACGAATCGTTCCTTGCGAAAAAGACGTTTTTACACAATATTCTTAAAATATATAAACCAAACGCGTAACTAAAGTATTACCAAAGACATATCGTTTGCGATTTAAAAACAACACATACCTATTGTCATATTTCGAAAAAAGATTTATCGTGGTATTAATCATTCAAAATTGATGAATATTCATTAGTTATCCAGTCACCCACAACGACTTAGTTTTTACACGTGTTTATGAATAGCTTCGAATATAAATCATACAAGAGCAACATATTGCTATGAATCTGTTAAAAGGGAACTAAGACAATATTTTATACGTCGTCAATGAAGTGATGAAAACAATAATTATAATACCTATAGCAGAACTAGCTAAGGTTCGGAAACAATATGGCGAATCACACGTGTGCATTGTATAAAAAGTACTCAACTATAAGTAATTATAGATATTTCAATTATGCACTCACGTGGTACTTAAATATACCTACCTATCATAACAATATTGATTGTCGTATCTATGTACGTACATTTAATATAGTTTATAATCCATGTACATAAATTATTGTAACATAATTATTATTAACACTGGCTTTTGTTTTAGACGAATTTCAGAAAACGCTGTTTTTGTGTGAGGAGTGCTATTAAGTTATTATTAGATGATTCCTGCAGCTTCCTCTACGTCTCAGGAGACCTGCATACCATACAGCTTATGGCATTCCATAACAATCTTCAAAAGCTTACTAAACTTCTTTAGCTTTCTATAGATTTAGTTAATATGTTCCGATATGACTTAACTCCGATATGACCTTTTTGTGTGGAGGTATGAGAGCAGAGAGTAAAGCTCATTATACCTCACAGAAAATTGGGGATCCTCTGACCGGACGGGTGTTGTGTCCGGTGGGCTACTGCCCGAGAATTGTCGTCGGGGTATTCTATTTACTTATACTGAAGTTTCTTGTTTATATATAGTACTTCATCCATTATGTAGATGGCGGTGTAGGTACTGGTACTGGTAGTACCGATAAAAATTATATTATTTTATTATTAACATTTGTGCTGATACTAAATAGATGTTGAGTAGCGATCGATTTCAATATTTTATTTAACAATTCGATTATACATATATTTTTTATGTTATATTCTCTAAGAGTTTATATAATATTTAACTTTATTCGGCTTGAATAACTACGCTATTTCAGCCTTTCCATTTTTTCCTCCCGACTATTACATACCTATATATTAAGTAATTTTTTGAATGATAGCTACAAATCTACAATGAAAGAAAAAATGTAAGTGTATAAATAGTGAGAATAAGTTGATAATTTAGATTAGATTCCGATATAGTTAAGCTATTGAAAGATGCAGAGAGGTGTGTACTGTGCAGGCTACAGGAGATTAGTCAGTAGTTATCAAAATGGTAAGATAATTACCAAAAAGCGTAATGCATGCTTGTACATGGTAACTTGCCACTGGCCAAAGTATCCTCGCAATAATTCATTTATGCCGTTTCTGAAAGATATACAAACAGCATCCAGAACCCACAATTTAACGTGCCAGAACATGACTGCGCACTTCAAAATTACAAAAGCTGGTAACAACATTGCCGATTTAGAATATGTTGAGACAAGACGATAAAAATCGACTAATAAAACGAACATAGAAGTAACAACAAATAAATCTTTATCTATCAAAACGTTAGCCGCCTACCTGTCTGTTTATGTAGTTAGTACATATAAATTATTTACTAGTTCGATTATAAAACGTTCCGACTGTTCTTATTTATTGCTACACTGTAATTATGACCTTCATACGTACTGGATTGGATTATTTAGCGCCCACTCGAAATACTTAAAACGCGCAATCACATAAATAATGCGTCAGGATAAAAATCTCGAGTCGCGTTGAGGTGGGTTGCGTAAAACGTGACAGTTTACCTAATGGAAATTCTTACCGTGTGTCGGTTAGTCTGCAGTACTTAAGGGTTCGCTAGGATTTGGTTTGTTTAATACGGGTCCGATTCGTGGTTTGGCGGTTTCCTTCATTACAATTTAAAGTTTCCCTTTTCTGTGTTGTTAGTTAAAAACCTTTGTCATCCAAATGGTAGTAGTGACAGTAAACTACTGTTACAATTTTGGTAGTCTTTTAGAAACATGTTACAACTACAAGGGAAAGTTATGAGTCAAAATTAAAATGTGTTGAATCAGGTTCCTCTCTATGTATTTTTAATTCCCAGGTATATCTCCTTCCTTTTAATATCTATGGGCCATAACTAATTATGTCCCTCCACGCAAATGTATGTAAGTAGGTAAACAAGACCGGGATTGTTTATTCATCATTTCTTAAATTAATTATGTCTTGACTCATTTGTATGCTGCAATATATTCAAGGGCGCCGGGCGCGTCTTCAGTAGACAATCAGTTAATTGTGACACATCGGAACAAAAGGACTAACTGACAACTTTATTATTTTTGTTAGTTGTTCGGAGAACAGAAGGGATTTGTCCATACAGCGACGGTTGGCTACACAGATACAAAGAAAACGAGTATAGAAATTATTTACAATATAACTCTAAAGTATAAAGTGTGTGTTGTATAAATGTAAATTTATATTTTCAATGATAATAAAATGTACCTAACGCATGGCAGATAATACAATTGTTAAATCGGACCGTTCATTTGACAATTGGCGCGTAATTTTGAATGCATCACGTTACCGTTGATGACGCTCTAGGTAAAAACCCAAACCTTTCCTCTATATGTATAAGTATAACAATGAGAATACGGATCTTAGACGAAACGACAGCTAAGAACCCTTAGATACATAATTCATATTAGCACTGACTATCTGTTTTGCTGTAAGGAACTACTTCTCGCACCCGGATAAAGTGATGTTTCTAAGATCTTTGTAAGACTAAAATTTTCTTTTGAAATCGGGTCAGTATTTCTTGGGATAACGATAGCGACTAGCAAATAAACTGCGTAGTTATGTATCATTACATATTCATACTAAAATTTTAGTTATGGAATGATACATTATTAAGGTTTTAGTATGAAATTAACGTAAAGCAAGTTGCTTTACAGTTATCTAAACAGACCGGGTATTTGTCTTGACAACCTTATTTATTTTGAAAATACTATGAAAGTGTAGCAGTTATTCTATCAATACCAAAGTGGTAACTTTATATCTATTAATATAAAAAAGATAAAATAAACTCTACTTTGTAAGAATAGCAAACACGACATGACACGAACGAAGACTTTTATTATCCATAAAATTTATTCACAATAGAATATGGCATATTAGAAAAGTTTTTAATCCCACTTATCTTTTTGGATGGTTTCTACTGTTTGCTGCCTACTCATACCATTTAAGTACTGTCTCCTTAAATAAGTAGGTCTACCTAAAATATTGAATCTCTTCCGAATATAATTTAAACTATATTTATTACTAGCCGTTTTCCCGCGGTTTCACTTGCGTCCCGTGGGAAATATTGCCCATACCCGGATAAAATAAAGCCAATAGCACTCACGAATAATGTAGCTATCTACCAGTGAAACAATTTTTAAAAATGGTTCATTACTACCAGAGATTACCCCCTACAAATAAACTTATAAAATAACAAACAATTTTACCTCTTTATAATATTAGTATAGATAGACTATAGACTATTTAGATAGAAGTATGCTCTATTATTCTCTCTATTTAAAACCCTAAATTTAATTATTTTGTTTACTAGAAATAAAAATGTTTTAGTTTGATTTCTAGTAAACCTATCTCTTAAATATTTTTATGTAGTTACGATATTTAGCTATTTTGCTCGTGTGTCATACTCGTCTTCTCATACGGGTTGACATAGCCAGGTATGCACCGTTATCTTTGTTGACAATTTAGTAGATTTTATAGCACTTTGTAACCTCAATCCGAGTTCCTTTTAGTATCAGTTGTGAACATTAAACTAGTTTGAAGGTTATTGTATGCTTTCTTGACTAGAGAATGTCTTTACGGCACCGCTTACCTTTTGTGACCTAGTATATCGTAAGTTCGTTGAGTTTCGCAAAAAGGAAGCAAGTGATGCTGGGCTTGTTTCCTTCAAGGATGTTGCCATTTTGGATCGTCGCTTGTTAAACCCCAATTATTATCTAATCGAATCTGAACTACCACGGTAATTAACTGGGAAATCATAACCATTTTAGGAACCGTGTAATCGTCAAGTTTACGTTGTTCGAGTCGATTAGTTAATCGACTTAAATCATTCGATTACTTTCATAGATCGGCAGTTAAACAACTATGTAGATGTATTCTTATTTGGAATTTAATGCCTTCGCCTAATTTTGTCACGTCCTATTTTGTCGTAGGCTCATCTCATTAAAAAATAAACAATTTAGGTTCATTATAATTTTATAGATGGCCAAATTTGTCGCAAATTAAAAGCCGTTGCGTTTGTCGGCTATGCTACCTAACGACCTTCGCGTGAACTTGGAGCGACGCCTACATGCCATTGAGTCCTTGTTTATTATTGATGGTTCTCTTAGAGTACGTAGGTACCTACTGGACCATTGTTTACCTCGTTGTCACCTATATTTATACTTAACATATAATTGTAGGACGCAGCGCTAATCGTAGTCTCGTTGCTCGCGCGCATGCTTCTTATGAGTCATCGGTAAGCATTCTGCGCACAATGCCGCCGTCCGCACAGTCCAGTCGCGACGCGGCATACCTAGAGGACATACATGTCACTTAATGTACTTACGCACACTTTACGCACGATCGAGCTTCGGTAACATTATAGTCTTAAATTGTGAATTAAAATTTGATTGTACTGATCTGTGTTAACGATTTGTGAAGATGACTGCTGTGAAAAAAGTTATGGCGATGCGCCAGTTGGACTCTATGTTTGGTAATATGAATCTGGAGGGGGAGGGTCGGCATTCTCCGGTTGTCAGCTCTACCGTCGAACACGACCCTCGCTGTGAAGTGCATGGTCGTTGCAGTACGCCGTATAGGTCGTCACTTTACCTTCACAGCAGAGAGTCTACGCCTGGATATTACAGGGAGTCCGTTTCACCCACTAATGGGCTTATTATCAGGTATATTTAATATTATGAACAATATTGATTCCTAAAAAATCGTACGTAATTTGTCTAACAATAAATATAATGAAACAGGCGTCGAGACTCATTGGGGCTGTCGGGTTCGCCGGCGCGCGAGCTGGAACACCCGTCGACGTTCCCGAGTATCCTGCGGCGCGAGCGCCACAGTCCCTCTGTGACGCCTCCCCGTCGAGATACGCCAAGCCCGACTCACAGACTTCATAACAAACGCCATTCTATGGGCTCGTTCCCCAATCTGAGCAGAAGCAACATTGTCAATTACAATAGACGCGACTCTATATCCAGCAATAGCATCAGAGACATGAAGCGTGATTATGTTGGATCTACAAATTCGCTATCCAGGAAAAGTTCTATAGACACAAAGAAGTCTTCTACGGACTCCTTGGATGTTTGGCATGGTACTACTTGGGAGTCTGAAAAACATAATTCAGTGTCATCGCTAGTGCATGACGAACGAGTCCCGTATGGGCACAATAAGGTATTGTACTGTAAGCTTTCTTACTATAATAGAAATATTTCATGACCTCATCAATAATAAATCGTGTGCATAGGAAGAACTGCGGTATTCAAACATTTTTTTAATATAATATAATAATGTGTAAGGCAGACGTGAAACAAACTAGTAAATAATTTATAAAAGTATTGTTACTAACTATGGCGTAAGTATCGGAATTTTCTTGTCATTGTATGCGATAAATCATTAAGAATAGTAGAATAGCACTTAGACATATATTTCTTGACAACAGCATAATGCGAAGACAACAATATCCGCGTTTAAATGGACTTTTTAATTAAACAAATAACATTCTTTGTGTACTGCTAGTAATTTTAATATCACGTTATTTGAACTCTATTAATTATAATATGTAATTAGAAATAATTATGTTATGTAGTTACACATAATTAAATATTGTTGTTAGTTATTTATACGCGCAATGTAATTTTGTACTATATTAGCATAAATCTGATACATTACAATGCTAAAGCTATTAGAAATTCGATACATCGGTAGTGGTACATCCCCAGTCCGCTGTACATGGTCAGCTGATAGGGCGACCGTCCCGCGCGTCTGTCGGTGACCTAAACAGCCATAAATGGACATGACGCCGCCAACTGCCACCCGCCACGACTAAATCATGACAATATTTACATTTTATCTCGCATGCCACTGCAATATTTACTCAGTCTGTTGAACAAGATACGAAAAATTGTCATTTTTGCGTTGTATTCGTTTGAAAAACAGTTTAATTAGTAACAGAAGAATTCCTGATATATCTGACGAACGGTTAATTTTGTTTATGCGTTTCAACGTTTTTATGCTAGCAGTTCCTCGTGTCGTCAGCCGAATGTCTTGTGATCAACGGAAACCAATGAACGAATTAGGTAATCGCTAATCGGTCATAACATCACTTTATTTCCATTAACCGTAACGATTTTTCACGTAATTCCGTTACACTTCTTGTAGATCCAATAATTTTCCTTGAAATATTAGTTGCTTAAAATTTTATTGATCATCGAATTAAACTATTGGCTGTAGATGGCTTCGTTGCTTTATTGATAAGAAGGTACATCTATTTAATCAGGGGAACAATATCGCGCTATGATAAATGACAGCAGATTTATAGTGTGTACAAATGAAACGTCGTCCCAAGGTAATGAATTTCAATTTAACTGTAACTGGATCCTCTCGTAAATACACAATTTGATCTCAGACAAGTTTCCAGTTAATCGGTTAATAAATTTCAATTGTATAAGAGGCGAAGTCTGCTGTAGCTATAGATGATTCAGTTTACATGTGTGTTTGTGTTAATTGTGTCAATGTTACCTTCCACGTGACAGGTTGCCTAAGGATTTTCGGTGTACACACTGAGTCACTCTGAAATCATGGCTAGAGCCGCTTGTGTAACATAAATATTATTAAGTTTACGTAACCCGTTATAAGATTTGCTTTATCGCTTGTTATTGTTTCGATCATAGAGGTTTTGTTAACTTGTTCTACTGCAAAAAAAGTGTTACAATTAGTATGAGATCTCGCTCCACCTCTTTGTGAATCAGTGTTTTATACCTGTTAGTATGTTGTGAATTTTAATCAAGTTACTACAATGGTATTTTGATTGATCGTACATTATGTTTTGATGAGAAATAATTCTCAAATGTAGCTCGGTTCATAACACGCATGCTTATTTATAACTCATCATTTTGATTCAATATAATGTATCTACTAATAACATTATTCACTAGCAAGTATGTACATTGATGTTTTGTAAAAATCTTCCGTAGCGTCCCTAAATGTAGTGTTAATTATTTATTCGTTTTTCACGCGTAGGACGAAATTAAGATTATGATGAGTTCCTTTTGACATAAACTTGTTTATTATTATGCTCTTTATATGGCACAACCTTGAGTTCCTTCGTAACGAATAAGGTGACTAATTAAATGTTTGAATTTTCCTGCGTTATTTCTAGACTGGCGTGGGTGCCTACGTGAGCAATATTTGTATGATGAATTGGATCGTGCCGCGTGCGCGTATCAACAGATAAAACAACAAAGCTAATCAAATATTACGAAATGACTTCTTTTTTATAACTAGTCAAGCGTAGAAAGAAGCGAAAGTTGCATGCGCGCATGAAGAATTAGACGTTCTTTCTAAAACTCGCGTTTTGAAACAAACCACAAAGGACGGTGTCGTAAATACATGCAACGTCTCAAATCTCGTTTTAGGATCATAATTTTTAATTACATAATGTTCTTGCTAAATAAGATTACACGATTAATTGAGTATATTTGTCAGCTAACATCAGTTGTCTTGGTGAGACAGGTTGTTACCCAATGAATCCAAACAAAACTACTTGAATCACTTGTAGCTTTTCAAGCATTGAACGGAGAAAGTTAAACTTCAAATAAAGTATGGTACACAATAAAATGGAAATGCTTGTGATTGTTCGCGTATTTGTAATAAAGATTTGCATTCTATGATTGTGTACACGAAGAGATATCCACAATCGCTCTACTCGCGAACAATATCTGAGCGCGTACGACGCGCGGTGACCGCGCACGGGCTACCCCTTTCACTTGTATTCGCATTCAACGGATTGAGCGGAACGTTGGAGCGCCTTTCTCTCTGTTCACCTCTCTGTCTAACATGCGTCGACGGTGGTGCAACACCGGTGGTGGGCCGGCGCACGCCGCTCGGCGCCCGAGACAACAGTAGCGCAGTTTCCTCGACTACATCCGCACGGAACCGACACCGCCGCGCTCGGATGATCTATCGCGATCTGACATGAAGTCCAAACCGGCACATTACATAGACGCTCCGTTTAGACCGTGGCCGCCGCTTTCGCGTCAGGCACAACCACAGCCTAATTTTTATTTCCGACCGCCCGATCCAATGGATTTAAGGAATTTTAAAACAGCCTCGTCAAAAGGCTCTACTTACTCAGATTTCTCCGGCATGAGTGCTTTCAGTAATAAATCGCGCGATTACTACTTCTTATCTCCGAGTTATCGTTCAGCTGGTGCTCCAACGCCAGGCGGGCATGGCGATTTGTATGGTGTCCGAGAACGACCTCGACAGCTGAGGAACCCAAACCCCTCGCCGCCAGCGGCCTGTCCTTGTAGCCGCTCGCGATCTCTAGAAGATGTCCGCACAGAAGTGGTTACAGAGTGGGAGGATGATGATGAGAACGGTAACCGTATCGTTGCACCAGCCACCAAATTTAACCGTACCTCATACAAAGCCAACCCCGCATTCCAAAAGCAAGGATTCCTCACCCGCCATTCTATGGAAAATCTAGTCGATAGACCACCGCAGCTATTGCCCCCCAAACGGATCTCTGCCTTTCAGGTAATTGAACTAACTTTCTATCCATACAGTTGTTTCTTTGTGCAATGACTGCACTAGAACAGTTGTTTGTTAGAATACCATCAACGACATAGACTTAATTTAACCATAGTGTTTAACCGTAACCGTTTGATATGTATTTATGCGTACTTTCTAAGCTCTTAAATCTACATGATTATCTTATTGATGCTACCTAAGCGAAGTGAGTAATTTGTATATTTGTGGTGCTTTAGCGAACGTGTTAGGATTTCCATTGGTACAGGTATGGTGGCGGAGTGTTATGGGAATGAAGCATCGACGCCTCGTCAGAGCCCGTTCAGCTCCGTTGAACCGCAACGCGCCGGTCCTGCGTGTGTAACGGATGTTCAATACTTGTTTTTATGTGATCGCACACACACGTAGCGTAGTTATAAGTACTTTAATATAAAAATCAGTGTCTATTCATGCGAATTTGGGTTATCTGGTTACATCAACCTGTTTCTTAAGCTGTCTTTTGCAATGCGAGTGTGTATTGTAGTGTAGAAAAAATATTGTTTCATTAAGTTCGCGTTTCCACATGATGTCTAATTATGTAAGACGCTTCGAGCTGTGTTTTAGCACGAAGTAGTAGTGGTGGCCCAGTTCTTGCGTACACTACGCTTAGTATTTACTTCTACGTATACTTTGATATGAATTCCTTGAGAATGGGGTTTAATACACAACTGCCATCTAACTGCCAAGTTGTTTGTTACGCTACTTAACCTAGAACGTGCGAATCTACTGGCTAGAATATAATTAAAAAAAAACTATGTTTCTGTACTCGAGTAAATTTGTCACGGTTTTAACTAATTAAAACTTATAAAAGTTTGTTTAAGCGTTGACTATAGAACTTCTACGTAAAGAAAGTTCAATGTGGCTTTGATTTTTTTTAATGTTCTACTAAAGATCATTGGTATCTGCATCTTTATCTCTAAATTGTATAAATTAATGTGTTATATGAAAGAGAAACATATTACTTATGTAATATTTGGTTACACCGATAGTGGTAGATTATTAGAAATGATATTATATATTACTAATGACGTCAAAACTACTTAGCATGAATATTTCGAGCAGTTCGTTAATATATTACGAAGTCATTTTCACTAAATCTCAATTGCAAATATCTTCTACCGGTCTCCGTGATGATGCGGAAATAACAAAAATATAATAAGACTAGCTTCCGTGTGTGGTTTCACCTGCGTCTCAAGGGAGCTACTTGCCGTCCATGTATAAAAAGTAGATTATGTTTTATTCTGACATCTACATATATAAGTTACGTTACTGCCAAGATTCATCAAAATCCATCCAGTACTTAGTTTTTGCGTGATTAACATAAATCCGTACGTACAGCACATCAAGTTACCACAATCTGTCAAATTACTGNCAACAGTAGCGCAGTTTCCTCGACTACATCCGCACGGAACCGACACCGCCGCGCTCGGATGATCTATCGCGATCTGACATGAAGTCCAAACCGGCACATTACATAGACGCTCCGTTTAGACCGTGGCCGCCGCTTTCGCGTCAGGCACAACCACAGCCTAATTTTTATTTCCGACCGCCCGATCCAATGGATTTAAGGAATTTTAAAACAGCCTCGTCAAAAGGCTCTACTTACTCAGATTTCTCCGGCATGAGTGCTTTCAGTAATAAATCGCGCGATTACTACTTCTTATCTCCGAGTTATCGTTCAGCTGGTGCTCCAACGCCAGGCGGGCATGGCGATTTGTATGGTGTCCGAGAACGACCTCGACAGCTGAGGAACCCAAACCCCTCGCCGCCAGCGGCCTGTCCTTGTAGCCGCTCGCGATCTCTAGAAGATGTCCGCACAGAAGTGGTTACAGAGTGGGAGGATGATGATGAGAACGGTAACCGTATCGTTGCACCAGCCACCAAATTTAACCGTACCTCATACAAAGCCAACCCCGCATTCCAAAAGCAAGGATTCCTCACCCGCCATTCTATGGAAAATCTAGTCGATAGACCACCGCAGCTATTGCCCCCCAAACGGATCTCTGCCTTTCAGGTAATTGAACTAACTTTCTATCCATACAGTTGTTTCTTTGTGCAATGACTGCACTAGAACAGTTGTTTGTTAGAATACCATCAACGACATAGACTTAATTTAACCATAGTGTTTAACCGTAACCGTTTGATATGTATTTATGCGTACTTTCTAAGCTCTTAAATCTACATGATTATCTTATTGATGCTACCTAAGCGAAGTGAGTAATTTGTATATTTGTGGTGCTTTAGCGAACGTGTTAGGATTTCCATTGGTACAGGTATGGTGGCGGAGTGTTATGGGAATGAAGCATCGACGCCTCGTCAGAGCCCGTTCAGCTCCGTTGAACCGCAACGCGCCGGTCCTGCGTGTGTAACGGATGTTCAATACTTGTTTTTATGTGATCGCACACACACGTAGCGTAGTTATAAGTACTTTAATATAAAAATCAGTGTCTATTCATGCGAATTTGGGTTATCTGGTTACATCAACCTGTTTCTTAAGCTGTCTTTTGCAATGCGAGTGTGTATTGTAGTGTAGAAAAAATATTGTTTCATTAAGTTCGCGTTTCCACATGATGTCTAATTATGTAAGACGCTTCGAGCTGTGTTTTAGCACGAAGTAGTAGTGGTGGCCCAGTTCTTGCGTACACTACGCTTAGTATTTACTTCTACGTATACTTTGATATGAATTCCTTGAGAATGGGGTTTAATACACAACTGCCATCTAACTGCCAAGTTGTTTGTTACGCTACTTAACCTAGAACGTGCGAATCTACTGGCTAGAATATAATTAAAAAAAAACTATGTTTCTGTACTCGAGTAAATTTGTCACGGTTTTAACTAATTAAAACTTATAAAAGTTTGTTTAAGCGTTGACTATAGAACTTCTACGTAAAGAAAGTTCAATGTGGCTTTGATTTTTTTTAATGTTCTACTAAAGATCATTGGTATCTGCATCTTTATCTCTAAATTGTATAAATTAATGTGTTATATGAAAGAGAAACATATTACTTATGTAATATTTGGTTACACCGATAGTGGTAGATTATTAGAAATGATATTATATATTACTAATGACGTCAAAACTACTTAGCATGAATATTTCGAGCAGTTCGTTAATATATTACGAAGTCATTTTCACTAAATCTCAATTGCAAATATCTTCTACCGGTCTCCGTGATGATGCGGAAATAACAAAAATATAATAAGACTAGCTTCCGTGTGTGGTTTCACCTGCGTCTCAAGGGAGCTACTTGCCGTCCATGTATAAAAAGTAGATTATGTTTTATTCTGACATCTACATATATAAGTTACGTTACTGCCAAGATTCATCAAAATCCATCCAGTACTTAGTTTTTGCGTGATTAACATAAATCCGTACGTACAGCACATCAAGTTACCACAATCTGTCAAATTACTGCAGTAGATTTTCAACCTTATCACAATAGTGGAAGGTTAATGTTCGATTGGTAAAATTTTACAGATTGGGGTTAATTGACCTGCTGTCGTCTGTACATAAAAACTTTCGCCTTTACAATATTATTATTAAGGATATTGTTTACATAAAAGCATCAAATATACAAAAATATTTCTTGAAATCAGTCCAGTAGTTCTCGAGATTGACGCGCCAAAACAAACAAATTCTTTTGCTTTATAATCTAGACAGGTAGTATAGGTTTTTATCTTACACAAACACAATGTGATACTTGTTTGATTATTAGAAATTCTAATGATAGATACTCTATCAATAAGGATGACAAAGCAGCAGAATTAATTTGAAGATAAATAAAATGTTGATTAGGATTATTTTGATATTAACAGTTCTTGTTTTGATTTAGATTCAGGCAAAAAAGATTTATGTTAAGTGTTACTCTAAAGTGATCTCAATTTCTTTGAGTCGGCTAAATTTTTTACATAAACGATAATTTAATTTTCTAAATGGTCGCCCGCGACTTTGTTCGCGTTTATTGCTGGTTATCCAAAGTAGCATAAACAGGGCTAAGTACCCAGGTACATGTTCCCAAAAGGGTGGTGTATCTAGTCTACGTACCTAAAGTTAGAATGTGTAGCGACTCAAATCATTTAAGCTTTGCAGTTTTAGGCTGAGGCCAAACGAGCGTGATTTTGTGAGTTGTGAGTAGCAGAATTTCGGTCGCAGAAAATCTGCTAGGTACATACAAAAGTCCTATTTGATTCACACGGCAACGCAAAATGAGTTGTCTTTTTTGTTTGTAAAAAAAAATTACGCTCGTTTGACCTCAGCCTTAACGAAGTATTTCGGCTAGTTTGAAGCTTGCCATTTAGCCGTGTAGCAGTCCTTTTAAAAATCTCTGATTAACCAATGTTATTACTGATTCGCTAATATACATTGCACTTAGTGTCTCCCAGTTTCTCCATCATCAAACAGAATGAAGTTACAGGATTATTCGAAGTACTTATAAACTGAACCCTCGAATACGTTAGGAAGTTTTTAGTTATTAATTTATTATAGTATTATTATCTTGATTAGACTGCCTCGTTGGTCTAGTTGTCGCATAGCCGACTGCTGATCACGAGGTCTCGGGTTCGATTCCCGGGACGGGCCGAAATCGCTTTGTGGGTTTTAGAAACTTTCACAAAGCAGCCCGGAGTTGGAAGTTGGTGATTGATACACCCGTGCATCGGAGAGCACGTTAATGTCGGTCCTGCGCCTGATCTCTCTCCGGTCGTGTCGGATTGCCGTCCCATCGGATTATGAGAGTGAGGGAATAGAGAGTGCACCTGTGTCTGCGCGAATGCTTGTGCACTAAAATATGTCCTGCGCAGCTGGCTGATCTCCTTATATGAGAACAGCCGCCGTGGCCGATAATCGGCCAGGAGGCCATCATCATCATCATCATTATCTTGATGTAAGATGCTAGTTATCTTATTGCCATAATGTGTCATCATGTACATGAAAAAGTCATACCAAAAAAATAATCTAAATGCTTACTTAATATTATAAAGCTGAAGAGTTTGTTTGGTTGAACGCGCTAATCTCAGGAACTACTGATTCGATTTAAAAAAATCTTTTAGTGTTAGATAGCCCATTCATCGAGGAAGGCTATAGGCTACCTTTTATCCGAGTACGCGGAATAGTTGTCATGGGTCGCGGGTGAATTCAATAATATAATTGACCAAGCAGTTTTAATTTTGGCGTTGAAATAAATTATCGAAAAAATGAATTGAGCCTTGGATTAAGGTTGAATTTCGCAAAATTGTAGTTCAAAAAGGAACCTCCATGTAAGATTTGCGTCTCCCGAAATGTTTCGGTTTCGTGATGAGTTCCGACATTGGTTGTATGAAGGTATATAATGAGAGTCGAGTCTTAGATATCTAAATGGAAGTCATTATCGACTGTATAAAATGGCTTTGTACCAGTTCGTAATCATGACGACAATGCAGCTATTAATCTTGGCTTTATTATAAAACGGAATCACTTTTTATTAGTCTGTATAGAGTTTTTACACTTTGTATGTTCTTAGGAAAGTTTATAGGTAAGTAGTAGATATTACTAAGAAAATTGCAAACATCATCATCATCTGCCTAGCCGTTTCCCAACTATGTTGGTTAGCCTAACCGGATGTACAACCGAGTTAGGGACGGCCCCTTACCCGGGCAACCCGATACCCATTGGTAAGACTGGTTGTCAGACTTTCTGCTTCTGACTACCCGTAACGACTGCCATGGATGTTCACATTGCAGCCTGGACCCACCAGTTTATCGTACCTTCCTAAACGTGGAAGAACTCTTTATGACAAGATGGTCACCTATCCACGGACCGACCGCGCCAAGCGTTGCTTTACTTTATGATAGATCGATATGTGCGGCTTTGACTTAGCCACGAGCTCTTCAAAATTGCAAACATAATCTTATCTACTAATATATATTTGACTAGCTTCTGCCAGCGGTTTTACCAGCGTCCCGTGGGAACTACTTGGCGCACCCGGATAAAAAGTAGCCTATAGCCTTCCTCAATAAATAGGCTATCTAATACTGAATGAATTTTTCAAATCGGAACAGTAGTTATTGAGAGTAGCACGTTCAAACAAACAAACAAACTCTTCAGCTTTATAATATTAGTATACATAGATAGTATAGATGAGGGTATAATATTTATTTCGCTCATTTTCCATGCGTGGGCGATCACAAGTTAAATAAAAATCCTAAGTGACGAGTTCGGTAAATAAAATATGTCGATGCCAAATACACATTTTTGTCATGTCTAATAATACAGACGATGACGTGACCAACAAATAAAACTCAGATACTAATACGTTCATAATTCACGACGCTTGCTGGTAAGCTTATTTCGTTGAATAGCACAGTAAAAACCTTTTGTAAGCTAAAAAAAATACGGTAAAGTACACTTTCTACAATGCGTTTACGACGGGCGGTGTAACAATGAAAACGAAAAGCTACACCAATTACTTTATTCGGACCGTTTCAAACCAGATCAAATGCGTGTCTTGTCGCACTGTGATTCCGGATTAAAAATGCTTCATCACTTCTTGTTTTAGAATTTCATATCGTCAGTACAAATATAGTCATAAGCCGCTATTCGCGTTTATTTTTTAAAGACTACCATTTTCCTAACTTAATTTACATTAGGTGTGTCACGATTCACGACTGTAATATTTGGACCGTAACATCACGCACTCAGTAAAGCGCATCGCAAAATTCTTATCGGTCAGGCAGGTTCTAGTTTAGTAGTGTGTTAATAAACAGGTTCATACTAGGCCGTCTTGCAACCGGCCTGCCTTATCTATGAGTACAATACAACCTGTTCCAGTTACCACACTGTTATGCCCATCATTCCGGGCTTCAATGATCCATGTTCATTTTGAATATAAGTAGGTAATTAATATGTTATACAATCGGTTCCTCTCGCACGCTTTCGAGAATCTACAACTTGATTAGTTAATTTTTGAATGAACACTTTTTATGCTATGGTTGCTTAACATGTAGCAATAAGAATAGGCGTAGTACATGTATTTTTAATGTAACTTTTAAATGGCATTGGCTTATTCTTGAGCATCGGTATCGGTCCATGTTCTAAGTAAATGAGTGATTCATTAAAAATGTACCACCAGCACAGTTGTGGCTCATTGTTTACTTGAATAGCTACATATGGTAACCTACCAATTGCGTACGGCATTCTACGTGTTTCTGTGTAGCAGAGGTGCACGGAACGCGAATGACGCTGTGGTCTTGGGCTGGTCGGTGCGTCACCGTCTCCAACAATATCACTGATCGGAGAATGCAATTAACAAGGTCAACGAGGTTTCTCCAAACTGCTGCTTCATCCAAAGCTTGTCTCGTTGCCGTTTTGATTGACAACAATGTTTGCTACAAAACTAGAGTAGAGCGCAGCCTTAATAATCACTGCAAACAAATAACTTCTGCCAAATGGCTAAGAGTAATTTTTAACACGAAAACAAATTAACTCTTCAATAAATAGAACTTGTCTCATTGATTGATCATTATTCATAAATACATGTTATTCATCAGTTGTTTCTGCAAACAAATTGAGCACCGACCTAGAATATTTGTTATCCAGTTTACAGAAGTGCATATGTTTTGTTAGTTATTTCAAATGTTATTTATTTTTTAACGTTGAGCGAAAATCATCTAGGCAAACCAAAAAAGTTGAAGATTATAAGCTCTTAATTGTTGTTGCAGGCTCAGATCAGAAATGGCAGTCATCCGGGAGTACCCCTTTCGACTCCAAGCGGCGGGGGCGTCGGACCTGAAGTCAATGGATCACGACCTACCTTCAAACCTGTTACTATACTGGAAGATCTCCAAGCCGTCCGGTGTGCAGAGTTTCATCCTAATGGCAAACTTTACGCAGTCGGCTCCAATACAAAGACACTCAGGATATGCACGTACCCGAAGATAGAGGATGTCAAGTAAGTATTGCATATATTATGTTATGAGTGTTAGTGGCCCGTAGCCCCGCTGTTGTCTTTAATTGTGAACAATGGCCCTTGCAATTGTAGTGAGAGATATTAGTTGGCTTGCAGCCACGTGAGTGCAATTTACCTACCATCTTAAAGTAATTGTTAAAAGATTACTAACCAACTCCGACAACTTTGTTGATATGTTTTCCTTGTCTGAAGAGCTGCGATTGCTAATATTCATGCATTATGTCACGTATTTATTTTAATTTTCACCAATGTTCTTCACCTTGAGGATTGATGGGTACATGAAATTACCGAGTATGATTTATGACATCATAATGAATGTCAACATCGTTTTACCTTAATTAATATCAATTATTCGAGAGTATAACAAATACGGTTAAAAGTCAGAGACATTAGCCATTAGGTCAAATGCGTAAAATTTCCGGCCTTTTAATCAATATCAGGTGCTCTGACAGGAAATTTAATGGTATTCATTAGGCATTAGTCAATTTTCCAGAGCCAGGGATTTGTTTTGAGGTTTCCATTTGCATGTTTGTCAGATTTAGTGACAGATACAAATACGTTGCCACGTAATCGAATATGTTATGTGACTATAAATGGAAGCTGTAAATTTGAGGCGTGTGCGGTATGATGTTCGAAAAACACGTTTCTATTCTAATGTTAAGGTCTCTATCAGATTCAGTCATTTTGAATGTCGACATCCTAGTTTGGAAATCAGAGTGTTCGAATTTCTAGTAGTACTTATGGCTTGCGAGTTTTTTTCATGGTTTGCAACTGAATGAAGATATTCATCGTAATTTTTAGTTTTATCGAACCAATTCAAAGTACCCTAGTTCAATGAGTTCGTAGTTGACTTATTACGATTTACAACGTCTGAATGCAGTCTATGGCCATATTCCGGTTCGACATCATGCGAGGAGACGACCGTGGACTTACTTCGTTGTGGCCGCAGTCGACCTTCCCCAATTCACTGCCAATTACTTGAAATTGCTTCTCCCCAAGTTATCTCGGCTTTTTCGTTTTATTCGTTTAAATTCAACCTCTTCTAAGGGGTTATTCTCATTTTGATCCACGAAGTATTCCCAAAGTCATCCACGACAAAAATATTAAATTAAAATAAGAATTAAATCGTTTCCCAGTTTGCCCCACGACCTTAAAATTGAAAAAGAATTTTGTATTTTCGAAAACAAATAATACAATGGGTTAGTTCTCAAATTGCTCCACACATTTTCGTCAAAGCATTTTAAAAATAAATATATTTGGACAGCATTTTGTCAGTACAGTCAGCAGGAAAATCAGTTTTAAATCATGTGCGTTAGGAATACAAATCAAACAGTGCAGTGATTTTCAAACATAAAAAATTAACACTTAAAAAATTAACACTTTTTTATTAAAAATAGATAATACAAAAATCTGTCTTTTCTAATTACACATTCTGTCGATATGCTGAAGAAAAACAGTTTGTGCATAACTAAGTGATAACATTTAAGCAATCATCTCCGTAGACTTCTGCCATCCTGGTACTTGTCGTAACAAATAATGATCCAATTTCAACCCTTTATATTTATTTGTGACCATTATTTCGCTAAGGTAAGTCGCCTTATACATCTACTTCCAATTCAGTTATGATTCCCTAGTACTTATAGTTGAATGTCCATCGATATTTAATATGCTGCCTTTATGCTGATCTTAATGTTTCATCGTATATGCGTTTAAAAGAATAAACCACTTATCCTTATTCAGTTGTCACGATGCATAACATTTTTATACCGACTGTACCTCAGCAAGATGTTATGGAAGAAAATAAAACTTTAATATTTTAATATTTCGTTGCTTTTTACGTGGGGAACATTGAGACATAAAAATATATAAAATAATTTTCTATTTAAATTATTCGTGGAGCAAAATGAAACTTAAAGTACCTTTTTACTGTAATATTTATTTATAAATAGAAAAGCCGTGGATGCATTTGGGAATCGATGTTCGTGTTTCAAAAGTTTGCTAAACAAAAGAATGGAGCAAAATGCAAACAACCCTTCTAAGCATTAATTTAGATTCTCTTACAACGTCATAACTTGTATAGACCATCACATTTGGTGGTTAATGAAGTACAATTTCCTTCTATTACTTTTGATACAATTAGTTCTTTATTTGCTGGCAAAGCTTTACAATATTCTAGATGAACTACGTGCACATAATTGCGTAGATAGCACCACCTGCAATTTATTTTCGCGATTGCAAAGAAATATTAATTCGCGATCTTTGTAAAAATACTTGGTTCAGTTCGGATACAAGTAATAACGGGCAATAATATTGCGGAAGAGATTGGCTCTCGGGTTATTGCGTGAAGCTAAACAAACTCCATTGGGAGACCCGATAAGATTAATCCATTATAGTCTGTAGATATCTATGACGTTATTTATAGCGTGAACTATTTATATCGGCGTCAAATATTTGCTGATATTAATATAACTTCATAAATTTCTGGCATCACTGTTAAATAGTGATGCGGTAAGTAATTCATACATTTAGGATGGAGTAATTGGAAACAAGATCTAAAAAAATCATTATTCAAATAAAAACATTATGTGTAGGTGCATATATGGCTATCATTTATTATACAATCGAATATGTGAAAGTATAGCATATGTTTAATAAGTATGTGACAGAACTTGGAAATAAACTTATCTATCCGTAGACACTTTCCTTAATATGAACATTTTTCAGATGTCGTTAAGATAATAAAGCCCAGTATTGTCATATGAGCGTAAAATTTTATATTAACTATTATTCAATAGTTTCTTCAGACTTGCGGAAATTGTTGCTTTAGAAATTATTTCCGCACGAAAGAAAATATTGCGCCTCGATCATGCCATTACATAATGGTTATCAAATTTATGTTTTATATAATAAATAATGCATATTGGTTGAGCACGAGCTAGATCTACAATGTATTCATATCGGTAGAAAATCCATAACAATAACGTTATGAAATGTCAAGGCTCTTAGCGTTACGTGAAAATGTCGTTATATCACTTCACTTATGTCTTGAGGTTACCGTGCTGTGGTTGTCTTTAAACTCGAGATTGAATGAATACTTTGTGTCTGAACAAGGACATCCACATACATACTTGCATCAGCAGTACGGAAATGTATTCGAGAAAATTGTTCCTCTTTTGTTTTACGGTGTCATCAGATCTCATTTTGCATCTGAATGTTAGTAGATACTTCAGACTCTCTATACAATAGAATTGTATGTTTTATATTACGTCCACAAAGGACCTGGTTGATCGTTGGTTACAATTAATTATTATGAACGTACCTAATGACAAATTGCATCATCTTCGTTTATGTATGCATGAATAATTATAATCTTCTATTGATAAAACGATAATGTAAGTAGAATGTTGAATGATTTACAGTAAAAACAAGCTCTCTAGATTCCTCTCGGGACCGGTAGGCGGCCTTCACTGATACTAATAATAAATAATTGATACAATAGTGAACGCATATAATCGTAAAGCCGACTGTAAACTCGTTGCGATTCTTGTCGCGATCATGACTGGTGATATAAGGCCGACGCAGCACTTACGCGCGAAAGCGGTGACTAAGCCTTCATAAGTCGATGACCCGACTTCAAGTTTGTACACAAAGTGACACTATGTAATGTCACGATCGCTTTGTATGTTACCTATATGCCGTAACACACGAACCTATCGGGAAAACTGTGAAAATGTCTACGCTTTCGCTTTGAGAAAAGACTGTGATGCCAGTTTTGCAATTCAAATTGTGCAGTAAAATCTTATTTATATCTTATACTAAATGTCTAGAAACTATATTAAAATACAGTTGCTTTTGAATATGATTTACCAACGTAACATAGATTCTGCAAACTGTAGATATATTTATATACGTAAAGATTTTATATTAACTATAAAAGAATAAAACAATCATCATGAAAGAAAACTAATATATTTTAGGCATGTGACTTAATATTATCGAATCAAAGCCGAAAACAGCTATTACGGAATCAATAACGCTGGAAGTATTACGTGGACGATGATGCTGTATATATTATCTGTGAAATTTGGATGTTTGCTTAGACTTATGAGTTATGAAGCAGAAGTATGCTTTGTGAAAGTCAGCTTGGCTGGTGGCACGATGCTCTCCTATTTATGCACTCTTACGAAATTCTTTACGTGTTACGTTTCACTTACTATAATGCTCATGTCGTGAGTTTTGAGTACTCTATTCTGTCTGTTGCAATTTGGAAATGGCCATTAAAAACCGTGACACGGCAAAAGTAGGCCAATTTATTACGAATATGCGATTGCCATCTTTAACTAAGTTATACTTGTACTCAATAACTTACCGTTCAAAGGGGACATTTAAACAGGAGATACAAACGGCTCCCCAGTTATATGTTCTCTCTTATCTTGATTTATAGTATATATTTCAAGTTGGCTCTAGTAGAAGTAACCACAGTGAAAGTCCCATTAAAATACGTCCAGCAACATTGCGTGATTTCTAAAATGAATTCTTTGATAGTACACGATCTATGGCCCTAGAAGATTGAGTCTGTTAGTGAATAAGTATGAACTTCCAAAAATCATGGACTTAATCATCAAGGTTACAGTTAATATTTTTGTAATGAACTAATTAATCATGTGTCACAGAGTCACAGGTATCATAACATAATGACGACTCTGATGTACGTAGCGTAGGTGTGACAAAAAGTGCCAAAGTGATCGTTTTATCCGCAACACAATGGCTGTTAATAACCGCTTTTGTTTCTCGACCGACGCATTATAATAACAATGATGGTTATATTGTACTTTATGAAATAAGGTCCGGCTCGTGTGTGGAAACTCGACGGTATTTAGTCCACACAGTACACACACATTGATCGTATGAGCTTACGTGTTTGTAACATTAAAATGATAATATTTTTTTCAATAGCAATAGAAGGTATGAAATATTCTTAAAATTAAACAACGTGCAATAATAAACAATGGGTTACAGAAGGCCAATTACGGGTACAGGTAGACAATAAAAAATTACATTCAGTCTATAATGTCACAGAAAATTATCCGTTATTCCAGCATTCGATATTAATTCTTTATTTACATAGGCACGAAGGAAAGCCTTTTAAAAGTGCTGCCATTTACCCATAAGTGTGTTTCGATGGCGTAACAATTTGCTTACACGCGGTAATTCTAACAAATTGCCTGAGGCGATATGTCGCAGTAGCGCCGTGTAATTTACTGTAAATGTTTGTGTACACACAGGTCGCTGAATGTCTTTAAAACATATTGCACACCCTCTGGCAATTTAAAAACGAAATACAAATATCATTAAGAAAAAAACAAAAACACTTTCGGTACTATTCTAGAAGGTTGTACATTCAAACATCTCTTTGTATTCCTCACAAAAGATTTGTTGCTTACAACCGAGATTGATGTACGATGAATTGCATTTATAGTGATTGCTTACACAAGAAAACGTTATGCGTCGTTTTTGTTTTAGGAACGTTAAATACACGCCACTGAGAACGGTAAATTTCTCTATTAACATAGCGTCAATGAATAAACATTTTTGAACGATATTATTTAATTGAAAACAGCTTTCATAATCATATAACATATTAGATACCAAATCGATAAATACTATCAATTTCATCATTCAAATGAAGAGACTTGCAGAATTCGGATGTATTTCGCGTTCTCAATTCAAAGCTATTGGCTTTGAATTTGAACACACAGAATTATAAAACTACTGTTCAAATTGTTTATTTTTTGCAAGTACTAATTGATACAAACATAAATAGTTTTGTAAGAAAGTTTCTCTATAGGTAGTGCATTTAGTTCACATTTTGAAAGATTTTTTATTCTTCATGTTTGCTAAAAAACACCAAAACTAAAGTATAACATTATCTACGTAAAACAACGTTTATTTGGAAAATAGCCTGGTTATATAATTCAACTGACCGCGGAAATAGGTTAACGCTCATAATTCATTAAAAGCGTAATTGATAGCTTTCCTCGTTTGTGATCGACGATCACTTAAAACGAGGTTGTGCTTATTTTCGACCCGTATTGTTTTTCATTTTAACTCTGTATTAAAGACGGGTCTGAAAACTGCTGCAAATCCGAATAAAGCGTGTAAATGTATCCATAAATTCATATAAAACTCTCTTGCAGAGACAACAGCGCTCCCACGGCACCAACAGTATTGTTGAAGCGCACCAAACACCATAAAGGCAGCATCTACTGCCTCGCATGGAGTCCGGCTGGCGATCTATTGGCTACAGGCTCCAACGACAAGACCGTCAAACTCATGAGGTTCAATAGCCATGCGTGCAATTTGGAGGGACAGGAGGTGAGTCTAACTTCTTCATAAAAAAGTCCCTCAATCTAAAACCCTACGTTTTTACATTAGACGTTCGTAGGACTTAGCACTACTTCAAATACGAATCCATTCAGAAGATTGCTTGAGTATACCTAAAAATGTTACTAACATATGATCGAAAAATAACTGCTTTTCAGTTTTAACTCTAAGAAAACTGTTACGGTAAAGAACTAGGAAAGTACTAAAAGAACGAGGTACTCTATCTTATTGATTTTCCAATAATATTTCAACCCAAAGAAAAGTACATCCTCTGATTGACCTCTATGAAAAAATGTTACAAAAGAAAAACTTTTGTGAGTTATTTCTGTTTGAAGTCAAAGCTTTAGATAAAGATGTCCAAAATCCTTTTATATATTTCCGCTCTTAAAGTACCTACACCGCAGTTTTCGTTGACCATCCCACATAGTTACCGGTATATCTCCGTTAGTGATCGTAATATTTCCTTTCCAGGTGAAATATTTGGGGGCCATCCTGCCCTCTATGATATTCTTGTACTCCTCAGCCTCGGTATCTTTATCCTTCTGAAACTCCCTCACCTCGCATTATTAAGCCTTGTGGGTGACAAAATATACGAGTCGTTGTCTTTCCTTTATTTGGTTAAAGTAAAGGTAGGTTAAAGTAGTTCCCAAAAAAAAGCAAAGGTATTTTATTAGTCTCGTAAAATAATAGTTAGAACATTGTTGCCCTTCGTGCCAACAAAACACCAAATTCCCACTCATCCAATCAATTAGAAAAATGAGTTTCTTCTTATAGATTTAAAAAAATATTTAGTTATTTCTGAAACAAGGCGCTGTCTCAGAATATTAACACGGTCACAGTTTGTATTCGTAATTAAATTTAAATAGGTCGACCTTTATGTTAAGATGTCTCAGTTCAAATGTTATCGAGTTGTTTTGCTAACTGAAAGATAAGCGGCGGTAAATTGAAAGATGATCCAACTGTTTTTAGTTTTCAATTAGTGAACCTTGTGTACTTATCAGTTAACGGATGTAGCTAGGTGATTCACTTCGCAAGAAATTAGACAGCTACAATTTTCCACGTAAATTACGTGAAAATTTGCAAATATGTACATGATATCTATTTATGTTATTTTGTTTAGTAATATTGCTAGATTACAATAAAGTCTATTTCACATCCATCAATAAGTTCTTTAACATATGGCGTTAAAAATAAATTCTAGAATGTTCGACGATCGAAGCTGAATTTCTTCACGTTGACAGCTTTATTGAAGTTTCGTGTTCTTAAGTATTTTTAGGTGCTAAGTTTCCTGCGCTTATAAAAGTGTCATGAAATAGGCAGGCACTTAGTAAGACTACTAGCAGTCTAAAGGTTTGAGTACCTAGGTTTGTAGGTGGGCATCTCTGCTCATTCTTTTCAATAAATTCCCGAAAATGTTACGAAATTTGTTTGTCAACTCTATAAAAAAATCTTAAAACATACCTTGATTATTTGCTTCAGTATTTATGGGTTATGCGCATTTGGTACACTTCGCAATTGGTACACCATGCTCAAATGGTACATTTCGCAATTGGTACACTTCTCAAATGGTACATTTCGCAAATGGTACACTTCTCAAATTGTACATTTCGCAAAAGGAGCACTTTTTAAGATGAGTGGAGATTTGGAAGGAATTGACTAAAAATGAGAAAATCTTTGGTTTGGGTGGACAAAATAATTTTAATTAAACTTTACATAATTGCTATAACATTATTTTTTTTAATAAAGAAAAAGTCACTCGAAAATAGTTAAAGTATAATTATTTAAAAAAAAATAGATTTACAGCATAAAGATGTCATGATAAAGACATGATATAATATCATATCATATCAATGATCTTTATAGTATTATAAATGAAGCTGTCCGATAGTTATTGTTATTAATTAAAAAAAGCTTTTTTCATGTAAATCAGAACCTGATTCTCAAAAACAGGTTATAAATAATATAGATAAACCTTTGTTTATTACAAGACTTAGTAATTGTTATTATTTATTAAGTTAATAGCTATAGCTTTTTCATAAAATGTTTCACCGCTAGATTTCCTAAAACCAAAAATTTTTTTGCATTTTTAGTCAATTTTTCCTAACCTCCACTCATCTTAAAAAGTGCTCCTTTTGCGTAATGTACAATTTGAGAAGTGTACCATTTGCGAAATGTACCATTTGAGAAGTGTACCAATTGCGAAATGTACCATTTGAGCATGGTGTACCAATTGCGAAGTGTACCAAATGCGCATAACCCGTATTTATCTTAACAAAACAAGTAAAAAGTAATACTTATAACATATTGAATTAAATATTGTATGAATTAACTTCTTCTTCTGTATAAAATAAGAACGTCAGCAAATACTGAGACGTTCGGCGTATATTTAACGAAGCAGATTCTTGTGTAAATTTTACACTCGGGAGCAATAGGTCCGGGTTAGATACATAAAAATAATATCTTCCAAATTCTTAATTCTGGCATAGGTATAAGTATATTCGAATATCTAAACGTCCATTCTTTGCAACTTCTTTTGTCACGGAAAAACGAGTAAGAATTTACCAAGAGGATTTTTGGAAATCTTACAAATATAAACTATATTTTGATTTTTGAAAGCTCGTATATTCGTTAAGATTTTGAAGCCGTCCCAAATTAATTGCTCTTTAATGTAATGTCTAAATAGGTTCATATCTTGGAGGCTTATGAATAATATTTCTCAAATATTTACATCAGTCTGTACCGCTATCTTACTTATTCTATGTATCATAAATCTTATACGAAGTTTCTTTGTTCTTGTTTCAATACGAACGTAAATGATAGAAATACGTAGAGACTGTAACAACTTATGACTCTCGAATCGAATAGAAAGAGTTTCTAGTTAGTGTCAGTCAATGTCGTATGAGTTGGAGCGTTAATGGTGCAAATGCAATTTATTTGAAACGTACCGCGTCAATCTGATGCATCAGCGTCCTCTTAACGATTGTCAATCTCGATTAATCGCATATGTGGTACGAGCTCGTAAACAGCTCATCGCATGAAGCTGCTGTTATTCACCTCCTATGTATTACGCACTGTTATAAATATTATACGGAGGCATGCGACAAATTCTCTTTGTCTAAGCTAGTTGAACTCGCTTTTTTGTTTCCAATACGGACAGCGTCTCGAATGTTCGTCAAGGACAAATGTAATTTGATAAGTACGACAAATTAAATAGAGTCCCCAATTAAGATGTCTGCTCTAAAGATTGAAGAACTTTATGTTGATTGTGAAAGGCGTATTACACACAAATGTTTTGAGTTAGTGTTACCAACGGCTTGGTAGCATTTGGTTCTTCTATCACAAATTACTTAGTTGTTTGTACAAATGCTTTATTAACATGATTGAAGAGTAACTTCTGTCTGAAGTGGCAAAATAACACTAACTTTCTCGTCATCTATTTCAAGTTTCAGACTAGGTAATAACACTAATAACTTACCTGGGTGCTGAATCAACCTTCTTAGTGAACGATTTATCTTTTCTTGTAAATATTGTTTATCTAATTGATAAATAGTAATTGTAATAGTAAAACAAATTATACTTTATCTGAGTATCTACAAACATTGTGATGACGATTTTGAAACGAAACTAGCACCATCCCCAATAATTTAATCTTACATATTACGTGTCTATTCATTCTTGCCTATTATTGCTCCCACCCTAGTTTGCCTCACGACTCCGTAAGCGAGAGCAAATTAAAAGATTCCAATAGCACAAGAACCAAATCAACTGAGCTATAAATTGAGATAAAAATGCACGACTGCATGGAATAGCGCATCATTTTTATTATTGAACATTCCGCAGTCAACCTAAGCGATCGGAATAGTTTTACAAGAATGCGTGTGTCGGGTTCCACAGATCGCACTTCCGCGTTCCCGCAGACAGATAACTGACGATAAATTCTATGACTTAAAGCATTAGAAATGCAAATAAAGAATAAAATATTTTAAAGATTTCGAATTATCACATAATCGTGAAAAACGATTATGACGCCAACTTAGCTATCAGAGATCTTTATTCTGAATCATAAGTTACGTAATCACGTGAACCGTCTGTCTGATGGAGCTTAATCCTTTTATGATTGTTACCAGGTTGAGCTGACGATGCACGACGGGACTGTCCGCGACGTGTGCTTCATCGAAGACACGTCAAACAAGACGAGTCTGCTGGTCAGTGGTGGCGCTGGAGACTGCAAGATTTACGTCACTGACTGCGCTACAGGCAAAACGTTCCAGGTAGGATTCGTGTTACCTATATGCTCTGAATGTGTATTAGTCGTGCCAAGTTGAGCCTTTGTTTATCTACAATTTTCCTGTCATATGTTCGTCTTGACAGATGTAATGAGATATATTAACATTGCCAGCTTCATTTAAACTCAATATAGCTGTCACTGCTGTTAGGGATCTGGGGATAAAAAAGAGAAAAGTTTTACGCTCTTTTCAATTTACAAGGGCGACTTAAATATATAGTTTATACTAAATTATATTTTTCTGAAAGAATTCGAATCATTTTGTTTTGCATAAAAGAAAGACGTAGCTGTGACGACGTAATATAGTTGAAACCGGTCTGTGCAATTCCATCAGCGCTAAAACGTGTTGTGTATACATTAGAGACACTTATTTGAAATGTCTATGCAGCCAGCACGTGTTTTTGTTTACTTTCCTGATTAGCGAACCCCTTGTATAGCGAGGTTTTCATACGGACAACCTTATCCACAGTGAATATCATTACGCACGCGATTTGTGGTTTTACCCCGTAAGGCTTGCCGCAACCCGAGTGCGATCGAGGTGGGACACATTTACCAGCCACCTACTGCCTCATTTAACAGTCCTCTTTAATCCCACCCACGGATAAGGACCACCATTAATACCAACATATATGTTATATCTACAAACGTGTGGTGAAAGTTACTTTTTCATTCTCAATTGTTTCATGTACAAATTTATTCAACCTCCCCTTTGCTATCAGGATCCCCGGACTTCGTATATCAATTTAAATAAAACATCGTTTTATCGCTCAATAAACATCAAACTGAAACGCGATTCAAAAGAAATCACCCGGCTGCCCGGGTCCTCCTAAGTATATTAAATCGTTCCGATTTCAAGGGTACGTTTGATTTGTTGTAGGATTGATAGAAAGTGATTGGTAGTTGTATGGTTGTTTTGTTGTGTACAGGCGTTAAGTGGTCACTCGGGACACATTCTGTCGCTGTACAACTGGGGCGGCGCGATGTTTGTATCGGGCAGTCAAGACAAGACTGTCCGCTTCTGGGACCTGCGCACGGGCGGCTGCGTCAACATTATCTCGCCCCCGGCGGGACAGCCCAACAAGGTACGTGCTCACTTAATTTTAAGCCTCGTTTCTGTTTCACGTGCTCCCTGACTTTGTATGGTAAAGTATAAATAACAATAAAGTAAATTGTGTTTACGCCGTAGGTATTATGTACTTACATTGTACCTACATTAGTAAATAACACTAATTAAGATTAAAACACGACTCTAATTAAAGTAAGATCTACGTTGCCTCTCGGCCTTTTGGGAACCTGAGTGAATGTAGAAAGTAGAAATAAATTCGGGTTTTGGGTCTTTTAGCATATACAATGTTTTTGCAAATGTGCTTTGTAATGCCACGGAAAGTTGCAGGTAGGGGCAGAAATGTTATAATTTGGCAAACTAAAATAATGTAACAAGTCGGGTACATAAGCGCTACATATTTATTACAGTGAATATTACATTATTTGTAGTAAGTATATTATAAAGATGAGATTAGCGACGGTACTCAGTTATTGGACTTTTTCATTTCTCAAAGTAAGAAAATTATTTTTTTCCCTTTCATGCATCGTCATAAGTGTCGAATGTTCTGGATTAAGTTGTAAGACTGTGCCAATACAAATGTGCGCTGATGCGCATCGCTTTGGAAACACAAACACGAACTGCAAATATAATGCTTAAAGGTTTATGCAATCTGTACATTATTCAAATCAGTTGCAAGTTGCGTATCATCGCGAATATTTCATTATAAATTTTCGCCTAATAGCACCTGCAGGCACGGCGTACGTTCTGATTATTTACTGACATATTCCAACATAGGTCCACAATTCGGAATGTTGAACACAGTCCGCGTAATCAAAGTTATGTGGGATAGAAAAACAATGTTTAATAAAAGTGGTTTATAGCACGCCTAGCTTATTAATGTCTATTGTTCGATGAAGTTATAGCTCATTAATTTTACCAGCGATGTGGAATCGTTTCCCTGGTGTAGTTTATTTATCTTGGTTCATTGGTGTTTCTTATGTTACAAGTATGTTTCTATTTAATGTGGCATTATTTGTTTTAGTATCGTTTTCACTAGCTTCTGTTGGAACTTCTGTAATATCGTCTATGGCCGCGACGCATTTCCAATATACTTACGATCATATTATGTTTAACTTTTATTTGTAGGTATCCTTCTTTAAAACGTAACTCTACTTGGCGTATATGCAGGTATAGGTAAATCTGCGTATACAATTTGTATTAGATGAAAGCCGAGACCGGCCTCGGCAAGACTAAGAATTTATTAACCGACTTCCCAAAAAGGAGGAGGTTCTCAATTCGACCGTATCTTTTTTTTTTTTTTTTTTTTTTTTTTTTTTTTTTTTTTTTTTT
>NWSH02000323.1:9731225-9754959 GCA_002382865.2 Heliothis virescens
GGGCAAAGTTGGCAAATCTACCTAAAAGTTGGTAGATGAGGCAACACTGAGCGTATGTAAAAGGGAATTTCCCGTATTATAGCTTATAACATAGCCCATATTATAGTACAGACGAATGCACATCAAGCTACCACAATCTGTCAAATTTCTGCAATAGATTTTCAACCTTATCACAATAGTGGAAGGTTAATGTTCGATTGGTAAAATTTGACAGATTCGTATACGTTGACCTGCTGTTGTCTGTACATGGTATGCGGAATCCCCTCTGCATCATAGATAATATTAGACCCATCGTTTCTTGTGGTCGGATTTTGTGATCGTTTCTTCAAACCATCTATATTCAGAGCAAAGAATTACTTACTAGAATATGAAATGAATGTTACAAACTGTGGTACGTTCGGAAAAGTTTATAGGTATATCTCCCTACCGCTACAATTTTTTTTTCTCAAACTATGAATTAACAATTTATAATAATTTATCTTGGTTTTTGGTATTTTTAAGGTAGGGCATTGTGATTTTAAGGTAGGGCATTGCCCCACAATGCCCCCCCTTAGCTACGGCCCTGCTTACAGGCCGACCGTTAGTCGGAGGCTTCACTACCTCTTGGGCTATGGGTGGTAAGAGGGTACATATTTATCAATGGTTACATTGCCTATTCATAATTACATTATGATATGAAGTTGTAATTTGGGTATATAAAACTCATTTTTTATGAATTTAACACTTATATTTTGAGCCATAAACATCTCAAATGGGATGTCCCCAAATTTTGTAAAAAAGACCTCAGTCGAGCCTCGATCGAAGCCAAGTTTACGAAAATTTTATAAATTCAATAAATATGAGTCGCGTCTAGAATATTTATCTTACGAACACTCCTAATATATAATTCAGTTAAATCTAATCAGTTTATGTCATACTTAGTTCCCTAATTTTATAGTGTCTAACTATAACTAAAGACTAGAATTGTGGTAACGTAGTTATACTTTATAATTTAATAACTTAACAGCAGTGAATACATAAAGATAAAATTTAATGATAAGAAACAGTTAAGTACTTTCTTTACATATAGAACATAGAAAATACTGCGTGTATGTATGTTATGTTTATGCTCTTGCGCCTGACATATTTCGAGCATCAATCACCTTACGTGCAATACCTTCTATTAATTAATAAACTATTTAATAAATTGACAAACATAATGAATCTAATTAAATTAAGTTCCTAATTACTTAAAACTTAATAATACTTAAGGTAAATACGTGTTATTTATACTCAAGGATTATGTATGTTTTTTTTTTTATTACAATGCTTTATGAAATTTCTATCTCATTTTATTTATGTAATTAGATATTGTATATTATTGAACTATTAAATACCTGTAAATGATTTGAAAAATGGAATTTTGGGGCAAAGAATAATGGTCGCTAAATCTAATTAACTAAGGTAGTTTAAGGAAAGGTAAGGGTTGCAATAAGGGGCGATTTTAAGATGAAAGGAATGTTGAAAGAAAAATCTTATAACAGAGAAAATATTATCTACATAGATACAGGTGTGCTATCAAAGTTATGTGATTAAATAAAATATTTTTCAATTTGCAGGTTCAGCGCTTAACACAGAGTAAGTAGTTAAAGGTACCGTGTTGATAATAAATATAATCGACTATATTATTTTAGAATACGTCTATAGAATAAATATTTTGTTTTTCAAACAATTTTGATTAGCCTCGCATTACCCTGTTCGCGTACAGCCAAATCGCATCATGTAGCCGTAAATCTGAAACAAACCGATGATATTATATTTTAATAAATGTTTTTTTACATAATATTTACAATATACTTACTTACTATAAAAAAATTAAGCATTGCCATCCAGCGTGGCAATGCTGCCAGCCTTTTGGGCACGCTCCCGGTCGACAGCGATGGGGAGGAATTTTTTTACGCTTTTTAGTTTTTAGTTCTTATCGTATGTTGTAAATATATGTAAATAATAAACTTGGCAAAACAAAAAAAAAGGTTTTTTTTCTATTGTTTCGCTCATGTACTTGCAAGAACTGAGAAAATACTTCTTCCTTTCCTCAGGTATCCGCTCAACGCTGTTATTCATTTCATAACAAAGGAAAATGGCTTTACACCACACAGTAATAATAGAGGAGAGTTATCTCCTAAGTATGGGATGTAGTATGAAAAGGNGGGCAAAGTTGGCAAATCTACCTAAAAGTTGGTAGATGAGGCAACACTGAGCGTATGTAAAAGGGAATTTCCCGTATTATAGCTTATAACATAGCCCATATTATAGTACAGACGAATGCACATCAAGCTACCACAATCTGTCAAATTTCTGCAATAGATTTTCAACCTTATCACAATAGTGGAAGGTTAATGTTCGATTGGTAAAATTTGACAGATTCGTATACGTTGACCTGCTGTTGTCTGTACATGGTATGCGGAATCCCCTCTGCATCATAGATAATATTAGACCCATCGTTTCTTGTGGTCGGATTTTGTGATCGTTTCTTCAAACCATCTATATTCAGAGCAAAGAATTACTTACTAGAATATGAAATGAATGTTACAAACTGTGGTACGTTCGGAAAAGTTTATAGGTATATCTCCCTACCGCTACAATTTTTTTTTCTCAAACTATGAATTAACAATTTATAATAATTTATCTTGGTTTTTGGTATTTTTAAGGTAGGGCATTGTGATTTTAAGGTAGGGCATTGCCCCACAATGCCCCCCCTTAGCTACGGCCCTGCTTACAGGCCGACCGTTAGTCGGAGGCTTCACTACCTCTTGGGCTATGGGTGGTAAGAGGGTACATATTTATCAATGGTTACATTGCCTATTCATAATTACATTATGATATGAAGTTGTAATTTGGGTATATAAAACTCATTTTTTATGAATTTAACACTTATATTTTGAGCCATAAACATCTCAAATGGGATGTCCCCAAATTTTGTAAAAAAGACCTCAGTCGAGCCTCGATCGAAGCCAAGTTTACGAAAATTTTATAAATTCAATAAATATGAGTCGCGTCTAGAATATTTATCTTACGAACACTCCTAATATATAATTCAGTTAAATCTAATCAGTTTATGTCATACTTAGTTCCCTAATTTTATAGTGTCTAACTATAACTAAAGACTAGAATTGTGGTAACGTAGTTATACTTTATAATTTAATAACTTAACAGCAGTGAATACATAAAGATAAAATTTAATGATAAGAAACAGTTAAGTACTTTCTTTACATATAGAACATAGAAAATACTGCGTGTATGTATGTTATGTTTATGCTCTTGCGCCTGACATATTTCGAGCATCAATCACCTTACGTGCAATACCTTCTATTAATTAATAAACTATTTAATAAATTGACAAACATAATGAATCTAATTAAATTAAGTTCCTAATTACTTAAAACTTAATAATACTTAAGGTAAATACGTGTTATTTATACTCAAGGATTATGTATGTTTTTTTTTTTATTACAATGCTTTATGAAATTTCTATCTCATTTTATTTATGTAATTAGATATTGTATATTATTGAACTATTAAATACCTGTAAATGATTTGAAAAATGGAATTTTGGGGCAAAGAATAATGGTCGCTAAATCTAATTAACTAAGGTAGTTTAAGGAAAGGTAAGGGTTGCAATAAGGGGCGATTTTAAGATGAAAGGAATGTTGAAAGAAAAATCTTATAACAGAGAAAATATTATCTACATAGATACAGGTGTGCTATCAAAGTTATGTGATTAAATAAAATATTTTTCAATTTGCAGGTTCAGCGCTTAACACAGAGTAAGTAGTTAAAGGTACCGTGTTGATAATAAATATAATCGACTATATTATTTTAGAATACGTCTATAGAATAAATATTTTGTTTTTCAAACAATTTTGATTAGCCTCGCATTACCCTGTTCGCGTACAGCCAAATCGCATCATGTAGCCGTAAATCTGAAACAAACCGATGATATTATATTTTAATAAATGTTTTTTTACATAATATTTACAATATACTTACTTACTATAAAAAAATTAAGCATTGCCATCCAGCGTGGCAATGCTGCCAGCCTTTTGGGCACGCTCCCGGTCGACAGCGATGGGGAGGAATTTTTTTACGCTTTTTAGTTTTTAGTTCTTATCGTATGTTGTAAATATATGTAAATAATAAACTTGGCAAAACAAAAAAAAAGGTTTTTTTTCTATTGTTTCGCTCATGTACTTGCAAGAACTGAGAAAATACTTCTTCCTTTCCTCAGGTATCCGCTCAACGCTGTTATTCATTTCATAACAAAGGAAAATGGCTTTACACCACACAGTAATAATAGAGGAGAGTTATCTCCTAAGTATGGGATGTAGTATGAAAAGGAGCTAATTAAGTACCTTAAATGAATGCATGTGCTAAAGATGGAACATCGTTTATCTAAGAACCCAGTGGCGAAGCTAGTTCTATAAAATACATCAATGTAACAAGTTCAATTTGAGAGAACGAATAAGCAGATAGATACAAATATACTAAACCCGTAAATTTTATAGTAAGTGGATAGTCAGGATAGTACTCTACTCATAAATTGAAAAGTATATTCATGTATCTTGACGGGGTATACAGTTAATACGAATACGTTCATCTGCTGCAGTTAGGTACCTACTATATTATAATATTTTTTACAAATTGTAATATACAGTAGCTATCCGTCAGTATTTACTCACCAAATACCTAGAATTCTTGAATGAAATGAAACAAAGTTCATTCGTGAAGAAAACTTTAAATAAGAATGAACAAAAATATCGCATGTTCAGATTGCCTTGTATATTACCAATTACTTACTAGAATATAAAGCTGCATCAGAACCCTTTATACGCAATATGATTATGTACTACTCATGAATAAACCAATCCATTTTGAATAGGAAAACGAATAAAACAAAATGGAATGGTTAATATAAACGATATAGATACTATGATGTAACAATGTCTGTGTGTGTCCAAAAAAAATCATGCTTATGCTAGGAAAATCATCTTTAAATATTCAGTTTTCTATTATAGAATATCATGCAAAAATCTGTCAATTTCAATATTTCAATATTGAAAGTCATTCTATTCTAGAAGCGTTTGACTTGTAAATACAGCTACAGACGAAACTTTATAAAAATGTATTAATTGCAGTGAAACAGACGTTGATTTATTTGCAATCTAATGGCCTAGGAGTCGTTTGTAGGTGTAAAATAAAATTCGAATTCTTTTTTACATTAAATGGCAGTTACTCGACTAGACGGTCGGTGTCCTCAAAAACGCTGTTAGGACGCAGCGACCTGCGGGCAGCCGAACTCTAGTAGGTCCCCGGGAATTAGGCACGTTGCGAAATAAAGCCTCTGAGTTTTACGTATAATAAGTATGTATGTAGATACTAGTTCATTCTTTGAAGATATGCGCGTGATCGAAGCTTATCTCCGCCTCTGCGACGACATCCGCCGTTTAATGAGCTCGTGCATTATGTTCTGTACTTAATGATCAAAGTTTTATGTTACTTTGCAAGGAGTGCTAAGAGTCAACTCGAAAAAATGGCTGTCAATATCTAATGTCAGACCTCCAACACGTTTTGATATTCATAATGTAAGTAGAAGATATAGGTATCATCCAGATTATATTTTTTTAACGCACATATCTAGCTTTTACTGTTAGATAATTTTATAATGAATATGACTCCAAACAGTTGATAAACTCGAACGATACAACTAAATCCTCTCGCAATGGGTTGAAATTAGGACATCAGATGAAATGCATGTCCAATCAATAACATAATTATACAATAGCTTTGCTACGCCATAAGTTTAGTGTTTGTTTCTATCACTGTCATGGAGCGGCAATAGAGTTATTTCGTTGATACTGTCCGGTGGGTAATTTGTTAGCAGATAATGAATAGAGGCCTTAGCTGCCTTAGCTACCGACAAAATATACATCAGCTTTTGTAGCGTCGTTTTGGGTTTCGAAATGGACGTTTATGTTGTCGTTAGAATTGGCCCTTATCTTACCACTATGATCTATTTTGCTGTTCAAAACTACTTACTGAACAACAATATTGGTTGAGGCAAAGCTAGAAAGTCAAGTTGTAAAACTCACCATCCAATCCTGGTGGTCGGTCAGTTTACAAGGAGTCTTTCTTAGAGTCTTCTGCGGGCGGCACTCCGGCTGCGGACATTTTCCGTCGCTCGTTCCGAGCTCGGGAAACGGGCCGGTAGTACTGCTCGCTGCGCCGCCGTCAGCGCTCTGGCGCCGGCGCCTCCGACTCCAATTCCATCCACAATGAGGAGATGACGCGCGCCTCTGTAGGTTAGGAATATATGTAGAGAATTGTACAAGTTGACGATAACAGCACTTCTTATCACTTACAATATTTTTCAAAATATTACGGCCAATGTCTTTTAAAATATAATAAAAGTAGGAACAATTAGGGTTGCTATACACATAAGCGGGCCGGCATTATTCGGCACATCTGGGTGATAAAATCGAATATATGTAGATGAATGTTCGGTAAAAACTGTAGTATTTACTTCGAGTCTTTGGGCTTTGTTGTTCGACACAAACTGACGAACCGAAAATGCCGGCTCAATTATGTGTGTAGCAACAGCAACCCTTACGCAGGTGTACGTTACGTAAAAGGTCGACTTCAAAAGCATGTAGGACATACATAGGTCATCTCTTAAGAAGACCTGAAAATGTATCAAAAAGGGCCATAAAGACCAAGGGAACTCGTGTGTTTTTCTCAAATTCACTACCTTTTGACATACTATGGAAACATATTCAGGAATATAATATCTATATACTTATTGATATGACTAACGCGTATACAGGCACATATAGCAGAGACTGGCTCAAGCCGTGCTGATGAATTCACTATTAGCAGACGAAACACTTCTTAAAGCCATAAAGCCGCAACATTGGATGAATATCAGAGGAGTTTGAGGACTTATAAGAAATCAATTCACTATAACTTAATATTTCAAGAATGCATGCCTATTTGCCTAATTGCCACGACTAAAGATATATTGAGAAACTAGCCTTATAAGGCGGGACTAATTCTCTGATGGGTTCTTTGTTAATTTGATAATATAAATTAAGGATTCACTACAAGTGACAAAATACGTTTATCGTTTTGGATCATTCAACAAATCACCACACGAATGATTTTGGTGGATGTCTCCAAATACTCCCTTAGTCTAAAAGTAAAAGACATTGTGTCAGAAAGTTATCCTTACTCCATATCAATTCAATGTGTTATTTACTAGAGCGTTACTTCAGTCAACATGTAGCCGACCGACTCATATCCACAGCGTCTCAAGTGTTTGTCCGAATGAATACGTATTGATGGCAAATATTGTGTTACTCATAACTCGTAAAGACGAGACGCAGAAAAGACTCGCACAAAGCAACATGGCGACAACACTCATAGTACCTATACACCTATGTTGTGGCAAATTGTAGATTTATAGATCCTGCCCTATGACGAAACTTTTCTGGTTCAACCTTTCAATAAATCAAGATCCCTATACATATATAAGTTTCCATAATTATGGTCGAATCAAAATCTAGCAGCTGCTACAAGTGTTAATAACGTCTCCTAATAGGTGAAGAAGCACTGGCACAAAGTATTAAGTATATATTACTGGTAACTGGCCATATTATTGGCTATAAATTTATTACAACGGCAGCCACGTACAAATCGCAAATCACGCTATTGGACGTATGAGATAGTGATTAATGTTCAGCCAATTTCAGTACTTTTAGTTTGGTCCCACAACATACTTCTCTTTGGCCGCAGAATAATGTTGGGCCCAGCGGCTAAAAGTTTCATGGCATTAAACCGTTAATAGTCCTAGTTTCTCGCACATTGTTTTATAGTCCATTACATAAAGTAGGTAATATATGGCGTTTGTTCTTAGTTTCACCGAACCGATTTATAATTGTTGTCTGAACTGATTTTATCAACACTATTTAAGTATAAAATTGTCTAGGCGATGTGTTTTCTTCTGTATTTATAAAAGGCACTCTCGTTATTAGGTGAGTGGAGACGGTGACTATGAAAGCTGTATCTGTATTAACATTATTCACTCGTGGAATCCGTGTTAATACAACCATATTTCTTGTGTCTCCATCCGACTAGAAGGCCAGATAAAACAAAATCTATAAAGTATTCTGAATAATAAGTTAGGATTATTTGTACAGATTAGTTTATAGTACGTATCAAAATATTTTGAAATCAAATTATTAATCGACATCTTTAAAGCCTTTTCTAAACTCAAATAGAATTATTGAAACATTTAATTTTGAAGGAAATATTATAAAGTTCATAATTACCTGAGATGGGAATGTACGTTAGGTAACCCTAAAGTTATGTTTCACAGGGTGAATGTATTTAATATACGATTTCTTTACACGTGGTTTTAGGCTACAGGAAACGAGACTGAAAAAATCGTGACTGAAAACTTAATAAGCGAAGTGAAGACCCTTTCCTGAATACACAAGTGGACCCTAAAGACTAAATAATTAAACACATCACGAAACGGCACGTCCTAAATGATACACATTTGGTTGGTTACTTACCAAGATGATTGTCGACTAAGCGAAGAAGTGAGATGACTGTTATCTACCGTGAACACGTAGTGCATCCATAATAAATTCACATAGTCGCGTACCTTGGTAAAAGATGGCATTGGCACGGGCACTTTCGTAAAAATTTCTCACCCGGTTTCTCGGTAGGACCTGGTTGAGTAGGAGCCTCGGTAGCCTCTTCAATGCAGCTTTGTTCGTCGGGAAATTGCACGTGCTTTTTGACAGCAGAACGGCTTGGCCTTGACAACACTGAAGCTGTTCACAGAACAAGTAAACAATATTAGCGAATCGTGCAAACATGTTACTACGTCAAATAAATACGAAGGAAATGTATCTTATTTAAGTCACAGTTATGTATATGCGACGTAATTTCCCCTCAGCAAGGCAAAGGCCTCTTCTTATACAGAGGATGAATGAGGAGTAATTACCGCGCTCGCTCAGCGCTTCGATTTCATACCTCCTAAACACGGCATTTCCTTAAGATGTTTAAAAAAACTTGAAAGAAATGTCAAGTCTTACCTAACGTTTAAGTAATTATCCTTTTATCGACGTACATACGTAACAGAAACGATCCGAGGCTTAGATATATGTAAGTGCTTCGAAGAGTAGGTAAAATATATTTTCACTCTATCATTCGGCCATCCCGGAGTAAGCTCTTCAAATATATCTACTGACATGAGTGTGTCCAGTCGTCCGCAAACTCGTCAATGTCAGGTTTGGCGTCCAAGAGAGCGCGTGAGTGTGTTTGTCGGGTCTGGGTCGTGCTATGGTGGTACTCACAGACAGGGGCCTTTTATCATGGAAAGGTATATGGGAATAGCAGAAAATGAACTGTATATGTTTATTTTTAAACGAAGCATTGGATTGGCCATAAAATATGAAAAAAGCAGTGAGACATATTTTAGAATTTTGGTGATATTTAAGTAGAAAGTTTCACAACCCCGCAAAAACGTGCACATAAACTTATTATACACAAACAGTCACACACAAAGGTAAAGCCTTAAAAATTTGTAAGGGAGCGTTTTGTGCACTTCACAATAGTACTTGCCATTTTGTAACCCGCTACCTCCGGCCCGAGGTTCAGATTCTTTGGGTTCGGGACCATCTCGACCCTTAACCAAATTAACGTTCGCTGTAACGATTTGGCTGTCGAGATTAAAACGCTGTGGCGGGCTGTTCTTATCTGTTTGAGAATTACATAACAAATACGTCAAAAAAATTACTGGAACCTCTCATAGTTTAAGTTTTTATCATACGAAGATTACAAAACAATTAAGTAAACCATCCATAACGGTAATGGTCGGTCATGCTTAAGTTAAAAAAAAGTTAAAATTTCGACCTCATAATTAACAAGTAAATCTGCCTCTCATACTACGAATTCCCTCCATCTGCTAACGGGGATTAAAACGAGATCAATAGCGATCTTAAAAAAATACCACTTCTTTAACCTATTTAGGTCCCCTTTTTCGCCAGTAGAGGCTAGCTAATAATACTTGCTAGATTGTAACCCGCTGGCTTTTGCTCGATAACCAAATTTCTGAATGTTCGGCCCTTGGCGACCCCTAACGACATTAACGGCTGCAGTAGCGTGATGGCATTTCGGTTTAGAACGGTGGGGCAGGCTGTTTTCGTCTGTTCGAGAATTATTCGCATAACACAGTCTTTCATTAAAAAAGTATGGCTGTACAGACAGNAGGTGAGTGGAGACGGTGACTATGAAAGCTGTATCTGTATTAACATTATTCACTCGTGGAATCCGTGTTAATACAACCATATTTCTTGTGTCTCCATCCGACTAGAAGGCCAGATAAAACAAAATCTATAAAGTATTCTGAATAATAAGTTAGGATTATTTGTACAGATTAGTTTATAGTACGTATCAAAATATTTTGAAATCAAATTATTAATCGACATCTTTAAAGCCTTTTCTAAACTCAAATAGAATTATTGAAACATTTAATTTTGAAGGAAATATTATAAAGTTCATAATTACCTGAGATGGGAATGTACGTTAGGTAACCCTAAAGTTATGTTTCACAGGGTGAATGTATTTAATATACGATTTCTTTACACGTGGTTTTAGGCTACAGGAAACGAGACTGAAAAAATCGTGACTGAAAACTTAATAAGCGAAGTGAAGACCCTTTCCTGAATACACAAGTGGACCCTAAAGACTAAATAATTAAACACATCACGAAACGGCACGTCCTAAATGATACACATTTGGTTGGTTACTTACCAAGATGATTGTCGACTAAGCGAAGAAGTGAGATGACTGTTATCTACCGTGAACACGTAGTGCATCCATAATAAATTCACATAGTCGCGTACCTTGGTAAAAGATGGCATTGGCACGGGCACTTTCGTAAAAATTTCTCACCCGGTTTCTCGGTAGGACCTGGTTGAGTAGGAGCCTCGGTAGCCTCTTCAATGCAGCTTTGTTCGTCGGGAAATTGCACGTGCTTTTTGACAGCAGAACGGCTTGGCCTTGACAACACTGAAGCTGTTCACAGAACAAGTAAACAATATTAGCGAATCGTGCAAACATGTTACTACGTCAAATAAATACGAAGGAAATGTATCTTATTTAAGTCACAGTTATGTATATGCGACGTAATTTCCCCTCAGCAAGGCAAAGGCCTCTTCTTATACAGAGGATGAATGAGGAGTAATTACCGCGCTCGCTCAGCGCTTCGATTTCATACCTCCTAAACACGGCATTTCCTTAAGATGTTTAAAAAAACTTGAAAGAAATGTCAAGTCTTACCTAACGTTTAAGTAATTATCCTTTTATCGACGTACATACGTAACAGAAACGATCCGAGGCTTAGATATATGTAAGTGCTTCGAAGAGTAGGTAAAATATATTTTCACTCTATCATTCGGCCATCCCGGAGTAAGCTCTTCAAATATATCTACTGACATGAGTGTGTCCAGTCGTCCGCAAACTCGTCAATGTCAGGTTTGGCGTCCAAGAGAGCGCGTGAGTGTGTTTGTCGGGTCTGGGTCGTGCTATGGTGGTACTCACAGACAGGGGCCTTTTATCATGGAAAGGTATATGGGAATAGCAGAAAATGAACTGTATATGTTTATTTTTAAACGAAGCATTGGATTGGCCATAAAATATGAAAAAAGCAGTGAGACATATTTTAGAATTTTGGTGATATTTAAGTAGAAAGTTTCACAACCCCGCAAAAACGTGCACATAAACTTATTATACACAAACAGTCACACACAAAGGTAAAGCCTTAAAAATTTGTAAGGGAGCGTTTTGTGCACTTCACAATAGTACTTGCCATTTTGTAACCCGCTACCTCCGGCCCGAGGTTCAGATTCTTTGGGTTCGGGACCATCTCGACCCTTAACCAAATTAACGTTCGCTGTAACGATTTGGCTGTCGAGATTAAAACGCTGTGGCGGGCTGTTCTTATCTGTTTGAGAATTACATAACAAATACGTCAAAAAAATTACTGGAACCTCTCATAGTTTAAGTTTTTATCATACGAAGATTACAAAACAATTAAGTAAACCATCCATAACGGTAATGGTCGGTCATGCTTAAGTTAAAAAAAAGTTAAAATTTCGACCTCATAATTAACAAGTAAATCTGCCTCTCATACTACGAATTCCCTCCATCTGCTAACGGGGATTAAAACGAGATCAATAGCGATCTTAAAAAAATACCACTTCTTTAACCTATTTAGGTCCCCTTTTTCGCCAGTAGAGGCTAGCTAATAATACTTGCTAGATTGTAACCCGCTGGCTTTTGCTCGATAACCAAATTTCTGAATGTTCGGCCCTTGGCGACCCCTAACGACATTAACGGCTGCAGTAGCGTGATGGCATTTCGGTTTAGAACGGTGGGGCAGGCTGTTTTCGTCTGTTCGAGAATTATTCGCATAACACAGTCTTTCATTAAAAAAGTATGGCTGTACAGACAGTAGCACATCAAGTTACCACAATCTGTCAAATTTCTGCAATCGATTTTCAACCTTATTACAATGGAGGCAGGTTATTGTTGGAATGGTTAAATTTGACAGATTCGTATGCGTTGACCTGCTGTCGTCTGTACATGCATATTATGTTTGTGAAAAAAGACGATCATAATAACAGATTTGTAGGCATTGTGATGTCAGACGTAAGCAAAGGAACAAATGAAGATAGGTACTCAGGGACTCAAGACTTATGTCGACATCACATACCAAGAATAGCAATCATGTATTCTGTTAACATCATGACGTACTCTTAGCTTGGGTAAGACCGCCTATTAAAGTAAATTAATTCATGGAATTTAATTTGATTTTTTTCAATAGAAAACCCCTGTTTATATGGAAGAAAATTCTAAATGAAACATTTAAATTCCACTTAGTGTCTAAACACTCAGCGTATGTAAAATATATATAAAGACACTCTGAGATAATGAGGCCAAATCAGAAGACTGCCTACAGATATGCGATCGTCACAAGTTTTTGAAATTAGTGATGTCACATTGTATTAAGATCGATCTATCATCACTGACAGGGCTATTGTAACCAATAAACATGAATGGGGCAATAGATCGACTACAGCGGTCATTAATTTATAAGACTCTTATGACTAGACTTTGGTGAAAACCGATAAGAATATCAAAGACTCCATTACGTTCACCAGACTTCAAGAAGTGTTTAAAGTATGGCTGTTCTGGTTGTTTTAGATGGATCTGTCGATGTCCTACACTTGAATTTAAAGCGAATTTTAATTTGACTATAACACATGCGGCAAACTTATATAATAATAGTATCTCTGCTTCAAAAACAGCAGGAATCGCATTGTATATAACAGATATATGTTTAAACGTAGTGTAAACAAGCCCCAGCGCTGGCTGTTACATAAACCATTACAATTAACGACTTGTTAGACACGGCTCCATACCCGTGACGTCACTCCTTAATCACCAAAGTTATATCCACTTCACAAACAATATCAGATGAATAGTTTTGCTTTATGAATCCAGGTGCCGTAATAGTCTTTAGCCTCAATGGATCACTGTCGCCTTTGTACTGATAATTCAATATCTGTCTGCCATTACTTAAAGGGAATTGGAACCCCAAATTATCTGCAGGCTTGTAGCCAGAGTTTGCTATTCACGCGACAGCTCATCCATCAGGTTGTGTACGATATCAGAAATATTACGACGGAGGATAATCGACCGAAACTTTTACGACCCCATTAATTAATTCGGGGAAAAAATAAAAAAAACTCAAACAATATGAGTTCTTGTTATAAGATGACGATATTACAGATTTAGGGAAAACAAGAAACGTACAATTCTTTTCTTTTCAGAAGTATTCGTACGGTATGTAATAAGTGGTTATGTTTCTAATCACTTTCTAGCATGGTTTTATCAATCTGAATCGGCTCTCCTGAATTCAGGAAAAAAAACCACATGAAAATTTTAACTACGAAATCTCATAGAGAATTACGAACTCTATTGGTAGAAAAACGTCAGAATTATCCAAATGATATTCTTCTAACAATGAATAAAAAAACTTACCTAAGTAGAATCCTGCATTATTCCCGATAAAATGTAACATTAGCTATATTATATTGTATATATATATTGTATTACAGTAGGGCAAAAGTATGGTGAAACGGATATTTGGTGTGGTGAAACTCGTAGGTTATCAAGTATTTGCGAACGTAATAGAATTCTTGAACAACATACCATCACATAACGTAAAAGCGTAAGCGATGACAGACAAGTGATTTTTTTTTCAGTAAGTAAATATATTTTTCCTAATTCGGAAAAGTTGGAGAAGTTATTCAATGTGAAGATGATTTATGACTTTCACGTTGCTGTCTTTTTAAATTGTAACTTAGTTGAAAGAGTTTTGGTGATTTTTGAAATTATTATGAAGAAGTTGGACCTTTCATGAAAACTCTTTTCAGACGTTAAATTATTTTTATTAGTTACCTACTCGAGCTCCATCTCAGTTTTGTATGAAACTTTTTTCAAAAATGTCTTTCCTGCTATTTTTAATCTTTAAAATACAAAGAATGTTATATCCGAATACCGAGTTTGCTGGAATTGCGCTCGACTAGAAGTTGGTTTTATTATCTGTTTGTCTAAATCTTCTTACAATCTTACCAATTGTTATTTTTAATTCTTTCATTAAGATGGGTAAGGATAGAAAAAATCAGTTTTATTTTGTTATTCAATATTTATATTTCCAAGATGTACTCATATTTTTTTATTTCACTTTATATGGTTTCAGTTTAAGATTTATTTTCTAGGACTTATTCTAACGTAGGTGTAATTTGACCCTGGTATAAGGGTCTTATAATACAATTGTGTCCTCTTCATATCATAATACGCTCAAGCATAGATCTTGGCCAAAAATAGACAGGGAACCATTTGATTGGTTGAATCCAATTTTAAGTAACGATAGTTTGTTTTTCATTAAATCCCAAAAGGAAGTTAACGAGTTTTAGGATGTCCTACTTTTGTGTAGATAGGTCAAGTGGAAACGTATGAGTTTGATATAACCTATGCATACAATCGTATTTGAAGTAGGGATCAGCGCCGTGATTGCATAACTTTGACAGTAGCTCTATATCCTCGGTTTATATCAAAGGGTGTTTATTGCATAGTCATTCTTTTAACCAAACAATATCTATTATCTGAATTAGGAGTATGGAGATCTAATCTGTATTGTCAGTAAAACACGAGTAATATTAAATATTGCATTCTTTACGTTCATATAACAGTAACAGTCAGTAGGTACCTACATCATAATAGCCCAGCCGAATTGATCTGTTAACGAATATATTTCTGTAGAAACACACATTCGTTGTATTTTGCTTTATTGATATAGTTGATTGGTGGTTCGTATGCTATTTGATTGGTATTAAATGACTGGTGGTAATGAATGACGTGATCATATAACGGCGCGTTTATTATCTAACATGAGATCATAATTTTGCCTGCGTTTTGCAGATGAAATCGTAGGCCAGGCCAAACATAACAACATCGTGTGGTAGATAACCATGTGCTTTTATGATATGACAGTCCGTTTAGCGCTTTACTTACCTACTTAAAATATTTTTGCTGTTTTATGGTCGTGGCTCTGACCTTTCTGTGTAAGTGGCCTAGGAACTAAAGGTATTGAATAAATAAACAAGCTTCGCCTCTCGTAACATAGGCTGTAGTATGGTACATGCTTTTGTCAGCATCTCCAAATTATAGTGGCATAAAATATAGACTTAATTCGGGGTGTCTTCATGGTTATAGCAAGGTTTACGATAACTGAAGTTTATACGCTCTTAACATACTCATACTAACTTGCACATAATTTAAGTACCCATCGTCAGACGTTAATATGTGTATTGTAGAGCAGTCTTATAATAAACAGGTAAACCCATTAAATAAATTCTTTAAGTTTTAACAGCATCCCATGCTATAGTTAAATATTTATACAATCTTTCATGTTTTCCTTTTCCAATACTTATAGAGATATTTTATCTGCGTGCTCTTTCTTCTATAAAACGCTTTGTGAAGCAATGCTGTCATGTTCATATTTTTGCTCTGCTCCTCACCTAAGGGAAGCTTAGCACCAGCAGTGGACTATGACAGCCTGAATTTATTGAAGCCCCTATCGCAGCTTCAGATTTTCAGGCTCAGATTTTTTTACGTTTTTATTTAATTCGTGGCTAGTGGCGTAATTTATTTATATTAAATTCGATGAAATTTATTGTCATTGAAGAAACGTTGCTTACTGATTTTTACTACTAATTCCATTTCTTAGAAAAATATTGTCGAAGTACCCAAATTAGTAATTCGCTTATCCCAGAACTTCTGGGAAAACTGCCCTTTTCTCTTCAAAGAGTTGAATTCTTTGACTATATTTTTTACTTACTGATAATCTTGGTGGGAGCTTCGGAGAACTCTTCAGGATCGCAGCGGCTGGGCATCGGTCTGCCGGCGGAGCGACGGCGTCCACTCAGTGCTGAACTCGTGGTCGTTGTTTGTTGAGCCGTCACCGTATACTGCACTGTATTCTTTGGAGTGTAGATAAAAACAATATTAACAAGTTGATTTTAGCAATAATATAGGGATATTATACTATCCGGCTTTAAAGCTTGTTTCTATTTCGAATATGTGAAGTTCTTAAAACTAAAAACCAATAGGCGGATTTCACACTACAACGCCTCAAACTCCTCAGTGCTTTGACCCTAAATATTTCAATTTGTATGGCAAATAGATACACATACAAGACATCTTTATCCACATGGTTGGATTGGTTTACGCACCACTGCGTGGTGTTATGTAGTGTGAGAGCCTCCTTATATAACTCCTTGAAAAAAAATGTAACCCTTGAAACCTATTATTAGCCTAGTTTACACTATGGACGAGGTTTTATAATGGCTCACCTCTAAAGGTTATAAGTGTCCTGACTATCGCATATAGCATGCTAGTTGACTCGGATACCTTGCTTCAAAATTTAAGGGTGAATTGCACCATTTAACTATGACGATAACCAAATCATAAATGAAATTACATACGTGAAATTGCTGCCCAGTTAAACCGGTGATTTTACAAAGGAAAATGGTTTTGTTAACGTTACAGTTGATCGTTCGTTATCGATATGTAATGGTTTGATTATCTTTATAGTGGAATTTACCACAACTGTTAGGTTACATACAGTTGACTTATGGATATTTATGTTTATGATACGATATATCCTGTAGACTCTGAATGATCTCAGAGCGCGTCGTAGATATATCGTACTTTATTCAAACAGCAAAATAATATAATGATGAAGAAAACCTTACATTTTAATGTTTACCCAAGTTTGTTCACGGTTAAAAACATCAAGAAAAGTCTCGCTTAATCCTGAGTGAAAAGTTTTCGTACTTAATTATGAGAAGATACGGGTACAAGGTACTTGCCGTGACCAAGGGCTGAACTAACTTCGTAGGAGAGTTAATGTTATCTGATAATTCATTAGAATATCTATGAATTATCAGATAACTTATACTTTCACATGCAGCCATTTTCAGAAAGCTAAGAATTATTTACTTAATAGATTAGCATTTCGATAGCTTTTTTGATGAACTATAATATTCACAGAAACATATTATGTGCAAAATATGTTGTGAGAGAAATATGAATGAAAACCGTTGTCTCTATGTGTTCTGATTTTACCTACAAGTAAATTTAAAACAGCAATTTAAGAAATATATACCTAGTTCGAAGTCTATATGAAGGTTGTACATTTAACCCTTGCCATCCAGTTATTAGACGTCTTGTTTTAAAATAAGATAAAAAAAGCGCAGATGATACAACAAAACTGCTTGTAATCTAGCAAAAAGCTTTAGTTGTTGCCTCGTAACGAAAGAAATTGTACACTCTTATAGTAGCTAAGTAAACTTATAAAAACAATGTGTGACAAGTTCTTAAGAGTTCATATTGTTCATCTTGCAAATAATCTGACGGTTTTTGACACTTTTATGAATGAAGCACATTTTATGAAAATATAAATCTTCCCTAAAAACAGGTTCATTTGCATGCTGGTTTAAATTCGGCATTCAAAATTAAAAAATAAACTGAATGCAAATTAAGATTCAAAATTATAGTGAGTATCTTATCTGAAAAATACTAAGTACATTATTTTAAAATATAAGGACTTAATCTCAACTTGTAAATTCAGTACAATATTACTAGGTATTGCACTTTTCTCAAGGGAAACAAACTATACTGCGACTAAACGCAGACAAGAGAAAAGCTTAACAGCTCAAAATAACAATAACGGTTGGTATTTCTTTAAAAGGATTAGACTACGAGTGAAATGGCACAGTTCGATATGTCGTAAATGCTTTTGGTCTGATGTCGGCGCCAGTAAGTAGATGCATACTAAAATGAGAGTATATCAGACTGTTGAACATGCGCGTTCCACGTCGCGTAGGCAATCGGACGTGACCATCGAATATCTTGGTATGCAACAGCTGAAATGTGTCATCACGGTTTAATACAATTTCGAAATATTAAGTTAAAAACGATAATTAAAATTCAACGAGAAATTTCAGATTACTTAGCCGCTATATACTGAAATATACAAATTAAGTACCTATACATTTTGTATCCAAGCTTATCTTCGTACGTAATTGTGTATAAAACACGTTTCGGAAGATAGCGACATTGTCACCCATTTGCTCCGTGATATTCTAAATGTAATATCTTGAGTGCTTTCTCCTCCAAATTTAAGAAGCGGAGATTTTATTCTAGGTCACATACACAGTACACGGCGTACGTTATGGTACGTACCTAAAGGTTGATTGATTAACATGCCAACTGCCATCAAAAGGACTAATGGCCTACAGTGTCTGCCTTATTGTTGGTGGATTACGAGGCGCGGGCCGCGTCCTCATTGTACTGACGTGACTCCGCCGAACGTGTTTGGTATTTGTGTCTAACAATCACGAACAATCATATTCCAACAGTCCTGGTTAGTGGAAAAAGCTCGCAAAAAACAATGTTTTATGTCCGGGAATCATCATTTATTTACCAAGAGCATCATCCGATTACGATCCTCAATATATTCTTATTAACTGGGTATACCAAAAACGAGGACAAACATGTCCATCTTCCTGACGGCATTGGTCCGTCACGACACCCTCGGGTAAAATAGATAAGACAATCTATACTGAAATGATAACAAACAATCAGGTGATTCCTCACAGTTTAAGTTTTCTCAAGATGTCAGGATGAAATAGCGTTCTGAGATATAGGTAGTTACGAAATCGTTCCGATAAACGTTTTTCGGTTGAATTGGCAATAAATGGGTATATTGATAGAAAGCCTCGATAAATTCCTTGCCATCAGAGAACTGGTAAACACATTATGCCAACACTTCTGTTGGGCGTGTCTATCTGATATTCTATAAAAATATGTACCTAAGTTTGTACTCACGCGGCCATGTCATACGCTAATTGGGGTTACTCATTATTCGTGTCACGTTCTACTGCGATAATTAAATGAATAAACAATAATTGCACGTAAATATTTGGCATTAACCGTACAATTACACGATGTCAAGCGCTTTACGAGGTCTTTGAGTAACTGATGCAAAATAATGTTACTTATTTCCACGTTACACTTAGAAATAAAGTATTTGTACATAAATTCGTTAATCATCAATAGAAGAGTATTTGAGAGGCAGCTTAACGCTGGCATTGGGTATTGTTAAGTGCCTAAGTGNATGAAATGTATGGATACTATTTTAATATTGATGTAATGGTTTAATTTTATAATTATGATTATTATTGTATACTATATTGACTTGATATGATTGACTATGTTTTTTTTTTTGTACTTCTCTTTTGTCATTATTATTTTGATGATTTACATATGATGACATCGTATTTGTACGCCTTTCTAGGCAAAACATGTTGAAACTTTTTTTTATTTTGTAATCTTTCCAACAGATTGTTAACCAACACATGTTTTCTGACAAATAAATTTATCTTTATCTTTATCTTTATCTACTTTTACTGGGCTTGATCACTTCAAAAGCCAATTACATCGATATAGGAGCGATAATAATTGCGAGTTAGGATAGGATTACCTACTTGGTACAAGCTTTCAGAAACTAAGTCATGAAAATACAGAATATTAAATTTTACATTAGTCTAAATCTTCGAAGAATGTCTATCTAGTCTCTTGTTTAAGTTGTCTCGAGTTCAATTTAATGTTTTTTTATTTCGTTTTTGGGAAACTTAATTATGGAAATAGCGATTGATTATACTTACTCTGTCTACACTTTCGAAGGCTGCAGTGCCACGGCCCTCGAGGTACTCCTGGAACTGCGATATCACGCAGACCATGGCGTAGATCTGAAAAAAAAGAGGTTCAGTATGTTTTATGACAGAGCCTATTTTATATGACCCTATCAATTAACCTCTTTGCGAAGTTGTACATATTGTTGCCAGAAACTCTGGCCTTAGAACTGAAAAGATTTTTTTCTTTATATTGGCATCGGAGGGTAAAATTACGAGTGTAAGCCTGACTACTCAGCATCCACTCGATAACTTCAAAGCCTACTTTCAAAACAACCTAATTAATATATATCAAGAAAAGATACTCGAGTTACAAATTTAAACCTTATTGCCTTATTAATAAGGTATACATGTCCAAATGATATTCCGTGAACCAAAGGCGCTAGATTGCCTATCGAATCGTAACATACATAACCCACACGAAATTAATTTGCTGTTTCCAACTTTGACCAAGATGAATCGATAGCGAGGGAGACGTAAAAGATAAATTGGTGTTCCTCCGTCATCGTCCAGATAGTAGAAAAGATACCGAACAACAGATACCTAGTTATATTTAAAAGGAGTTGTTCTATCTAGATTGATTAATTAGTTGTAGGTATTATGTTTCTACGGAATATACTGAAGCTTATGTCTGAGTCTTTATATACTGTTTTTTTAAGACATCTTGAACAAAAATGCATGGAATACAAAAATAACAGACTTTCAACATATTATATATGTATACTTAATAAGTCAGAGCAGTGCACTGCAATAAATTAAAGAGCTTTTACACCTTCAGTAGGTTTAATTAGGAAGTCAGTACGCTACTGAAGCTTTTAGACATGACGTAATCTATAAATATATAATCAGGCTGTCTAAAGGGTTCACAAAAGAGAGGGCTAGCTACTTAATGAGACAACACACCTTTAGAGCCGCCCTACCTTTCATTTATCCCCAAAAATTCCCCCGAGCGTAATAAACTATGATGACGCGGGCACTTAAGTAGCGCCATATAGACAATCTTCCTTTATTTCATAACTAGCAACCCACCTCGACTTCTCCCGATTGCAATTTACTTTTTATTAAGACTTTCTTCCAAAAATGCTACCCACATTTTCAGTAATTTAACACACAGAGAGCTGAAAGAGCGAATCAAATTGAACCATTCTCAATGATGACCTTTCCGTAATTCATTCATACTTTTACTAATTTAATATCTTAAATATTACACAAAAGGAACAATATGTATGTATGTATTCGTTTGGAAACCAAAGCTGTAATTGAGCTACAATTAGGTAGTAAGTAGGTACTGAGTAATTCTAGATACAAAACGATTTGGATTTAGAGTTTCTGCACACATTTGTATTGGTTACACTCACGGTACGGTGAAGCTAGTCTAGACTGTATTCTATTGTCTACTACATAATGTTATTAAACTAAACAAAAACGAGAAACAAAGTTAGTCATATTGTAAATACAATTTCATTTGGTATAGGATTAGAAGTTTCGTGCGTATGTGCTTCAAATATCATAACAGCTAACTCATGATAGAGTTAGCTTTGCTCTGACATTTTAATATCTTTTTATAAAAAAAATCTAGGTATTTCGGTACGAACATTGTCGAACGTTTTTGCGGCAGTACAATCGTAATACAAGAACCATATTTTGAAAAGTAATCAGATTGTATTAATTCGTTTATTAAATATAAAAGGTACCGCTAAAACTTTCCAATTGAAACTCGACTTTAATTAAAACTAATTTATAAACAAACAGAAACACGAGCATTTGAATAATAAAACGAGAATGGCTTCCTCGAAAAAAATTTAGGATCCAATCTCCGTTTCAATTCCCTTTTGTAAGAGAAATAAACCATTTTATTAGAATTGTTCGTCAGGCTATTATGAGCCATATTACATAGGACATACGTGTTGTACATTCAACCACAAAACATAATTATAGATAAGTGTCATTTATTTGACAACCTAACCGGTGCGATGTTCGGGATTATTGGCAAACTAGTGAACAAACTCCATTACGTACGAGTGGGAACTTATTGAAGATTTAATTTTATTACTAGGATTTGAAATTATTTGGGTACCGTTGGCATTATATTACAAAAACATTTAGCGCAATTATAGCAGTGAGCGCCTCTGCGGTTCAAATAATTTATTTAAAAATGTTATTAATGCATATTTAGCTCATCAACGTTCACCTGTTTCGGCCTCGGTTTAAATAAAGCTCACATTTTAAACCATTTCACAAACGTTGCTAGACTTTAAAAGGTCACAAATTAATCCTGACATTTATTCATCTGCTAAGTATAGGTGTGAATTAAGGAACCTTGTGTCGTATAAGTATGTACAGACGACAACTCGTCAACCTACCCGAATCTGTCAAATATCAAACGAAAATTAACCTTTCACTATTTGTAACAAGATTTAAAATCAATTGAAGTTTGACAGATAGTGGTACCTAAGTTGATGTGCTGGCGTCTGTACCATGAAAGTATGCCCTCTTGGCCTCATCTACCGATGTTTTCTTGAAATTTGTGAAAGTCGCGCAAAGTTATAAGGTACGCAACAAATAGACAGAAATCGTGAAAATATTGCTATGACCACGAAAATTTCAATTTCCTTGGATAAAAAGTACCGTTATAGGACAAGTTGAAAATATTCGCTCTTTTATTAATTCGTGCCAAAATGAGATTCTCATTGACATGAACTTTCTTTCAAAAATGGGAATCCTTCACAACCTTCATTTAAACTTTGAACTTCAAACAAATATAAAATAAAAATATATTTTTCGAAGATTTAAATAACGATTACTCTTGTAGTGGATCAATGTTGGATTTCTGAACCGGTAATCACCAGAACTTCAACAATGATCTTCATTAAATTACGACTCTTAAAAGTCATCAATTGTATTCTATGGATGAAAAGAAGTTTTCGATCTGCAGTAGTGAGTGAATGCTATAAAAATCTTGTTGGCAAAGAAAATGAAATCGGAACAGTGAATTTTTATATGGCCGCTACTCTACATAGATTTTTTTACAATTCAGTATCTTCTGTCAATCTCTATTGACGCAAGTCACATTTCATTTCATGCATTTGACATTTACGACATTTTATAAAATCATATTTTTTACCATCGATTTATTTAGTTTATTGGCCATTCATATTAAGTTCATTGAAAATATCAAGAAATATAGTTTACTGGGTAATTAACAAAGAGACAATACTTTAAAATAACATTGTTTTGTGGGTTTATTTGTTATCGCTCTTAAGCAGTATGCGTGTGATGGAAAACTTAGATCTGTCAGGGAA